>OZ023273.1:135434918-135873779 GCA_964007475.1 Hybos culiciformis | reverse complement strand
ATATATATATATATACAGAGTTGTGAATATTCAAATACTTTGGTACTGAATACTAGTACTGAATACAAAGTAATTGTATTTGAAAAGTACTGAATTCTTTTTTCGAAAAGTAATTGGATTTGAAAAAGTACTGAATACAAAGTAATTGTATTTGAAAAGTACTGAATACTTTTTTCCAAAAGTAATTGGATTTGATAAAGTACTGAATAAAAAGTAATTGTATTTGAAAAGTACTGAATAATTTTTTCTAAAAGTATTTGGATTTGAATAAGTACTGAATAAAAAGTAATTGTATTTGAAAAGTACTGAAATATACGTATATAAACGGGTGTTAAAATAAAACTACGAGAAGAGGTGTTAAGTATTTAAAAATATGTTTTTTTTTTCATCTAAAAATAAAAAAATCTTAAGCAAATTCTTATAAACATTTAAATTAACTAAAAAAGCATTTAAAAATTGTATAATAATGATAACAAAGATGTCTATAGTAGCCTATATTATATTTTAATTTTAACTACAGTTATATGTTATAATATTATTACTAAAATATAATATTATATTATATACATATATGCAGAAATATAAAAAAAAAAAATTCACATTGTAAAGGATTGGGTAATCAAATAGCACATTTATATTTATTAATTTTTTGCCCCATAATTTGGCACTACGAAACAATTTATACAGACATAATTTATACGAGAAAAACGACATTATCCATACGATAAATAACGTCGTTTTAAAAGCGATTTTATTTATACGGAAAAAACGACATTATTCTTATGATAAATAATGGCACTACGAAATAATTTATACGGACATAATTTATACGAGAAAAACGACATTGTTCATAAGATAAATAATGTCGTTTTAAAATCGATTTTATTTATACGAAAAAAACGGCATTATTCATACGATAAATAATGTCGATTTTATTTATACGGAAAAACGACATTATTAATACGATAAATAATGTCGTTTTAAAAGCGATTTTATTAATACGGAAAAAACGACATTATTCACACGATAAATAACGTCGTTTTAAAAGCGATTTTATTTATACGGAAAAAACGACATTATTCATACGATAAATAATGGCACTACGAAATAATTTATACGGACATAATTTATACGAAAAAACGACATTATTCCTACCATACAAATGAATTATATCGCTTTCAGGCACGTCATAATTTATATATGGATTAAGTCGTTTTTTTCGTATAAATAATGTCGCTTTTAAAACGACATTATTTATCATATGAATAAAGTCGTTTTTTTTCGTATAAATAATGTCTCTTCTAAACGACATTATTTCTATATGAATAAAGTCGTTTTTTGATCGTATGAATAATGTCATTTTTAAAACGACACTATTTATCGTATGTGAGTAAAAAGGAATGTTGCTATATTTTGCTCCGGCACGACCTAACCGTAGCTGCTCACCCAAAAATTTTTTTTCAGGTAATATTAATTTCACCGGAGCTACCTATTTTGAAAAAAAAAATAAAAATGTTTGTATATTTTGCTCCGGCACGACCTAACCGTAGCTCCCCACCCAAAAAATTTTTTTCAGTTAATATTAATTTCACCGGAGCTACCTATTTTGAAAAATACAAAATGTAGGTGAACTGACATAACCACGAATAAATTATAAATAATACTACTGATATTTTAGTACTTTTCAAATACAATTACTTTTTATTCAGTACTTTATCAAATCCAATTACTTTTGGAAAAAAGTATTCAGTACTTTTCAAATACAATTACTTTTTATTCAGTACTTTTTCAAATCCAATTACTTTTAGAAAAAAGTATTCAGTACTTTTCAAATACAATTACTTTGTATTCAGTACTTTATCAAATCCAATTACTATTTTACAAAAGAATTCAGTACTTTTCAAATACAATTACTTTGTATTTGGTATTGGGAATTATTTGAAATGTTACAACTCTGATTATCTTATATTTTCAAAAATATTCAAAAAAAAAAAAAAAGAGAAAACTGAATGTCTAAAATTGTCACATGGATTTACATATTTTTTCTTATGAAAATATATAATATCATTTAACAATATAAAATTCTTTTACTATATTGATACCTGTATTTTCTTAATTCCGGAACATCAATTTATCTCATTTCAATAAAAAACAAAAAAAAAAAAAAAATTGATAGTAAACGAAAAAGATTTTATTTTGACTAATATGTTATTAAGATTCAAAGTAACCATTTTTATATTCAAGTATTAAGCTACTGACACAGTAATTAAGAATAAAACTTAAAATGCTGTAATCGGGCATATAAGATTTAAAGGAATTATGTGCCTTTCAAGTTGAAGTCATCATTTCAATTATAACATAGTTCCAGTATTATTTACTAATATCCAGTGGATTTCTAGTTATAATTGCAAATAGTGTTGGTATTTCAATTTTACAGAAGAACCAGTTTATTTTTACATTTTTTTTTTACATTTTAATACATAAGGACGTACGTATATATACTTTCACACTGTACAGGAAAATATAATTTTAGTGGTATATCATGTTAATTAAATCTTAATGTTAATAATATTTATAATAATAATATAATAAATTTTTTAATTCAATTTTGTCCTTTATCACAACTTTCATAATATTTGACAAAAAAATAAACTAAACCAAAAATATTAAAACCGAATTCAGCCAAAAATTAAACTAGACATAATACATAATTATCTAAAAATTAATTGTATAAATATTTTTATAAATTTAACATCATATTTATTTTATAATATTCTGAAGATATTATTTTTTTCTTCATCAACATTATTTATTACCATCACACATTTGATATCTCCACATCTTTTTTTAATTAATTTTATTGTATTTTTTTTTTTTGCGGATGCCCATGTCACAATATTCTGTTAATGTCAATATAGCCTAATGTTTACTCTTACAATGTTAATTTTTCCGGAATACGTTAATAATTCCAAGAAAATCGTATTTTTTCAATTGAAACTAAAAGGGCTTATTATTTTATTATATTTTTTTTTTTAATAAAATATTATATTTTTATGTATATTAATCCTAATAATTCGGAACCTTAATCATAAAAATGTACTTTTTTTTGTGGACGAATTTTTAGTTTTTGACACTTAAAAAAAAAAAACACGAAGTAGTATAGAACTGCCTACAGAAGTTTATACTTAAAGATTTCAAATATGAAATAACAGTGGCTACAAATGATAGGCTGCTGAGTACAAAATGTAAATTAAAATATTTTACCCTCTACCAAAAAAACGCACAACGCGGCTAAAGAAGTATAAACTTCAAAAAAATGTTCATATATTTTGCTCCGGCACGACCTAACCGTAGCTCCCCACCCAAAATTTTTTTTCAGATAATCTTAATTTCACCGGAGCTACCTATTAAAAAAAAAAAATTTCGTATATTTTGCGTCGGCACGACCTAACCGTACCTCCCTGCCAAAAAATTTTTCGGCTGGTAATCTTAATTTCACCGGAGCTAACTATTTAAAAAAAAAAAAATTTTCGTATATTTAACTCCGGCACGACCTAACCGTAGCTCCCCACCCAAAATTTTTTTTTCAGGTAATATTTATTTCACCGGAGCTACCTATTTTGAAAAAAAAATTTTAGGTATATTTTGCTTCGGCACGACCTAACCGTAGCTCCCCACCCAACATTTTTTTTCAGGTAATATTAATTTTACCGGAGCTACCTATTTTGAAAAAAAAAAAAAATTTCGTATATTTTGCTCCGGCACGACCTAACCGTAGCTCCCCACCCAAAAATTTTTTTTCAGGTAATATTATTTCACTGGAGCTACCTATATTAAAAAAAAAAATTTTTTCGTATGTTTTGCGTCGGCACGACCTAACCGTACCTCCCTGCCCAAAATTTTATTTCAGGTAATATTAATTTCACCGGAGCTACCTATTTTGAAAAAAAAAAAAAATTTCGTACATTTTGCTCCGGCACGACCTAACCGCAGTTCCCCACCCAAAATTTTTTTTTCAGGTAATCTTAATTTCACCGGAGCTACCTATTTAAAAAAAAAAAAAATTTCGTATATTTTGCTCCGGCACGACCTAACCGTATCTTTTTTTGCTTGTAATATTGGGCCCTATATATACATATATTTGAAATTAAAAAATCTTGTCATTGGGAATCGAACCAGGCACCTTCAGACTTACAGTCTGATGTTATAGCCACTAAGCCATATTGTCCATATGATTTTGGGTTTCTTAAATATAATAAAAAAATTAGTATTCTTATTCTTATTTTTCTGAGAAAAATGATGACGATTCTGAGAAAAATTCGATTCGAAAATGGATTTTTACCCTCTAACAAAAATCATCAAACGCGGCTAAAGAAGTATAAACTTCAAAAATGTTTTCGATTGTCCATATAATATCATCGCGTAGAAAACTTCATGTGTGTAGATAGATGTGCCTCCGAATAACATGAAAAAAAAATTTCAGTTTGTCATAGTAGTCACTATACTGTTTTTCAAGAACCGTGGCGTAACCCATTTAATAAAACCATATGAGATCTGTGTATGCTTAGGTATGTTCTACGTCTTTAAGTTATGTATCTTGAAGCATAAAACATGTAATCTTATTCAATAATTTTTTTTTTTTAGTTTCAGCCTTAAAAGAAAGGATTTCGGACCTTTAAAGTGTCACATGAAACCATATTTTCTATTTTTGTTTTTCTAATTTCAACACCTTTTCAAAAAAAAAATAAAAAAAAAAAAGGTAAACAAATTTAGGGAAATAAATTTAAACATTACATTTTCATTCAAAAAATAAAAAATTGTTTTCTCTACTAATAAAATATACATAGAATAATTTTTCTTTTAACATTTTATTTAATTCTTTTGTAAATAAAAACCCTCACAAATAGCCTCATATAACATACACACACAAAAAAAATCCTTTTTTGTCTATTTGTCATTTTAAACAAATATTTTTTAATCCGTAATCCTTCCACCTTTTTCAAAAAATGAAATGAAAAAAAAAAAAAAAATTAATGATAAAAAAAATCGTGTATGAAAAATACAAAAGTGCAAATTGCTTCAGCCTTTTTTTCCACATAAAAATCCATTCATTTAGTTTTATATGTTAAGAATTGTATTTTTTATCCTTGTTATTTTTCTTTTGTCAAGGATACTACCATTTATCTTGTACTAAAAAGTAAATCCACTTTTTTTTTTCTATCACAATAAAAAAAAAAATGAACTCTATCCTTTTTTTTTTTTTACAAAACAAACAATCCTTTTTGGACACAATTAGAAAATAATATTTCAAACTAAATTTAAAGAAAAAAAAACTATATTATGTTTATGTATTATGTATGCTTATGTATTATGTAAATGTATTGTAATAAATACTTTCTGTTGTCTTGTACATATATTTAGGAGATTCTATGTTTGAGCCATTTTATGAATTGTGGTCCCTATAGCCAAGATTTTCAACTTAACTAGAAAGGGAATCAAATGCAATCCTTTTGTATTTCACGTAAAGATTAAAATTTGACTTAAGAGGCTGTTCAATGTATTGTATCATATTATACTATATACTATGTAATCGTAAATTCAAATGAAACATTGTACATTTTATTTATCTAATTCAAAATAAAAGCTAATTTAATTAAATGTTGAGAACATAAAATATGGTTTGAATTAAGGAACTAGACAATAGTAATAATAATTTAATTTAATAAATAAAATCTTTATTTTTAATTCATTGATTTTTAAACCATTCTTGAAAGCAAACGATACTTCTGCGAAAATGCTGTGCATACATAACTTATGTTCTAATTTGTAATCCTAAATATGTTCTTTAAGAAAATGGGTGCGCAAAATTTTGAAAAAATATTTGACACATTATATTATTAATTTTGCGCATAGCTGCTCAGTTGTTCTTTAAATTTTTGCTTAACATTATTATTTTAATGACTTGTTTATTAAACTCTCACATGCAGTTGACCTACACCTAAAGATTTGAAAATCTAAGAGAATTAAAAAAAAAAGGAGAAATTAATGAATCAAACAAAAATTAAAAAAAAAAGGATTTTTTTTTCACAAAAAACTTATTTTTAATCCTAATCCGAAATATCTTCTTGTTAGCATATTTACGATTTGTATTTATTGAAAAAATTTATTTTCTTTTTGTGCAGATAAAAAGACAGGATTAAAGTCATTCATATGTCCAAATTGACCGTTGACCACATTTGTTAGTTTTTTTTTTCTATTTTTTATTTTGAATATTTATTAATCATTATTTCCGGATTAGAATTTACATATAGTTTGGGAAAAAAAACATTCAAAGAATCTATTGATAAACCACAGTAATAACTTTTTGTTTTATGTAAGCAATCAATGAATGACATTCATGTTAAAAATATTTCTTATGTGAACGGAGATAGCAATTCAATTGAAATAAATAATTTAATTAGAAATTTCTGGGACTTGCTTTTTGTTCATTACATCTGAATCAGAGGGAGAAGATAAGATAAATATAACTTAGCTTATTTTAAACACAAGCCACACATAAAATGTAGTTATATTTTTACTTAGCTATTCTGCTCAGTTATTCTTCTTTATAGTAAATCTAAACTCTAAAAGTTTAAATAATTGGTTTTGTATATAAAGAGTTGAATAAATATCGATACAAAAAACGATAAATTCGAAGTTCTGTATATTAAAATATTTTCTAGTTAGCATAAATTACAATTTTCCATAAATAATAATCATAATTAGATTTCATTCTGGAATATACGTACATAACTAATTATTTTGAAATTTTTCGTAGAAATATACAAATATGAACTTCTAAACTTCTAAAAATTTATTTGATTTAATATATAAATAAAATGAAAAAAAAAATATATATATATATATATATTTTTTTTTTCAAGATTTATAAATGCTAGTTCATGTGTTTGGCATCATATTTGAAAAAGGAAAAATTAAAATAAAAAAAATAAAAAACATTTTTTTTTGTTTCAAGGACTTTTGAACACAAGTGCTTGTTTTAAAAGAAACAAAACTAATTTGAAACTATTTTTGACCTAGTTTATGACTTTTTTCATGCGTTTGGGTTAACAAGCTTAATTCATATATAATATCAAAATATGCATAAAAATAAATATATTCATAAATATACAATTGTATACAAACGTGTACCTATGTCAAGTATTTATTTTTTCCTACTCTTAACCGAAACGCATTTTACAACTATTATATTCTAATTTTAAATTTGTGTTACATTTATCGACAAATTTATACCACAAAATTTCCAACATTTTATTAAAATTTTGACATTTAATGAGTTTTTAAGGTATATTGTAATTTTTATTCAAAAATATATATATGGTTACAACACAACACTGAAACATTTGCCTTGTGTAAAGAAAAAGGAGTTTCTAAGTGAGATAAAGTAGAAATTTTAAATCCTTCCGGAATAAACATATTTACAGCATCAGATTCAAAAAAATTTGGATCATAATATCAACTTTTTATTCCAAGTAATTAATTTACTCGCGCTTAATGTGTATAAAACAAATGAGTAAAAGTAGGCACCCTGCAAAAAGTGTTCTTATGCACAAATATTATTTATCAAAAATTGAAACTTTGGTATTTATATTTGAAATTTTGTAACATTTCAAATTGATATAATAAAAATATAATAATATCAAACTATTATTATTTCTATTCAAAATTCAGAAAATTTAAGCATAAATTTTTGCAAATTCAAAATAAATGAAAATTTTTCGCAATAAAAATTTAAAATTTAGAAAAAAAAACCTTTTGTAATAGATTCATTTAACAAGAATTTTGTTTTAGACTATGGGCTTATAGAGACCGCAAAAGCTCATACAATTGTTATTTAAGACTATATCAATGTTTTATTACATCCAAAATTCCAGCAATTCAAAATAAGCAGAATTTTGTCACAGTTTATTAAAAAAGTTTTCAGTTTAATAATAATAATATTAAATATTTAATTTCCTAGAAATCTATGTATATATACATATATAATATTCATGAATTTGGTGTGAAAATTTTCCAACAATAATATTAATACATATATAAGTATACCTAATATTATATGTATATTTTAAAGGATAATATTTTTTTTGCTAGTCGAAGTCGTATGAATTATTTTTTTGTTGTTTTTTCCTATCAGATATAAAATTGCATTTAATCATGTTCTAGCAACAATTCTTATTTTAATTCTTTTTTTTTTTCTAGAATATTCCCATTGAACGTGTAGAAAATAAAAGTTCACTGGTCTTAATGGCATTTATATGCTAATGAGTTCTGCTTTGACCATTCTAATTTTACCTTTTCACTCTTTTTTTTTTATTTTCCTTTTTTCATATACTTTTAATGTGAATTTAGTTTTTTTTTTTAAAGTTTCTGTTCTAGTTAGTTTTTTTTTGTGTAGACAAAAAAGAATTTTTTTTAATAAAAAACCATTTTGTACCTGACCATCTAAAAATTTATTGGTTTTTTTTTACCATTTTTTTGCATTATATTTTTTTTTTTGGTAAAAAATATCGGTATGTGATAAATACCAAATACGTTTGCATCAGAGAAAAATTCTTTTATTGGTACAGAAAATACATTATTTAATAGTATGTGAAATAAAGAAAATCAGGCCAAGTTTTTAATTTTTTTTTTTGTTTTTATTTCAAATTCTTCAAACCAATTTTGGTTTATTATATTTATTTGGAATTTAATAATTTTTTTTTTAATATAATGCAAAAAAAAAAAAAAAAATTATGCTTGAAGTACGTATAGTATACTTGAAGTTATTTTAATTAAACCCATATAATAGCATCGAATATTAAATTCAAAGATTTCAATGAATTTTAAATACTCGAAACCGTCAATGCAGATGTTGAAAAAGGGAATTACATATTGAAATGGTTTAAACTTAGATTATTTTGAAATTAATCTTTCTTTTATACGCAATGAACATATTTTATTTTTATATCGTACTAAAATGGACTATTATAGATTTAGCTGATAGTTATAGTTATTAAAATACTGAATAATATATTCTTAACGTGAAATTGCGGGAATTTTGTACCTGGGTCTTTAAATTTCAATCCACCACTCTACCACTGAGCCATAAAAAAGAAAATATAAAATCTCTATACCTCTTGTACCAGGACAATAGGTCAAAAAAAAATTATAAAAATTATGAACTTGATGAATAATTCATTCACAAACAGGTTTCAGTACAAAGTTCCCAATTATCTCTACAAATTGTGAATATTTCCTACGCATAGATTTCTCTGCATTTACATCAAATTTAAAAATTTCGAAAAAAATTTAAAATATACTTTTATTATTTGCATGTGCGTTCATTAAAAAGATGTAAATTCGCAATCCTATGATTATTACGAATAAGCTTAGCAAAATAAATTACTATACCAACCAACTTCAAATATTTTCACTTCTAGACACACTCTATTTCCATATTTTTTTTATTAAACATTTTAATTTGAAACTTAATTTAGCTAAAAACAAAAAAATTAAAAAAAAAATTATGAAAATATAATTTAAAAAAACTTTTGACCTCGATTCCGAATAGTGGTTAATGTCCTTTAATTCTATATACAAATATAATCATTTTTCTTTAAATCTTCTCTTAATTTCCTTGAATAAATGTTTTTTTCTTCTTTTAAATAAAAAATAATAAGAAAAATTGTAATAAAAAGGAATTAAAAAAAAAAAAAATTATTTTTATTTTTTTTTTATTTTTAAATTAACTTCTGATCAAATAAAAAAAAAAGACAAAATACAATTTCAAAATTTACATAAATTCCAATTAAAAATATAAGAAATTGTTTTCTCATTGCTTTGAATTCCATTAAGGGAAATCAAAAATATTATGAAAATTCTGACAGCAAAAAAGAATCAGAAATTACTTGAATGAAATTTTTGAAAAACATAGAGGTAGATAAATATAAAATAATACAAATAAAAAAGAATAATCGTAAATCATTTTATTATATATTATATTTATTCTTCCCACATAATAACATCATCAACATTTTTTTTATTTTATTTCGAAACATATTTCCTTTATTTTATTTTTTTTTTTGTATCATTCATTTAAAAACAAGGTTATATTATAAATTAATGTCAAAATATTCGTCCGTATAACAATTTTAAATACCGGCCCAAAAATATGCAATCCATATTAAAAGTTAAAAAAATCTCCTTTGTGATTGATTGTTATTGCCGGAACTGGTCTGTGTAAGATGCCCATTTGCAAAAAACATTAAACTTATACTTTTAATTTTTTACTAACTATACCCGATCACACAAATACTCGTCCAATATTGAACCTTTATCTTCTGAAAGTACTTTGGTTGGATGAAAACAAATTTATATCTCATTAGCTTGATATTCACCCATAGATCGGGAAATAACTTTTCAGTCGCTTGATTTCGAAAAGAATAATCTCGCAACAATTTACTTTTGGAAAAGTAAAAATTTTGCTTAATGAATGTTTAACTTTATATACAAAAAAGAATGTTGTTTGTATTTAAATTTTTTTTTCATGTAGGTAGTTCAGTTTCTTTAAGTTTAAAATAGCGCGAACAAACGAAATTCCAAAAAGATTTTACAAACCAGAATTATTGCAATGCTTGCTATCACCAAAATGAATCAGGTTTTAAAAAATAATTTTATTGCGTGCGAAATTTTATTGTAAGAAAAAGTGCAAAGTTTTTTTTAAAAGCAAAAGATCTCAATCTATTTATTCATACATGCATGGAATAAGAATGTAAGAAACACCATTAATATTAAGTTTGAAACACGCATTCCTTATTCAGTTTTCTTTGAATGAAAATAAAAACTTTTTTTGAGATCTTATAATACAATTTGATTGTAGACTAAAAAGATAATTAATCAAAAAATAAGATTGTTATAATTTCAAAAAAAGTAAGGAAGATATCATTTTATGGATAATTTATACTATCAAATACGACAGCATTATCGGTTAATCTGATATTATCATTCTAAATTTCAGCTTTATAAACTAGAGCCAACACAAACTGTCAATGGTCTGATCCAATATAAAACCTAAAGCTGAAATTTGAGGAATTGTGCAATATTTTTTCTCTTTAATTTCATATTTGAAATCTACGAGCGAAGCCAATGAAAATTTTATAATTAATTTTTTTTTTTTTTTTTTTTTTCAAACTTTGTACGCCAAATAGAGATTTAATTTATTTAAAAATAGATTTTAGGTTTTTACCTGGTTTATATTTTTAAAATTAAAAACCTAAATGCAAAAAAAATTGCATTTTCAAAAAAATTAAATAAAATAAAAATTAAATGTGCGTGGGTGCCATAACAAACTGTAATTATTTTTTGCACAAAATATTAATAATGATCTACATTTCATGTAGGAAGAATGGTATTTAGAAACTTGAATGTAGGAAGAAATTGATTTAATGTTGATGTGAATTAACATTGAAAAAAAAAAATAAATAAATAAAAAAAAAAACTCAAGTTCATAAACGCTTTATAGTCTTCATGAACATTTCCGATTAATAGTTAAAAAATTATAATCAGGCTTATATTGTGTTTTATTTTTTCTTTTTAAAAATAATAAATGAAAAAGGTCTTTCGTATATTATAGGCAATAGTTAATAGTGAAATGCTTGGAACCCCCACACAGAATTCATCAATATATGTGATTGAATAAAGCTAAAAATTTTCTCATTTGATGGATTATAATTATAAAAATAAAACTGCATAATTAAACTATACATATATATTCCGTGAATATTTAAATTTTTATTTATTATTAAGTTTGTGTATAGTTAATAAAATAGAATTAATTTTTAGGGCACAGGATGTAATCAATTTTAGCAAAAAAATTCAAATTATCTATGGATTAAAATCATTCATTAAATACATTTTAAAAATTTTATTGTGACTAGGGCATCCAATACCGGTAAACGGTAAACCGGTTTACCGGTTTTACTGGCCAATATTGATTTATGGAATTCCCGGTATACATCGCAATTTCTCATTTGTTACTCACTTTTTTTTCTATATTTGAGGAAATTATTCTTACCTCACTTTACCTCATTTTCTCAAATGTTTGTGAGTGAGTAAGAAAGAAATGAGGATTAAAAGACCGGTTCTAGAATATTTTTATGTCGTAGGTATAATGAAAGGAACAACCCGATTCTGGAATTGATTCATTTCAAGAACTTTAAATTATTTTATTTAATTTTTTTTATATTTTTTGGTTAATGGATTAAACTTAATATGATGAACAATAAATATGTATTTCTGTTTAAAAAAATTTAAAGATTTATTTTCAGGTCTAATTATATGAAACTTTAAATAAAAAAATTCCGATAAATTACCGGTAAACCGGTTTTTCAGTAAAATATTTACCGTTGTGGGACTTCTAATACAAATTGTTGCAGAAACAACTTCATAAAATTAAAAATAATTTTTTATCAAGTATCTTTTTAAATAAAAAAATTTCGGTAATTTTGTATGCCCTAATTGTGACTAATGTTAAATTTGTTTCCAAAATATTTCCGTACATTCTGTACGGGCAAGTTGGTTATATCTTATATGTATAAATTAACAATATTTGAATAAGCATTTCTACTTTTCTCAAAATAAACAATAATTACTATTTAAGTACTAATATTATTTCTTAAGTACTATATATTATACTTTAACTAAAAACTTGACCCTTAATCTTAAGTATCATTTATCATACACTTGATAATAATAAAATTTATTAGAATTTTTGATTTTATTTTTGTAAAGCAATATTGTATTTTTTTTTTTTTTTTAATTATAAAATTAATTAAAAATTCTCTAATGCCATTGGCATGAAATAACATCAAAATTATATTCATTCATAAAAATAAAATATAAAAATCTAATATATATATATATACATAGTATAGTATAATAGGAATAGAGAGAGGCCAATATTATTATTATTATCGTATTTTATGTCTGTAGCCTTATGATGATGTATTGAAAATTTCTAATATTTTTTCTCACAAAAAGTCAGAAGTATAAAGTTAAAAAAAAAAAAAAAAAATAGAAAAAAAAAAAAAAAAACAGAAATTATTTAGAATGGAACAATATTACAATTGAGCAGCAGATGCTGTTGAAAATTTACAATTTAATTAAATGAAATTTATAAGAGAAATTTTCTTCTTTTTTTTTTGTTGGCTTTTCTTGTTCATTGAACATATGCAATGTTATAATATATAGTGAAAAAAGTTACAATTTCATTAGGAAGAAGAAAGTTAATACATAATATATATATGTATGCAAACGGGCGAGGAAAAAAAATTACAAAAAAAAAAACCAAAATCCCACATTTTTCCGTTTCTATGTAGCCAGCAGCCAAATGGTTATATGACATAGTGCATTCAATAAATTTTATTTCTAATTCATTCTATAAAACTTGAAAAAAAAAAAAAAAAATTATTCTACAAAACGAGAAAAGTTAATTAATTGCTTTAATATACAAAATAATTTTTAGGTCTATACATTTATGTACTTGGTACATGGTACAATTCAATTTTAATATTTTTTTTTTCTAATTTTTCTTTAACAAATTATTATTTTCAAAATTTTCATTATTTTCAAATACATATTATATACATGCTGTCCAATGTGTCATTATGCCAGATGTTAAATGGTGTTAATTAGATTTTTTTATTATTTTGTTATTATTATATTACTAATTATAATAATAATGTGCAATTTTGTTATCGATTTACTAATTTATTATAAATTCATTTATAGTTTGTTTATTCGCGCAATTTTTTAGTTCACGAATTAAAAAAAAATCATAAAATTTTTTTAAGAGAGTTTTATACTGCATATTGATTAACACTTAGATTAAATCAATAATCCAATAAAGGTAACAGAATTATGTACAATACTGAATCTGGAAGCTTTTACGCTCAATTGAAAGAAAACACAAGAAAAATCAAAGTCGATAAGAAAGTTTTTTTTTTTTTTTGTTTTCAAAATTAAATTTTCCTGTGAGACTATCCCAAATATTACTTTTATAACCGTATTATATTAATTATTATGTACATTTATGTATATATTATATATAGTTTTAAATAATAAATAAAGGAAACAGGATATAATTATTTCAAAATCTGTGTACAATAACACAGCAATATTATATGATCTCATAAGCCAAATATCCTGTCCTGTTTTTTTTTTTTTTTGTTATATCATATTCTAGTAAATCCCGATTATATTAAGAAAATTTCTCAAAATAACATTTTCATACAAAAAGCATGTATATGATATTGTTTGTTGTATATGAAAATTAATCTCCATTGATAAATTTTTTCCGGTTTTAACAAATTTTCGTCCGATATTCCATTAAGACACATTTTCATTAAATATTTAATTATATTAATAAAACATTTAAAAGTTTAACTAGCTAGATATTTTAACAACATTTATGTGTATGTCCTATGTGTGTATTCCTTCTTGTTTTTTTTTTTTTTAATTCACATAATATATTATGGTACACATATTACATAAAAATATAATATGTTTTGTAACGATACATAATAATTCCATATAGGAATATTTTCATTCAACATCCTTTTTAATTAAATCTATTATTTATCCATAAAATATAATGCCTTGTGTCGCTTTTGGTAAAACATAATTGCTAATAAAATTTTAAAATTCAATGTCACATCCTGTTTTCCAGCTATATAGAATAGCAAAAAACAAAATAAAATGAAAATAAAAACAAAAACTGAAGAAGACTATACAAAACATTAAAAACAAAAAAAAAAAAAGTTAAATAGCATCATCAAGAGACATATAAACATTTTACAAAAATATTTTATATTTTATGTACAAACATTACCTACAAGTAGAATATTTTTTAACCTTTAGTCCCTAATTAAATAAAATCTTTAGTTCCCAAATGGAAAATTATAACTGCGAACCCTCTGCCCTTCTTATTTTTGAAATATGTACTGTATACCAAGTATATATATATGTATATGCTACAAGTTAAACATATTAAAACCGTTTAACTTTTTTTTTCTGTAGACATAATGTTGTAATATTTTTAACACATTCAACTAATTGGTTGCATTTAGTTTCAAAAGTGATTTTGTAAATTTTATAGAGATTATTTGATTAACTTGTACTATGTGAGGAATTCGAAAATATAACAAGTTATATATGATTTTGTTTTAATAAATACCCAGTAGTTTATTTTACTCGAATATCAGAAACTATAATTACTTTAAATGAGATAATAGTCAAATTATACATGAGGCATAAAAGCCTTGATAAGTATGTTCAAATATCATTTTTATTTACGTTATTCTGGTTTAAATTAAAAAAGGGCTCATATATTTGAGAAATGAAAGGAAACATAATTAAGCTAAGCAGGGCATGGATAAAAAATGAGAAAATATTCAGAGAGTTTCAATTTTTTGTCTGAATTTGAAAGCATTTTATTCAAACTTTTAAGCTTTTCAACTTATCTAAGATATTCAATTTTTTCAAAAAAAAATTTTACTCAACTGGAGTTTAAATTATCTATGAATTAAATGTAACGTAATGTGTCAGGATTTTCTAAAATCATACCTAACTTTTTTTTTTGTTTTTTTTCTTCATTATACGTGGTGTTTCACATTAACATTACAGAGCATTAAAATAAAATTTTTCTCACATTTATCCTAAAATCAGTTTTATTATTTTTATTTTTTGGTATGCTTAACACATACCAGATTCTCACAAAAAATCATATTAAATCGTAATATTGTTAAGGAAGTTACTACACACATTTATATAAAATATTATAGACTTTTGTACTGATTTTCATATGTTATATGGGCAAACGAATAATATATAATAAAATACATTTTGCCAATATAATGAAAAGGTTTTTGATTTGAACAAAAGGGTTTGATGTTTTGGGTATATTTATTATGAACAACTATGGTTTTTTTTCTTTTTTATTATTTTTGTTTTTATATTTTTCGGGTTTCCAATTTCATCGGAAACCATTAGAAAACGCCAAACGGTGAATTTATCAAAAAAAATGAAAAAAGCTAGCTCGGAAAAATCTATTTATCAATTTACAGAAAATAAAGACAACTTGGCTTGAATTTCTCTAAAACATGCTCAAGACAATTTAATTTTTCAAAAAAAATAATAATAATAATAAATAACTTTTACTACCGTACAAGAAAGCATTTTTTTTTTCACTTTTAAACAATAAATCAAAAATTAAATTTTATTTATTTATTATTTAATTTAAATTTTTAAACATATTAAAATTATTTTCTATACAACTAACTCACTACACTTTTAACCAAAATATTTTAATTTTCTACCCAATATATAAAGTATATACCTTCTTAATATTTTATAACCTATTTTCAAGTGTAACATAATGTTAAATGAAGTGAACTCTCAAGATGGCAAATATATATTTTTTTTTAACATATTAAAAAAATAATTGTTTTTGAAAAATTATATATGTATTTTTTTTTTGTAACATTCTCATCCCATCCTGCATGAAAAAAAAACAAAGAAAAAAATTAAACATAATTTTTTGATGATAAGAAGAAAGAAAAAAAAAATTGTTACAAATTTTGCACATATGGTTTTTAAAAACAATAAAAATTTATTCTACATCATATAAAAAAAAAACTTTTCCTTTCTAAACATTTTCTGTGATAGAAAACAGAATACTCTACTTCTCCCAAATGACCACTTTTGGTTACATATTATTTTGACATAATAAAAAATATGTTTTTAAATAGCTTCATATTATAAATTTGAGTTTCTTTTTTCTTCTTTTTTTTTTTTTTGAAAACTTGTTAAATTACTTCTTTTTTTTTTGAAAAAAAAAAAAATTATGTATTATATACTAAATACATGAAATATTCTGGACGTATATTTTTTCTTTTCAGATACAAAAAGCTCTCATTACACATTACATAATTTCACAAAAAAAAAAAAAAGTTTATATTAACAAAAAAAAAAATAATACTATACATTAAATTTTTTTTTGTAAATATGATTCTGTAGATTACATTGTCTGTAGATTTTTTGAAAACTTTTACTGCATCTCGATAGAACAAAAAGGAAACTTTCAATTTTTTAATTTATTGTAATATAAAAAAAAAAAGAAAAAACATTGTTTTATTATAATAAACATAAAACGTAAAGCCAATTAAAAAAGAATGTTTGAATTATGCTTTCATTCATTGTAAATTTATAATATTTTGATTGCAATTTCGTTCAGAAAAGTAAGTAGAAAAAAAAAACAGACCGCACTTAGAACAAAACCTTTTATCGCTTGAACCCTTTTTCTGCAATCACTAAATGAGATAATTATGAAAAAAATATTGTTTGGACAATAAGTTTAAAAAAAGAATCGGTCTTGTATACCTATATATATATAAATATCACTGAACTATATTGTTTAGTTATGAACTTTGAATATTTGATGAGTGTAGTACATATGCATGTATCTTTTTGTTTTATGAATACTTATAATATTTAGAGAATGACATTTGCCTAGATTTATTTAATAATTGAAGTCATAAGCAACTTAAACTCATAGATTTTATGGTAGTATGGTAGTATGATGGTAGTATGGTAGTATGATGGTAATATGGTAGTATGATGGAGCATAGAATAAGTATAGGTACTGTAATGTGTGGTTATTCAAATTAAAGTCTTTTATTAATATTAATTTATTTATTAACGTTAAGTATACTTGACAGTTTGAATTCTTACTCTCAACTAAAACTAACTCTGACCATTTAGCTTATCTTATATATTAGCCTACAACTAACTACTAATACTATGATAACTCACTCATAATAACTAACAGTGAGTATTTACTTAAAACAATAGTTTATTTAATAAGGAGGCACTACAGTACCTATACAGTATAATGTACAATACACTATGTAGGTACTTGCATTTAATAATTAACATTAAATTTAATAAACCATATATTAATTACTAAATTTAAGAATGTTGAAATTGCTTTTATATGGGTATGTCGTATGTATTTATTTATTTTTATTACATTTCGGTTGGAAAAGCATCTCTTTTTCCGATTAACTTCTAAGAATTTTCCAGTTATGCATCCAATTTTATGCATTATAATTGAACGCAAGTTTATTGTTCCTTTTCTATTTTTTTATTTATTTTTTTTTGCAACAATAAACCAACCTCTACCATTAACAAACTATAAAAATTTTTACAATTGAAAAACTAACTTGAAACATAAAAAATTAAAGTAGAAAATTGCATTGGAAAAAAGGCATAAAGTTTTATGTTTTTTTATGTAAATCGGAAAAATGGGCTGTTGACTTTGAATTGTGTGAAATTTTTTACAAATTTTCACTCACCAAAATAAAAAACTATATGTATAAAGTTAACTCACGTATATTATTTGGAAAAAGTAAAAATAAAAAGAAAAAAAAAATTAAGAAATATTTATTTTGTTTCAGTTATTTATGCAAAAATTAAAAAAATTCCTAGATATTTTCTATTTTGTCACATTATACCATTGAATAGCCATATGATCAAGCAACAGAAAAATAAAGTTCAAAACTTGATATGGACTCATCTCATAAGTATGGAAGTTAAAAAAAAAAGAATAGGTTAAATTAGAGGATTGTTAGATCTGTAACGATTCTAGAGCTCTAGAGACTGTAGGTATTAGTTCTAAAATAAATTTTCTGTCTTAAATTTATTCAATATATTCAAAAATTCAGTTTACATCAAGCTCCGTACAACATAAAACTAATAGTGAGTGTCTAAACAATTCTAAAGTTTAAAATATATATTATATGTCGACATTTTTTTTAAATTAGATTATATTATACAAATTCTTACTACTTGTCATGAAATGAGAGTACAGTCTCTATATAATTTTTTCTTCTTTTTTTTTTTTTTTGAATCATTTTCAATTCAAGAAAAAACGAATAAAAAATATCAACTTTATTAATATGCATAAAAAAAGTGCACAAAAAAGGATACAAAGATTTATTCAGCCTTCTGGTTCACATAATATTCAGAAAAACTTTATTGCAATTGCAAAAATATCGTCCTTTATTTTTAGCTGAAAAATCTACTAAATACACTGAAAATTTTTAATTTTTTTTCATGTGATAAGAACTTGTTATTTGTCCACCGAACCTTATAACAAAAAATATAACTTATAATATGACATATATTGTAATAAACATATATACATATAATAAGTGCACACCTTGTTTGCTATGATAACTATACTTTATATCAAAATGTGCCTAATCTCATTCACTTTCACTTTTCATCTCGTCTCTAGGATGAAATAGGGGAGTTGGCGGCTCTCAACTATGGTCAAAATAATTCTATAACTTTTTCTAAAACTCATAACTTTTATATTTTTAATTAACTCCGATAAAAATTAGTGTTTTATGTCGATTAGAGGATTTTGATAAAAATTGTTAAATCCTACTGGGGTTAGGGCTCCGAAAAAAAAAATGGTATTGGTGTATGAAACGAACTTCATACTGCATCTATGAGGTACTATTCTATATATTTTTATATCTTTTTCTGACTGGCATCGGATCTAGCCATCTAGCAGACATCGAGTAGTTATAACAAGCACTTAAACTTATTGCTTATAAAAATCTGACTTTCCGCACCGAATAAATCATAGTCAATTTTAAAAATCGTTAAGCCACTAGCCAACATCAGATATGACCCGAAATATAACAAATTGTTTTTTCAGTGCATACGTTTTTATTTCTTTCACTGTGTTGTTTTAACCATTTATTTTCCAAAAATAAACTACATTGCATATACATATATGGAGGCGTTAAAAAATCGTTTTTTCTTTTTTGTTTGGCAAAAGAACATAAAGCTTTTTTTTTCACTATAGCCAAACTTTCAATTTCATCCCAGGCTGTTGACTACATGTTATTTTACAATACGAAACAACTGACTCGTGCGGTCATTTTTTATTTGTCCTGCTTTTTTTTTGGATTTGTTTTTTTTTTTTATCGTGAGATTTTTTTTTTTTATTTGGCTAAATTCCTTTCTGTATTAAAAATTATGAGAAAAAAAAAGAGAGAAAAAAAAAAGAAGATAACACTAAAACCAAGAATAATAAAAATACCACATGTAGTTAAGGATATTTCTCATTTTACATTCAAGGAAACAGGAAACCCACTTCCCATTCTACGCAAAATTTCTTTCAATGAACTAAAATTGCAAAAAAAAAAAAAAATTAAAAATTTTAATCATGAAAGCCTATCAAAACAATTTTTTATGCAAAGGAGTTGTACAGAGAAAAAAAAAAGAATTTTAACTTCAAAGAAAAAATTAAATTTTCAGAAGTCCGTTTTTTTCTTAACTCCTATGTTGCAATTCAATTGGTAAGATGGAAAATGTCAAATGTATGTATCTGCTTGTGCTAGTTAAAATGCATCATGACTTTCATAACAAATATTTATTTCTGTATATCGTCTTACTTAGTACTAGGGTTTCTAATTCGGATATCCGGATATCGAACTATCCGGATTATTCGACACATTTCAACTATTCGATTATCCGGATATTTTTTTGCAATTTTCCGGATATTATAATACCCTTTATTTTGTAAATAAGCTTACTATTTTAAATAAAAAAGAAAACATTTTTTTAAAAAACATTCAAATTTGTTTGCATAGTAACGTTTAAGGAAATCATTGAAAAAACTCCTATTGTAAGTGAAGATGATGAAAGTCTAAATAGTGCAGTTTGTAACAAATCGTCACTGCAGAAATAACTTGCGACGATGCGATTTCTTCAATTACCCATGTTGAGAAGCAAAATGAAGAAAGTACAACATTGCTGAAAAAATATTTCATCTATTTAAATAATTTTAAAAAAGGACAGACAATTTAAATATTATATGTCGCGCATTTTTTTTTTTTTTTTTTTTTTATTAAAGTTACCAAATCACTTTTATGCTTAAAGAAGCATGGATTTGATAATGGAAAGGAAGTTTAGACGGGATTTAAAAGTGGGATAGTTAGTAGGTAATCATGTACACTTTTCTTAAAGCGGCACAAGTCGTAAGTCAAACGTGCGCCAGCTGTCGGAAACAATTTTAATGGGAGAGCATTCCGAATTCTCGAGGTGCGAACTGAAAACGAATCTCCAAAGCTCGTTCTCTCACATTTGGGAATTTTGACGAAATATGGATGTGACGTTGAAGCGGTACGAGTTTGTTAACAATAAAACCTACATCCTGTGCAACGAAGCGCGTGTTTTCTATTGTGGGTCTCACCAGGACAAAAATTAGAACTCGACTCAATTTCGCTACTTTTAATGCAATTGATTTTTCAAAATATGCATTTTTAAAAATGAAACAATAATTTAATTTATTACTTTATTTCATTTAATCATTTCATTTCATTAATTATATTTATTAATAATTCTACTTTTATTATTATTCTATTATTTGTTTCTATTTTTGGTATTTTGAATTAAATACCGCAAATAATATTTCTTATTATTTATTTTAATTATCCGGCTATCCGGATAACTTATTTTTTATGTGTTCGATATCCGGATAATCAAATAGTTCGGATATTTAGACACACTACTTAGTACTTCTGCAAATGTTTATGTACATGCAATCTAGTCTATGTTAAAAACTTAACTTCAAGAACATTGCTTAGTATCGATTTTTAGTTTACATTTTCATCTAAAAACCTGACGTGAGCCAAATATTCACTCAGTTGAACTATTTTGAACAGTGTAGTACTGTATCAAAAAATTGTCAGAAGTTAAGTGATACTATTCTACCTATATTTTTTCCTAAAAATAAATTACATGAACTGCCTAAGAACACTTACCGCAAACCACAATCCCATTAGACAAACAAATATTTTCTAAAGGTACAGTCGTTCTAATGAGATTGTGATTTTTTGTACGACAAAAATAAAAATTATAAAAAGGTTTTTAAAAATATCCTTAAGCAATCATTCTTACTAAATTATATTTATGTTTATAACTTTTTATTTTATTTTTTTTTCTAAAACTTTATTTTCTTTATTTCCTTGTGGTAATTTCTATTTTAGTCCTCAATCAAGACTTTAACAAGATTATGTCAATCTTGCAAAAAAAAAAAAAAACAGAATCAAATTATCGGAAAATTGGGTTACATCAAATTCTATTGAAATTCAAACTTTGAATAACCCTTCCAAAAAAAAAAATAATAATAATAAAGACTTAAAGATACTGTTTCTTTAAAAAAAAAATTTATAAAATCTTTCAAAAAAAAAAAACTAAAGAAAAAATATGACGACATATCGAATTTCAAGCACGTATCATAGCAATTTTTCTTATTTTACCACCAGATGGCTTTGAATGCTTTTATACATGTATATATATTTTTTTTAACAAATGTTTTTAAAACATAATTTTGTTTTTAACATGGGAGATGAAGAAAATATCTAAAACTTTTGTCATTTTTGAAGTTATTTTTTTTTCTTTTTGTATACCAGCATAACAAAAAAGTATACATATAGTTAAGATACAATCTGCTACAAAGTTGTTCTCATTTTTAAAAATTATCAATTTGGCATATGATAACATTTTTCTTCAAAATCTATATGTGAAAAATATAACGATTTCTGCAAAAAAAAACTATTTTCACAATCATAAAATAAAATTAAATTAATATATCAAATTCACCTCTTTTCAGAGAACTTAATTTTAATATAAATATAAATGGTTTCATTCTGATAAATTCTCATGTTAGAAATTTCAATTTCTTTAATTTATAAGCCATGTTAATAATTTATAATAAATTCAAATATTAATAAATGAATACTGAAAGCCTTAATTAAACCCAAAAAGTTGTTCATTCAAATTTAAAGTTTAAGACATTAAAATTTTTTATAATTGTTCTTAAGTGTGATTTTCCAAATAACGAAAACCTTTTTAAATAATTTACATTTTTAAATTCTACTTAAATGTAACTTTTTATAGTTACTTAATGATTTTTCAAACTTATCTATCTATATAAATAGCATGTTTTATAGAATTCCAAAATATTTCCTTATGAACTCTGTTTTTTGCAACAATAAAATGTAAATAAATGAAATGAGTGAGCGCGGTAAATTTTTTGACGGTTTCGATAATTTACTCGAAAATATTGAGTACGGGATATTTCTAGTAACTATATAAATTTCAAAAAACATTTTGTAATGATCCCTTAAACAGATTATTCCTCAATCATTTTCAATATAAGCAACTACTATGTTTTTCTGGTATCATAGAACGTTGATAAAACATTTGGCACATTATATATCATTTTACAAATAATACAAAAATAATACAAAATTTACAGTCCATATTTTCATATATAACTTATACTATATGTATACATATAACTTTATGCTATATATATATAACATAATATAATATTAGCTATTAACTATACAAAAATGTTTTGATATGATCATCACAGACTATTTTAACTTTCACATAATTTCGGTTTAAGAATTGTTTGCAAAATATTTTGAAATTTTTTTCAAAAGTTTGTTTTTTCATCTGAATAATATTTTGACATTTAACATTTCTAAAGTAAAATAAATCTATATTGCTTTAAAATGAAGTTATATTGAAGATTTATGTTAAATTGCAAAAAAAATATTACGATTCTTTCACTTTCAGTTTCAAACATTATCATAAACCTGAATTTGAATAATATCTAGTATAGTGTGACATTAATTTACTTGCTATATTCTTAATTTTCATTGTTGTCCAATTACAACACAATCATCAAGTTTGAGAAGGAAATTTTGTTTTTCATAAACCCTATATTCTTTGAATTAAGAGAAAATCATAAGAATAAAATATACTAAACAATGAAAACAAATTACAATCATTATTTTAATACTTAATGTGCACAGATTTTTCTAATTTTACCAATGGTAAAAAAAAATAAAAATTATATATATTTGTATTTTATATTCTATTATATATTTATATTCTATATATATTTTTCTATAAATATTTCTATTTCTTCAAAATAATGAAAAAATTAAGAAACGACCAAAACGTTTTATCTCAATTACTCAATCTCAAGCATTATATTGTAAACGATAGGAGAAAACAAAAAAAATTCACTTACTTTACCCGATTTACACATAATTCATTTTTATTAGTTATTATTTACTTATATATGTATATAAAACTATAAAGAATATAATTCCAACGTTTTTTGAAATTTGTGTCCCCTGTAATGATGATTTTAAGTTACATATAGTTGAAAACATTGACCTCTATTAGATCATAAAATATATTTAATTTGCATTTTTGATAGTACTGACCCTCATATTCTAATAGCGCTAGCTAACAATATATTTTGGCAGAACTTATTTGTGGTACAAAATACAAAATGTAGCAGAATTGGCGTGAAAAAATAATACTACTTAAGCTGTTTAATACATTCAAAATAAAATCAAAAATGAATTCAGACTTTCAATTAATAATATTTCAAATAGTTCTTTAAATAACTTAAATTTAACTAAATCCTTTCTATATTAGGTCTTCCAGATGGTCTCTGAAAAAAGAGAACAAATTCTCTTATTCGGATCGGATCTTTTTATTCTTTTTATTTTCGATTTGGTTTCTTTTAGTCTCTTTTCAATTTATAAAAAAAATAAAATAATACGAATATTTAGTTCATATTAGTTCAAAGATAAAGATCTTAAAAAAATTATAATATCATTTACTGATTTTAAATTTAAATATTGAATTTTTATGATTTGACATATTAACTTTTAAAATTGTAAGAAGACATAAAAAATCTTAAGTGAATACTAAAATCAAACAAAAAAATTTATTATTAAATGTCATTTATTAAATTATAATGAAAGAAACGTTGAATAAAAAATGGATAATTTTTTTTTATTTAGTTATTCCAACGGGAATCAATTTAAAAATAATAAATTATTAATTATTTAAAATGATATATGGAATAGAAAAATAAAAGAACTTCAGTTTCTTTTTGTTCTTTTTATTTTAGGCCAAAAGACACTTTTTTTAATTTTTTTTTTTTTTTAACAAATCTCTTTTTACGATTGTGAGATCTCGAAACCCTATTTTTTGGTCAAAAAGTCATTTATATTATTTTAAATTAGTTAAGTGATTTACGGAAGTATTAGTGTATTTAGAGTCATTTATTTGAAAGAGTTTATTGAAAGTTCAATATAAACACTATTTGTAATCTGAACTGAAAATTGATCTTAAGCCTGTTTTTGCTATATTCTTTTCAATGAATTTCTTGCTGAGATTTTTTCTTTAAAAAAAATTTAGATTTTCTATATCTACTCTTAAATTTGATTAGCATTAAACTCTTGAAAGAGAGAAAAATTATTATTAACTCTCTATTACTATATCTTTTTATGAAAAAAAAAAAACTAACTGTCTATAGCTGTAACTTGGTATAATCAGTAATCACTCTACAATCTCTCTACTAAAAAAATATATATTTGAAATATAAAAGAAATCTGTTCATATAAATACGAACTTAATGAAAAATTTGGACAACAACAGCACCTATCTAGCGGAAATATAAACAAAAACACAAATGGACATTAACCCAACATAATATGTAGAAAATATGAGACCATTTCCACATGTAGTTGCTGAAAAAAAAATTTAAAAACGTTTTTTTATATATATATCGAAAAAATTTTTTTTTAATATACTCGTGTAACAAATTAAACCTTTTATTTAAAAACTTGATTATTTAAAAAAAAAGTTTAATTACTTATTAGGTCTACATACGTACACAATATTCAATAATTACACATATTCAACTAACTATTTTTTTAAATATAATTTATATATACTGCAGATATCTATTTAGGTTACTTAGGTTACATTTAGCTAATACAAAAATTCGTCCGACATCATTCATTACAATCGTTTTGAGAACAAGTTAAAACGAAAACCTCTATCATGTCCTTGATTCCATCTCTTAATTTCAATTTTGAAGGATCAACATTGCTAAATGCACAATAGTGATGGTATTTGACTGTTTTATCTTCAATAGAAATTTTTTTCTTAATTAAAATATATCGGCTTTAAATTTAAAATATTTAAAATTGCTTACTGGGAATGAAACTGCGACTCCTTTACATATTTTTTTTCGTATGTGCAGTACTTCGCTTGATTGCGCGACGGTTAGCGGGTAAGTGTAACGATCGTTAACAAAATTATTCAGAACAGTAGTTTTCAAATACGGCTAGCAAATTATGTCGTCTCAAAATTGACAGGGTAAACAATTTAATATTTTTTTTTATATTTTAAAACAACTTACTTTTATCATGATATCTTAATTTCATAGTTAAGCAATTGAAAATTTCTGTTTTTTCTTGCTCCACGTTTATGAAAAATTCATGTAAAATGTTGTGTGCAAACATTGCATCATTTTGCGCACAGTACTTTGATACTAGTTCATTGTTATTCACTGACACCTTGCATGATTGTTGTTCTTTGTCTTCGACTTCATCATCGTTTGGATTTTTACCCGGCTTTGTGTTTTCTTTAAAAGATAGTTTTATAATTTTAAAATTTGGATTCATATTTATTTAAAAAAAAATTCCACTATTGGAAGCAAATTAATTTTTTTTCTATATATAAATTCTAAAATCTAATTTTATTGTGCATTTAATTTTACTACACATGAGATATTTATTTGTGTAAAACTTTTTATTTGGCTTGATAACTAAAAAAAATTACCTTCAATTTTATTGCATCCATTTTCATTGCAAATATTGCAATATTTTTGTATTACTTTTCCATCAAAATCCTTTTTGACAGACAATTTATCACAAAGGTTGTCGTCATAAACACAAGACTGAAGATGATTTGTACCGCCTAAAAATTTATATTAAATCGGATCAAATTTTTGACGTTTTCTTTTTAAATTAGAAAAATTATCAACATACTTTCTTCTTCGACATCGATTTCTATACATTTAAACTCAGATATAACTTTGGTTTCTATTTGCACACCTTCAAATTTACTATCCAAATATGTTAAAAATTGATCTGTCTTTTCTTTTGAACATTCTTGTAATTTTGGAGAGCCTTCATCAGTAACATAACATTCTCTGCCATAAACTATATAGAGCAGGAACAAATTATATAAATATTATGTATTATTTATATGCACAGTACATTATATAATTGGGATATTTTTTCAAGTTAGAAAGTTTTATAAGAATTATTTACAATCACAGTTAATTTCAATCAAAAATCATCTGTACATTGATAAAGTTTTAAGTTTTTAGAAACTTGTATTCCTGATAATGCAAATCTGAGAATCAATTTGCTTTAGTAACTATTTCGTTTGATATATTCCGTACTTTTTGAAAAGTTTTCAGTCTATTTAATCTATTTTATCGACATTTTTAAATCATTTATATAAATTTCGTTGCGTTGACTGTCTTCAAATTTTAGAAGTCATCCGATCGAGATTAAATTTTGCATCAATGTAAAGGATTTAGATTAAAAGCTTTGTTTTTGTGGGTTGTTTTTTTTTTACTTTTTATTTTTCTTTTGGACAATTATAAATAAAATAACAGACTTAACAGAATCTAGTGAATTTAAGTTTTATTAATTATTATTTTTTTGGCAGGTAGATCCAACGCTCGAGATCAGGCACTCGAGAGTTTCATAAAATATTATTTAAAACTCATTTTTTCATCGATTACAATTCCCAAAAATATTATACGTATACATTTTATTATCCATATTTATTATTTATTTAGTATCATTGCTTTTTTTATAACATTTACGTTATATTAACCTTTAAATAATTACATGTATTTATGTACAATCCAATTAGAACAATATATCCTTACCAGTTTGATAAAGAGTACAAACTAAGAAAATTCCGAACAATAACTTTGAACTCATTTTTGTATTAATAAAATAATTCAACTGTTACTTCCTACTTCAAATATTGTCAATTTATACCCAAAGATAAGAATTGCGACATATTATATCAATTATTAATGTATAATTATATCAATATATTATTGAAATGCAAAATAAGATAAGAATACATATTTGAGTATATTCAAAAACACTGAATTAAATAATAACATTTATTTATTATTAATATTGTATTCCGATTTTTTTTAATTAATTTTTTAGAAAATTTTTTTTTGTTGTCAAAAACAAAATTCAAGCCTAGCATGGAAATATAATCTTTTGTAGACATTCCAAGACATAACTTGTTAAAAGTATTTCCCGATAATAAAAAAAATTAGTATGAGGCCCATTGAAAAAATCTTATTTTATTAATGATATTTTTTTTCCCAATTAGGTATATTGTAAAATATTGTAATCATTTTTCAGATTAATTTCACTTTATGAAAAACTCACGATAAACACAACTTATATTGGATAGTAGCAGATACGTAGCCACAAAAAATATATTTTTTATTTGAAAATCCCATATAGGAACTAGAAATATGTAAAAAAAATACTTCTAAAAAAATATAGAAATAAATTTTTTTCTTTTAGAATTTGTCTTAGAAGGGTACTCCTACCCAAACAAATATTTTACAATGCATTCTGCGATAGTTGTTTCACAACAACAAAATATAAATGAAATCAGAATACGGCGTCGTCGATTTCTTGACTTGTTTCGACTATTTAAAATTAAAATAAAATTCAAAATCTGTCGAAAATAAAAATCTCTAAAATTATAAATAGAAATAATATGCAAATTACTAAATTATACCATTGAGTAATAATATTTATAAGAGGGACAGAATTAATACAAGTAAATTTTTTTCAAAAATTATGACAATATTTTGAATGTATTGAGTAAAATTTTTTAACTCAAATGTGTTTATTCTTAATTTTATTATTTTTATTATTGTATTAAGAATAAACACATTTGAGTATGAAATTTTTATTCAATACATTGAAAATATTGTCATAATTTTTGAGTTATTTGAAAAAAAAATTCTGAAATTTATTTGTATGAATTCTGACCCTCTTATAAATATTATTACTCTATGATTATACATAGTAAAAATAAATAGTAAAAATTCTAAACTTTGAAAACAGAGGGTAACCGCGAAAAATCTTGAAATGAATTTTAAGCATATTATTTGTTAATAAAAAGTTATTTTTTTAATTTTACCTTAATCGTAATCTATAGAGCAACTACTTATAAACTTTGTTTCTATTTCATTAACTGATACAGATATTTTTCATTTTATTGGCGATATCGAAAACATATTATGAATAAGTTGTTCAAATTTTATAATTATAGCGTTTACCGAAAATCCTAAAATTGCAAAACAACTCAAAAGATCAATGAGTAACGAATAGAGTTTTAAATTCAATGTTATTAAATACGATCTATAGAAGAAAAAAAATCTTTATCTAAAAAAATTTTTTTTTTTCAACTTTTTTGTTGTTTGAGCTTGTTGCATAAAGTTGTTATCTTTTTAAATAAATTTTGAATATTTATCGCAACTGAGTAAATAAATTGATCAACACTATATTTGGACCACATTTTTATTTGGTTAGCAGGAAGATTTCTATTAAAATTGGTAGGTGTGATTGGTGGTGATGTATCTCTTAAAAAACATATTGATTGAATTTTTTTAATACAAGATATATCACAACCAACACCACTAACTGGATTCAAACTTAAGAGAAACCTTCCGACAGCAGAGATTATTAATTTATTTTATCTTTCATAAATATTGTTTATAATGAACTTATTGAAAAAAATTAAAGAATGAAAAAAACCAAATAGTTTTTCATAATGTTATTGCCATGTTATATTATTTTTGAAGAATTTTCATTTTGAAATTTTATTTATTACCTTCATACTTTTTTTCATATTTTCTTTATTTTTTATTTTATTTTTTTTTTTTTATAAAATTGTTTATTTATTTGAAATTCATTTGCATAAACATAATGTTATAAAATATTACAGAGCTTAGGCTTAGATCTACCTTTTCTACTGAATACAAAATTTAATATATTTATTACTAGTTTTTAATTTTATTTTAAAATTTGAAAATTTGAGGCAAGTTTCAGGTATTAACCTTATTAACGGATTTTCGGAAAATGAACATTTTTCTATAAAATTATTTGAAAATTTTTGAATTTTATTTTCAACAAAATCGATATTTGCTATATCATGGAGATCTTTGGTACGAAAATGGTGAGGAAGTTTAAGGATCATTTTGAGTAATTTGTTTTGTAGAATTTGAAGTTTATTTGTGTGGCATTTCGCACACGAAGACCAGATGGGGGCACCGTAAAACATTATTGAATTGAAAATTACTTTAAGTATCAGAATTTTGTTATCTAAGTTCAGTTCAGAATTCCTATTGATAAAAGGATAAAGGGTTTTGATGGTGATATTTACTTTGTGAATAGTGTTTAAAATATGAGGTCCAAACGTAAGTTTTCTATCTAATCTAATTCCCAAATATTTTATATCATTTTCCCACTTTATTTCAGTACTAGATAATTGTGGATTTGTTTCTGGTGTGTGTAATAGATAAATAGATTCCTTTTTTTGGTGAAGTATATTGCGTGAGTTTTGGTAGGGTTTACGCAAATTTTCCATTTAGTAAAATACTCATTGACCTCGGTTAAGGCATTTTGAAGATTTTTCACCACATGTTATAAGGCCTGAGCTTATAATTGCTGTGTCGTCAGCGAAAATTGATGACTCACAAGCATCAAGGTTAGGGAAGTCGGAAGTGAAAATATTATATAGTATCGGAGAGAGACATGCACTCTGAGGGCATCCAGCAGGTATTCCGTAAGCTTTAGAAGATGCATTACCAATGTGCACTTTGAACTCTCTTTTTACGATTGTGAGATCTCGAAACCCTATTCCAGATTAATGTTATAATATACATTTAGTTCAATCGATTAATAATGTTTTCAAAGTTTATTTTTTGTCAAAGTTCAAAAACCGTCGCCTATAATCATTTATATAAATTTTATGTTTTATTAACATAAAACATTATTATAAGTTACATGTATGTAGCGTGTAAATGTGTCGATATTGTGATAAATTTTAAGGACAACATGAGAAACAAAAATATGGAAAAAAAAAATAATAATAATAATAAAACTAACTACTATTCTCTAAGGAATCCTAAACAAAATATTTTTCATTTTGCACAATAAAGTCTAGACTAGATTAACAAAAAATAACAAAAATTACTAGAGAAGTTTGCCCATATACGAAATTATATTTTGTTATTTTTTAAGAAAAACATTATATGATTGTTTTTAGGTTCAGATTTCTAAGTGTTTCTTTTTAACAACTGTTATAAAAATCTAAAAAAAAATAAAAACAATTTTTTTCTTTATTTTTATTTTTTTTTTTTAAGAAAACCAATCATGAAAATATAAGATTTGTCTATTTTGAACTACATATCTATTCCCTTTTTATTACATGCAGAAGAAAAACAAAAATAGATAAAACTATCGTAGACATGATAATAATAATATTTCTATGTTATTCTATGTCGTCTGTGACATAACCTGATTTTGTTATTCTATTTTATTTTTTTTATTATATTATTAATAAAATTGAAGATCTTCTGAACATGCTAAATCAGTTAGAAATATTTATATGTTTAAATTTTCTAATAAATATAATAAAATAGTATAGGTTTAGGAAAAGTTGATATTATAAATATCACAGAAATTTCGTAAAGTATTTGCAATAATCTAATTTAAATATCTAATTTAAATATTTAATACTGAAAAATCTGTAAATATGTGAAGTTATAAAGTCGTAGAAGCTCAAAAAAATTAAGAGTCAGAAAATTTTTCAACCCTAACATCTCTTTTTATGCAGTAAAAAAAAATTACTTTAAATTTTTGGTACTTTAATAATTATGAAAATATAAATTTATTATAAAAACTAAATATAAGTATACCTATATATAAAAATAATTAAAGTATTTTTTTTTTTAATTGATTCACGTTTTAATGGATTTTGTACATTTTTTTTTTTACTTTTACTCAATGAGTTTTCATTGAAACATTTTTAGAATAAAAATAAAATATAAATTTATAACGATTATGTTAAGGAAAACTTTTTCCTTTTTGCCGTAGCCCAATTATTGTTATTACTTTTTTTCTTTTTGGGGAAATTCAAAAAAAAAAAAATTATAATAATAATAATAAAATATTAAAGAAAATTCCTAAAAATAAAGGAATAATAATAAGAAAATAATATTCATAAATAATTTCTCCCCTTGAAAATGTACAAAAAAAAATAATGTTAAAAATAAAAGTAAATACTATTTTTGTACGTTTATATTTTTCTTAATTCAGAAATATTCAAAAAAAAAAAAATAAGAAAAAAAAAACTTTCTACATGGTAAAGAGTAATATTTCACACTTAGACACTTTTATTTTAGTGTTAACCGAATTTCCAAAACACCTTTCTGTGGGTACTTCACTGCATTAAAACATGAATAAAAATGTTAAATTTTCATTTCCTTTCTTCTTAACTTTTCTTACGGACAATTTAGCAATTTATTTTGTAGTAAGTTAATGTTAGATTTACGAAAATTCTTCAAAAATTCAATAAGTAGAATGTAGGAAAAATAATAGGAACTGGAAGAACCATTCTGCCTACAAGGATTAATTTCATAAGATAAAGCATTTGAGAATGGTCGAAAAATAAATAGATAAGTTGAAATTAATTAATTTTTTGCACAAACTTGAACTTCAAAATTAGTCTGATCGAAAAATTTTCTAATATTAAAAGTATTAAAAAAACTGAGTTTCAATATGAAAATATTTCAAATATTCAAAAATAAGTTCGAATAATTAAAAGTCGAGTTAGTATCCTTTTTATATTTAAAAACATAAATTATATTTTTATATTCAACAAGAAAGAGACTAGCATAGTCTAGCAAAAAGTGTTTTAAAAAAAATTTGACAAATCAACCCGTATTTACACCATTCATTCAAACTTTCTAATTATACGTTACAATGAGTATAAGTTTTACTTTTTAATGCCCAAAAAAAAATGTTACCGTGAAAATAACTAAATCCAAAAACAAAACAAGTTACACTTAAATTATACTCATAAAATCCCCATAGCATTAATTTTTCCACCCTTGAAAAAAAAAAAAAAACAAAAAAAATGTTTTACTTCTTCATTTCTGGTGTATATTTCTGGTAGATTTTTTTATTCCGAAGACCACCCGTTTAGATTTCCATAAAATTTTTATAAGAAAATAAATGAAAATTATTTTCATTTGTTTTCATTGATTTTTATTTTTTATTATTTGCCTAAACCAAGAGATTGTAGAATTTTTGCCGGCATTTTCAGTTAATCAATTCCCAGACCAAAAGTATAGAAACAAAAAGTGAGAAAAAAAAAAGAATGAAAATGTAAATAATTTTAATAAATTTGTGATATAAAACAGAGAATTTCTGTTTCTTAAAGATTTTCTTAATTTAATTCTATCGTTCGTTATGATTTTCTAACTGGCAAAAAAAAAACAAGAAATGGACAAGTGAATTTTAAGCGTTCTCGCACACACAATCCTCGAAACAAAAAAAGGGTTAGAAATTAAAAATTGTTCATAATTCATTTCATCAAAATTATTTAATTTATTATTAGGAAATATTTAATTAATAAAATACATTTCAAATTCATTCATATTGACTTTTGGTAAACTGATTTTATGGAAATTTTGTCCAACTAAACATAATTTAAATTTAGAATAAAAGCTTCAGAAAATAGTTTTCAATCAAATCTCGTTAATAATCATCGGTTTCCAACTACTTATAATATCTGTGATGTTGAGATATTAAATTCCGCATATGATAATTACTTAATTTTAATATTTTGAGCCCTTTTAGTGGCTAAAACACATTATTCGTTGGCAAATAGAATTTTTAATTTCTCTTTATGAGAAATTTGAAGTTATGAATCATGTAAGTAAAAAAAAACCACTATACTGACCGACGTTGCTTAAATGAAGAATCATGAAACATACAAGCATTCAACAAACAAATTATTATTACTTTATATATATATTTTGGTTGATTCAAGAGTGAGAAAAAAAAAGTCAAAGAAAAAGTCGTGAATTTTTTTATTGATATTAAATGTTGTTTTTTTTTTTTTCTTATTTTATTCATTTTATTTTTGCCTTTTCCCTTCATTAACCAAATGAAAGTTTAGGAAAGTTTAAAACAATCAAAAAACGAGAATAAAGGACATTTTCAGAGGGAATAAAAATAAATTATTTGAAAAAGCTAAAAAAAAACAAAAAGTTTATTTTTATTTTTTATTTATTTCAACGCAAAGTCCAAACAAAAATCTAAATTAATGAGTTAAGGATAATTAAGATTTGTTTACAAAAATAATATTTCGTTAAGAAAAGTTTTTAATTAGAGGTTTTTGTCTTGTTTTGCATTCGAAAAAAAAAAAAAATAAGAAAAAAAATTATTGCGATTATGATAATAATTTTTTTTTCGAAAATTTATGTTTTTTTTTATTTTAAAAAGATTATGTAAATTCGGGTAATGAAGCAATTAAGTTGTCCTTGGGATATAAAAGTTCATATATAATTAAAAACAATATATAAATACAAAAATTATTGAAATTGCTTAAGGGATTTCATAAATATTCTTATAGCCTTTCGAAAGCAATTCTACGAAGCGAAAACTTGTTGATCTGTTTTTTTTTTTGCCCCTAAAGAACTTTGGAATCGTTATATTAATCGAATTTTTTTATGCATTAATTACAAGAATGTTAAATAATAAAAGAAAAGAAATTATAAAATGATAAAAGCTGTAGTATTTTAAAAATATTTTATTCTTCTTGAATCAAAATCATTATAATAAAGATTCTGTCAGAATATTATTTTCAGTCCCACATATTATAGTATCAAATAAAAGTCCGGTTTCCAATCAAACAATCTCAATCTAATCTTATAATAGGTATTTTATAATATTTATTCATCCTTCGATTCGTCCTTAAGTTTTTCATCTTAAGGTTGTTCATCTCAATTTTTTCCAATCTCCGTATTTTAATTTCCTAAGAGCAAAATTCATTCCTAATTTTAAATCAATTATTCATAAGAAATAAAATTTTTAATGTTTACAATGTTTATTTATAACATAGTTTTTTCTTTTTTGACCGATTAATTAAAAAAATTAAAGTTCAAAGCTTCTACATTAAAATCAGAGCGTAATGTATGTACAATTTTTTAATATATTATTCGAGAATTTGTTATCAACAAAAAAAATGTTTATAAACTTTTTGTCCCAAAAGTAGGAGAAACAATAAATGTTCACACAAAAAACTGAGCAACTTTATATTATGATAATGATTTTCGAATTTAAAAATTGTACAAACTATTTAATATTTCTCTTATATTTTTATTTTCCTCTTAAATTGTTATTTTCTTTTTTTCTCCTTTTATGTCATAATATAGTATTACTAAGCATTAAACTTCCGGAAAATAATTATACTTTTTCTTTTTTGTTAATTTATTTATATTCAAAATACTATGCTGTTGAGTACGAAATAAAATTTTTTTTATTAATAATTTTTAAGAATTTAAATTTTTGAAATTTGTTTTAAACTGAAATTGAACGAACTTAAGGCTTACTCACCCTAAATCCGCACTTTGCTTTACTAAATTCAATTTAGTTTAGTGTTTAGTTAAAGTAATTGTCAATTTAATTACACTTCTCTTCTTCAAACTATTTTTCCACTTAACAATTTCAATATCCTTTAATTTTTTTAATTAATACTTTATGAACTGTAACAGTGAAATTATATTTAAGAAAGCTAGGTAGGATTAGAAATTAGTTCAATTTTAAATTTATGCAAACAATTTTTCCTCATTATTGAATCTAGAAAAAAAATTAAAAAATCTGTTAATTTAATTTATAATTATGCCATCGATAAGCCAACACTATTACATGTCCTTTTTCTTATGTTGCGGGAACTTATGAAATATTATGTACATATTTACCAAAAATAAAAAAAAACTAAATTTTCGCACAGACAAAAACGTGTATCTTTTCATTATTTTAAATTTATGTACTTTTCACATGAAAAAAAAAAAAAAACAAACAAAATATATAAATAAATTCCTCCTTAAAAATTTCTAAAGAAATAATTTTTTTGAAAATAAAATCAATATTTTCTGAAAATTTATTCAAAATTTATTTTCAAAAAAATAATAATAATAATAATAAAGATTATTATGATGAATTTTATTCAAAAGCGAAACAAAATATGAAAAATTCCTAAGCGAAAAATAAAATAATATTCTTCAAGGATATTTCATTCGTTTAAAATTTATTTCATCATAAGTTAAATCAGGTGGAAATCTCTTTTGGGTGAATAAACTTATTGTGAAAAATTCATAATTTTTCCCATTTTCTTCTTTTTTTTTTCAATTGAACTTGCACCATTTCTTCTATTTTATTATTATTATTTTTTTTCTTTTTTTAATACAATTTTATTATCGAAATTATTATTAGCATGATTCATTTTTTCCCACCCTTATATATTTATATATGTATATTTGTAAATGTGATCCATGATAAAACACAGTGACTGAAGTGTAACAATGATAATTTGCTGTATTTTCATAAAATTTTATTTCTATTTACCATAGAAATAAAACTTTAAAAAAATATCATGAAAAATTTTTGAACGTGTACATTTATTATTATTTTTTTTCCTACATTCTATAATCATCAAAATTATTTAGATTTTAGATTTTAACTAAATGAATTGAATTCTGACAGGTTGTCTGTTTATTTCGATAGTATATTATATGGGCATATTTTACAATATATAAATTTAAATGTACAATATGTACATACAATGAAAAAGTAATAGTTACATAATTATTTTCTATTTATCGTTTTAATGTCATTGGTGACAAAATGTGTGAAGGTGTTGAATATGGGATAAGTGAAATTGTCCGCTTTAATTGTATTTCTCTTTCTTTTTATATTAAACAATTTAATTAATAAATAGATTCTACAAAATTCGAATGATGTAATTATTATTTTAAACAAGGAAGTGCAGATATCAATGATGATAGTATAGTTTAAGGTAGTGATTTCTAAAACGACTTGATGTATAACTTTGCGAATGAATTCAAAAAAATTTTATATTTAAGATTCATTGATTTTATGTGTAAAATACTAAAATTAAGTTTTATCAGATTTCAATGTAACTACAATTAAATTTTACTTAATTTGATTCCTTAAAAAGAATAATTTTACCGTTAACGCAGAGCTATTCTTGACAATAACTCCATTAATGATTTTTCTGCATTCTCGATTATTAGAAATATAAATACAACATAAATTATACTTTATGACTTTTAATTACTCCTTTAATCCAAATGTGAAATTTTCTCATGCTAGAATACAAGACTTAAGTGTTTGAGATATAATGCGGCAAGAAATAATAGTTTTGGTTTGTTTTAGTGGGAGTCATGTTTGATCAATCGAATTGAAAATAAGAATGTTTATCTTTTGCGACAAAATGTAATAGAAAATTCCACCTACGTTCATCAAATCTATAAACCCCCAAGAAAAAAAAAATGGAAATTTATTTTTACGAATATTACTGAGAAGATAAATATTACATTTAGCTAAATATGAGTAATGGAAGATGATATAAAATTTGGAATAATAATTTTTATTATTTCCATCAGAGAGCGACAAAAAAAATATTATCTAATGCAAAATCAAGAAGACAAGGCGGGAAGTTTCTTCTTTTTTTTTTCTTTAATTTTTTTTCTTTTTTTTTGTTTATACATTCATATAAATATTTTGATTACATTAAATGAAGGTAAATGAAGGGTGGTGGGTTGAAAAAAAAAAAATATATATATATATATAAGGAAAATTTTGTGCGATATAAATGCTAATCCTACAGGATTATAGATAAAGTAAGGGAAAAAAACAAAATAAGGATTTTTATTGTTATAAAACTACGTGATAAGATATTTGTCATTGAAGATATCAGAACAGTAATAAGGAACAAAAACAAAAAAAAAAATCACCTAAGCCCTGGCATTAGATTAGTTCCACTCTATAATTGAGGTTAAAAAAATATACAAAAAATATTTTTGAATTTTTTTTAAAAAAAAAAAAATTTTATTTAACTTGCAGTAAGGTCAAGACTTTTTAGGGTAAAAATTATAAATTGAATACGAATTTGAGCTGAAATTCAAAGTATAGCCAGGCAGAGTACAATTAACTTAAATTTTGAATTCTTCTGCCACTGTCCCTAAATATGTTCTCTGATTATTGTCATATAAAAAAGAGTACTTCTGATACTGACAAAACTTTAGACAGAAAATTTCCACTCAACACTATATAAATTATTAATTTAAAAAATAACTAATGAAAATGCTACGACAAATTTATCCATTTTTTCCACATTATATTATGTACCATTATTAATTAAACTCTGTCATCTTATAAGCTCATCTAAAAAATTTAAAATAATATTTATATTTCGTAAATGAGCAAAACTATAATGAACACACTAAACAAGTATGTAGTACAATTTCTCTAACTTCTCTAACTTATATTATTTCTGACATTAATAAATATATATATTTTATTTTTCCCCCACATATTTCTAAATACCTAACAGAATTATGAAACTGAATTAATTTTTGAGTTTGTAATAATTTTCTTTTTTTTTTTTTTTGCATGATACGTAGATTCTTCCTAATTTATGCATATTGGTATAAAATATTCTTCTTTTTGTGTCAGCAGGTGGTACATGTGTTTGGTTTTTTATCAACTATGTTGAAATCTTTTGGTAACTGGTACATAGTATAAACAAAAAGATATATTTTAGCATCATATGCTTCGAATAATAAAATTGAACATGAATGTCGTGTTTTTTTTTGTTTTTCGTATTGATTCTCTTGTGCACTGAATTATTACAAAAAGTAAAAAAAAAAATATAAATTAAGGAAAAACGGTGGATTTGTGAAGGTATTTTTTTATATGACATAATTTTTCCTATATATTAAACTAGCAAACCATCAAAAATTTTATGCTGGGAAACATTGCAATAGTATTTCTATTTCTTCAAAGTATTAGATTAGATGCATTATTATTGAAGTTTATGTATGCGATATAGCAAATTAGTGCGATAAATAATGTAGCAGGAACATTGGCAGATAAATTATTTCCAATAAAAATTAATAAACAAATTTTTTTAGAAACCAAATCCTAATGAATTTAGTTCTAAGTTCCTATAAAATATATAGTTCATTCTTTGATAGGAATAATGAGCTATTATTCCTCGATGCAACATATTTATTTTGCCTTAATTTAATGTTGAATAATCGCATTATAGTTTTATTTTATTTTTATTTATTTTTTTGTATTCTTTGTCCCCATCAGCTTCAAGTCAAATAAAAAACAATCTTAAAAATCTTCATATTCACAATTTATCTCCAAGGGGAATATAATAAGTCCCCCCCTTACTCATATTTTTATTGAAAATATTGTCATAATTTTATTTATTTATTTTTTTTTTTTTTGTTTTTATTTTCATACGAAATTACATTTTATTAAGGGATGATGAATTTATGTGATTGTGTATATTTTATCCGAAAAACAGAGGAAAAAAAAATGGGAAAAACATGGAATAAATTTACAGAATTTATTAAATGGATTATTTAAAAAAAAAAAAAAACAAACAAATACTCAAAGTATTCCCAATTGGGTTTTAAAGAAATTTCTGCTCTGATGATTGGAATTATATGAGATTTATTTGCCAATTTTTGGCACAGATTAAAATTTAAAAAAAAAAAAAAATATTTTATAAATATTTTCAAATCTTATATGTATTTGAAAAATTTTAATTATTTGTGATAAATTTTGCAAATTTTCTAATAAAATCAAAAATATTTTTCATCAAAAAAAAACTGAATATAATTTTGAAAGCAAACATTTTTTATTAAATAACATCAATAATGGTTCAATCTACTTTTGGGTAGGATTTCATTTTAGACATTTGTATATACGAATTATTTTTTCCTAAGTACAAATTGAGTGAACATTATTATACTAATAAAATTGTGCAATTTAATGATTTCCCACTCTTTATTACCTTAATAAAATATATAAAAATGTACATATACATATATAAACTTAATTTCATGTTGCTATTATCTCAAAATTACTTACAATAAAAAGTTATTCAATTAAAAAAGATCGCATTTCCCACATTGCCTAAGTAAGAGAAACATTATATGTTGCATAGTATATAATTGACACGTTTTCTTTTTAGAAAACTTTAAAATTTTTTGTTTTTGTACCTAAACCTTATAATTTTTTTTTGTTCCAGAATATTTGATATGTCACGTGCTTAAATTTATATCAGTTTTCGATTAGATTTATAGATGGTACGACCGCGAAAAGAAGTTTTCAATCATTATTTACAACAATATAATAATGATAATAAAAAATGAAAATTATTTTTTTTTTTACAATTATCGACAAATTCTAAAAATTATAATTTAATGAAAGAATTTTTATTATTTCCTAATTTTTTTTTCAGGGAACATTTCAGAAGGAAAATATGACAAGATGTTTATGATTTTAACAGTTATCTGATTTTTTATGTCCTAAATTTATTGCTAAATTTAAAAACATTGAATACAGGTCGAAAATGGTCAGTTTTATTTAACAATTATGTTCCTTTTTTTTGTCCTTTAACAAGAATTTCGAAAACGCATAGAAAAATTGTGCGTCCATCAAAATCATATAAAGAATATCATCATTGTGTATATCAAACCATAGACATATCATTGATCAATTTTTTTCCTAGAATGCTAGAAATTCATTTTATGTAACAATTTGATTTTAAAAGCAATCTAAAATCCATGCCAAAATAATATAAAATGATAGGTAATAAAAATGTCAAATAATGAATCCAGTTCAGGTGTGTTCTTTTTTCGAATTTTAAAGAATACGTATGTGCATAAAAAAGAAGATACACCACGGTACTATTAAGTTATATGCCATAATTTCTAAAAAATATTATCATGTGCTATATTATGTACATATAGACCCAACACATGTCATCGTCATCTGATACTTTCAATGAACTAATATGATAATTATAATCATTATCAATTTTCATGATTATCATACAAGAGTTTATTATTAAAAAAAAATTAAAACTATTTCTAAAGATATATTTTGGAATATTTTTTAAAAATTATATTTTAAAGAATCTGATTTTAAATGTTAATTTTAAAGAATTATTTCGTTTCATGGATAAGCCCTTTCTCAGACTTGAACCCTTTCCAATATAATTACTTTGGGGCTTAAGTGCTTCTAAAGCTTATGATATTGGTTCCAGTCAATCGACTAATTGAAAAAGTAATCCAAGTATGTTGGAAGGATCTCAGAGTGTTTAATTGATTACAAAAATCTGTAAATTTTTATAGCACATTAGACTAACGATACCGAGTTCAAATTAATTTAAATTTGAATTTCGATTAAAATGAAATTAAAATGAAATATTTGTATAGTATCATTATCATTATGTTTTAGTACAAAAGTTTACTATTTATAACATTTTAATTTAATTTTATAAATTATTAAAGAGTTGTGAAAGAATACTTTTTGTATTTGAAACGTCCCATCCATTGATGAAATTCAATACATTTTAATATTTGATAAAAAAAAAAACTTTTTCTGAAGTAAACCTTCAATACAATCTGCTTATGAGATTCATAATATTTTCATTGATAAAAAAAAAATATATTTATTAAAATATCATGAAAAGCAGGTGCATTGATAATTTTTAAGATTAAATAAAAAATTTTGAAAAATCATACATTTATACAATATTGTATTAATAATTTCTAAAATTGTTAATGTTTCTGGAACGTAAAGAAAAGGCAGATATTGAATATTATATTGAGTAGGATTTTGTTTTGATTAGTTTTTTTTCTTTCTATATATAAGAAAATGTCAAAAAAACATTTAACATACTTTATAAATGTACTCTAATTTATGTTCATAGGTAATAATTTAAAAGTAAATAAAACAATCAATAAAAACAAAAAAAGAATTAAAATTCTAACATGAAAAATGAAATTAAACATAAAAATAAAATTTTCTAGTGTTCTATAACCTTAGAAATAATTAAAATTAAATTACTAATTTCTTAAATTATAATGAGTCTTAAATTAAACTATATTGAAATCACATACATATTTTAATTTGCTATTTCAATTTAAGAAAAAAAAAGATATTATGTAGAGCTGCTTTAGTCGTACACAGATCAAATAATAAAAAAAGTGAAATATTCAAAACTAAATCAATATTCGACAGTTGAAAAAAAACATTAAAATGACTAATTCTTCAATAATAAAATCATCTTCTAATTATCTTTTACTAAATATTCTGCAAAATTGTCAACTGGAGAAATTCAAGGCAAAGGCATTCGTTCGTTGCCACATTAAAACAATATTTTGTTCCATAAGAATAAAGTGATTTTAATTATGCCATTTCCACAATTCAATAGGTAAATTTGGTTGAAAACCAATAGAAAAGTAAAATAGATTCCTGATTTTTTTAATTCGCTAACCAAAAAATGGAGAATAATTTTTCAGGCATATAGATATTCAATTAGTGTTTTCCTTTGTAAATGGATAAAATTAATAATACCATACAGAACAGCATAATATTTTTTTACTTACCAAAAATCTTGTGAAAAATTAAATTTCGTTGTAATTAGATTTTCAAAGAATTTAAATATTCTATGTCAGTTGTTATACACACTCTCTTCCAATTGTACTTTTAATATCCTTTTAGTGGAACATCTATATTTATCTTGATGCGGTCAAATTATGGTTACACTCGCAATTCCTTTATTTAAAAATAAACAAATTATGTATGTAACTATATTGATAGAATTATAGAGAAAATAACCCTCGGCCAATATTCAAGTCAAATATGAAAACTATACCTAAAAGTCTTATTTCTTGATTGTATTGATTATTTTGTACATTGTTTCAATCTGAAAAAATTATTTAGAAAATTCATAATAATTGTGATGTCAAGCTCTAAAAGATCTTATATAAAATGATAATATTGAAAATAATACCCCAAAATCAACCCCAAAACTATTAAAAACTCTCCGATTTTTATAACTGCCTTAAAAATATTTAGAGCTAGATACAATAATGAGATACATTTTCCAAACAATATATATAAAGAATATATATAACTTCAATTATTTAATGGTTGAAGTATTATAGTTCAGTTTCACTTCAATTATTATCTAAAAATGGACCAAGAATTAAATTTTACACAATCTACGTAAATAACATAAATAGCATTTAGATACATTGAATTGACGCTTCAAATATTTTCTGGCTTATTTTGGGGAACCAAATCAATGTGTGAACCAAAAAACATTCACATTATTAATTTGTATTTCACTTGAATCCATATTATATTTTATATGCATCAAAGATTTTTCATACAAAACTTGCATGTAACAAAATTAGGACAGCATCAACATTAAGCACATAAATATTTGGTTGAGAAGATTATAATTTGTTACATCTCTTAATGTTGTTATAAAGCTGTGCCTGTGTACATGTTCAACTAAAGTAATTAAATACAATTTAAAAATCCATTTTCAATTTCAAATAATGCATAGTTTTACAAAAAAAAATAAAATTAAGAAAAATTATTTTCCGTTAACAGGTAGGAAAATTTTTAACATTTTAATTAAACCCATTTACAGCTTATTTTATCAACAGATGGTTACTATAAAAGGATATTTTATATGAATTTTGTGATGTGCCATGTAATTATCACCAACTTTAAGTTAATAATTATTAAAAAAAAAAATAAACTCCATAGGAAGTGATTTTATTATTGGAAAAACTTTTTCCTTTAGACTATTAAAATTTTCCCTAAAATTTCTTCATATAAAATTTTCTGCTTTTACAGCAATTATTTATAATAAAAAAAATTTATTTTAAAGTTATGCTATCAAAATGCGACGTCAAATGAGTAAACAGTCACAGGGTTGGAAGGTTTAAATATTATCGATAAAAAATAAAAAAAGAAAACAAAATATTTTTCACAATTAAACTTTTATACGTATTTAAGAAATCGAACACGAAAAATAAAGGAAAATATTGAACGTGATTAAGAATCAATTTTTGTGCTTTTTTTGTGTGCCAATATTTTCACTAAAATATTTAACAAAAAAAAAAAAAACTTTTTTCTTTTTCATAGTACCTATATTATACACATTTTATCGTCGCAAATTGTGAATAAATAAAATAAATTATAATATTGTTTTAAATGTTTTGAATGGTTTTAGGGAAAATCATGAATATATACAGTATGTTTTCTTAATTAATTTTCAAGCTTTTCAACTGTAAAAAAAAATTGTGTGGTAAATAAAATATTACTTATTAAAAGATAAAATCTTTATGGTTATAGGTTATAATATGCCTTTTTCATTTAAACAAAAATAAGAAATAATGAAAATTACTTTAGGTAATAATCAATTTATATATGTACTTATTTTTACTCGTATATAATGCTAAAGAAATAGATTTAAAAGAAAATTAAAATTATGGTAATGCGTAACAAAGTAGTAAATTTACTATTACTTTAGCATCCAACCGTTACAATTTCCTTCCTTCACGAAGTTCTTACTTTAAATGAGAGCAGATGCAAAAAGGACTAAACATATTGCTAATCTACAAGTAGTATCTATATAGTATATTGAATAGTTAAGTTATTGTTATAAATACTTAGATTTTGTCTCTTAATTGTAATATTGCGTATTTAAACATTTAAACTTTAAAACATGTACATATGTGAGGAAATTCCGGTAAAATAAATTATTAACTCACATTGGGTAGCAAAAATTATTTTATTAATGAAATCCACAATAATCAATTAATAAGCAATTATTATTCGTCGAAGGAATCAGCTAAGAAAACATTAATCTACCAAAAAATTAACTAATAAAGACCAAATCGACGCCAACAACATTCAAGAGATTACGAAATCAAATAATTTAAGAACAATGCTTACTAACATACATATATACATTGCAATGCAATTAATGTGAAGCACTAACGATTCAATATAATTATATAATACTCTTTTTATAATTTTCTTATACTTTCAATGTTTATTAGAATAGAACTTTCCATTTAGAAAAAAAAAATAAAATAAAAACGAAGCATAAAATTAGGTTTATTTTAAATTGTACTATGTGTATATAATTCTGAAATATAGCACACATTTACATAAATTACTTTTTGATTTCAATTAACACATATAAATTTAATATATATTATATATACATATATATTAGTTAGCATTAAGCAAATGTATAATTTCTAACTCATCTGGATTAATGATTCTATGTATGTTGATATTTCCGAGTGAGTGAATTAATGTAGAATGTAGATATTTATTAAAGAAATAATAAAACGTAAACTAGAGAGAAAATTATTTTATGCAATCTCATAAAACGAATATAAAAAAATAATATTATCTACATTAGTGTCGTTTTATAAATAATTAATAATTTTTATATCACAGAAAGATATTATTTTTAAATAATGAAGAAAAAAACCGAGTTTAATATATGTACTCATATGTAAATATGTAGAAGGTATGGTATTTAATTTACTCACATACACATATTTATGTAGAATATTATAATATATATTATATAACATGTTTCTACATTATTAATTAGCAAATAGCACTTTGAAAAACATAACTTGTGTACCTAATAATAATAGGTAAATAATTTCTAAGTTAAAAAACGCCTTCGCATAAAAAATTATGCCACTTTTTTTAAACACACTGGTCTTGTGCTATTTATGTTATGTTAGTTCCATATTTTAAATTATACCACTTACTTTTGTTGAATTTCTTTTTAAAGTTATAGATATTGGATTTTAGCTCTGCGACTAGGAGTTCTAGATCCATAATTTCTAATGCAATTTGCTGTTACGGATTATTGACATGATTATTTCCTTTAAATTTTAGTAAATATAAAACATAACATAAGTATATAATAATATTAATAATAATTTTAAATTTCACTATAATTTTCATAATAAAAAATGTTTTTTTCTTAATTATTATTATATAAAAATAAAAAAATTTGTTATATGCAAAATATTGGGTTAAATCAAAAACCTTGGTGCATCACTTATTTGGATATTAAATATTACTTAGCAACACAAGCTTGTGAAATTTCTTGTTTTTCTGTGATATGTCATTATTATTGACTTCAAATTTTCCATTTCACTTTAACTCTCCACCTGGATTATGTATTTATTTTTAAATTATTTCTTTTTACAATATTTTTTTATTAAAATTGTCGGCCATAATAAGAAAAAAGGCAAAATATCAATTCTGAATTTTTGAATTTGGATTACAAAAATATCGCAGTCTGATAAAAATCATTTATTATTATTTTTATATTCTGTTTGACAACACTACTCTGGTACCTTTATAAGTACCATATTTACTGTCCAATTAAAACGAAACAATATTGAATAAATTTTAAAACAAGAAATAATAAAAATAAAAAAAAAAAATATTGAATATTTTAAATAAAAAGGGATCATCCAATTTAAAATAATAATAACTATAAATAAAATGTCAATTTAACAATTCAAAGTAAGAGAAAAAAAAAAGAGAAACGAACATTTTTTTTTAATGCAGCCAATCAAGATTTTAAATAAAAGAAAACAATTATGAGAAAATGACTCGACTTCAAAATAATATTAGTATATTAAAATCCAAAGGAATTTTAGACACATTACGTCTCTTGGCTTCGAATATATTTATGGATCTCAAAACAGAGAAGTTAATAATAAAAATATAGAATAAAAAGTATTAAGTATACCTAAAGTTAGAGATTCTAAAATAAACTCATTATGTAGGAAAAAAACTTCAATCATATTTATTTTCCATAAAAACCGCCTGAATTTTTAATATGATTTTCTACCGAAAAACTCTATATTATTTTGGTAGAAAATATTTCAATTTCCAGAAACAGAGCTTAATATTAAATATTCTGTGCATTAAATTAAGCGCATAAATCACAATATCACAATTCAACTATATTTAATGCCATGTCAACTTCTCGTTTATTTTTTCAACTTCCTCACTAATATAATATATAATTATGTAATATAGTTTTTCGAACCAGTCGGACTAATAATGTGTTCATTTATACACATACTACTTCCATATTAAAATAATAAATTTAAAATCAATAAAGTTTTGCAAAAATTAATATTTTTATATATTAAATTCATTAATTAAATATTAATTTATTTATATTAAGTTGTTATTTAATTTAATAATAATTTAATAATAATCATACATAAATTAATTAATATTTAATTAATTTATGTTTAAATAGTTTGTACAGTTCATATATAAACAAAACGTGAATTTAAAACTAAATAGATTTTTATTGCCATTCTACTGTTCGATATACATAATTAACTTAAACGCATTGGTAATTGAAAAGAAGGTCTCAACTCTCAATTCTAATTAAAATTCGCAATTTCAATGAGACATTTTTGCTTAACTATTAAGTCTTAATAAGTCTTAATGTAAAAATAAAATATACAGAAAAAAAAATCAACAGTTTTGGTTGATTGAATTTTATTTTATTTTATAATAAAATAATATATTCCGATAAAATGTTTTATTTTTTGTTGAAAAAAAGACCAGAACTAAAATTAAAAAAAAAAATTAAAAATTTTTTTTTATTGCAGAGACCAAATTTATAGTTTGTTTTTACAAGTTTTCATAAAAAGTACACTCCTGCCTTTATCTCTGTCATATTATATATTTTAATTATCGAAAGCATAGTCATTATAATAATTCTTTAGATAAGCTTATTAAATTATAATTATTCAAACAGAAATTAAAAGTAACTCGCTTCTCCGTTTCTATATAATGTATTCACAGTGCATATCTTTTTGGATACACTTTTGCAAAAAAAAAATTAGAAAATAATCACATAATACCTACTTAAAAACTAAAAACGATTTCATGGAAATTTTAAAAATAAATAATACCAATTCGATTCTTTAATTCCTTGGTATTAAATCTCAAGAAATTAAAAAAATATTATTCATAAAGAATGAGTTTAATCACGATTTTTCATTAATGTCAGGAAAAGCAATATCAAATTTAATTTTTATTTGTATTTTTTTTTTCATATAAGTTTATACATACTTTAAATGTATACTTAAAAATATGCCTTATACATTATGTTCTTTTAAGTCAATCCATCTATAATTGTACATATATTAGAAATATTATGCCTTTGCTAAATTTTTCCATCAATTTTATTAATGACTGTATTCATATAATCTTAATGCAATTCTCTAATAAAGAACTATATATAGAAGCTAGAAGTATATGTTTTAACTTCTTTTTGCATGTTTTACAATTAAATTAGAAATCTTTAGTCTTTTGTATACAATTTTGTTGCAAACAAAATAATGTAAATGGTAAATTTCAAAGGTTATCGTAACATAGATTCTATAATAATATCTATATCTTAAGATTTTATGTCGGATATTTCATATTTATTGTTGTTCATTAAAAGTCAAAAATATTTTAATTAAAACTAATAATTTTGAATTATTATATTCTTCAATTTATTATTCACATACTCTACTAATTTAACTGAATAATTATAAATCAAATAAAAAAAAAAATTATAATAATGATATATCGTCGATTGGCGACGCAAAACTCGTAAGTCTGTTTTTGAAAATTTTACAGGAGACACAAAAATCTGTATTAAATTTTTTAAGCGATATTACAATTTTTAGTGATATGAATTGAATAAAATCTGTAGCTTCTTACGGATATTAGAACATTATCTTAATTTCAAAAATGTAGAAGGCTTGGTTAAAAAAAACTCTCCCTCCGAGTTTTTTTTTTCGGGAATAGTTTTTTAAAAAATATTACGAGAGTTTAACATGCCAACTTAATAATTTACTATAAAGTTTCTTAAACAACTCAATAATAAAAAAAATACACATCTTCTAATAAACTGATGGAAACGATAATATCCATTGAGAGATCGAAAAGAAGTACATATTATATACATTGTATATATTCTAAAAATATTTATAAGCAATTATTCCATGTCTGTGTCCATGTTATTTCATTATTAACGTGTATAGATGAAAAATAATATAAAATTTTTTTTTTTACTGTCCCAAAATATACAATGTATGTATTTACTTGTATCTAGTAAAATATAACCGAAAACAGAAAAATTGTATTGAAGATTCATCAAGATAAATGATCCAAAAATATTTGATTTGATATTGCTATATTCGCCAATTTTATATATACTATTTTATCGATAAAAGATAATATTATTTTTAATTTGAAAAACATTAAAAAAATTAGAATAATTTTTTATTTAGATAATTAAGCGCAAATACTTCGAAAAGAAACAGAGAAATAGGTACTACGGTATAAGCATTTATGTCTTATCTATAAAAATAAAAAAAAATAAAAAATAAAATACTCTTTGACAGCTCCATCGACAAAAAATAGACCGTTCTATTTTTTTTTTATTTAGTTCAAATATATTACGGAATAATAAATTAACTTGAGCCACAAAATTTAAGCACTAACAATTTACATTCGATTGATTACCTATCGTTTTTAAAACATATTGGGAGACTTAAACGAAGTCAACAAATATTTAAAATACTTCTTAAATCAAAGGAAAATTTTTTAATTTTTTTTTTCCGAATATTTTAGTAGCTATATTAATATACTGTTAGCCATTTAAAACATTTATTTGCACTTTATCGTTATTTAAAGTTATAAGGAAAATCGTATCAAAATGCAGTTTAATGTTCATTATATGGAACGGAAATTCAATGTGAAATAGAAAAACCAATGATTGTGAGCAGTATTATTCGATAATTTGCTTATATTGTGCTTATGTCATTCTGATTCCATATAAAATGAAATAAAAAATAAAAAATAAACTTATGTACAATATAAATCAGAATAACTGAAATTTGTGTTTCTTTTTTCCTAATTTTATTAGAAACTGTTCAGGTCTATTTTTTTTTTTTTCCTTTTGCCTTGACTGCAGTGTGATTTGAAAAATTACAAAAGAAAATTCAATATTTTTTTTTTTTTTCCCAAAAACGACTATGAAGAAGATGTCCCTCATATTGATGATTAAAATTGAATTGCATTTTATAGAAAAATATATATGGTTTTTATTTATTCCACAAATCTCTAGAAATTTAACTATAATATTATTTAGGTAATATTCATTATAAAATATAATAGAATTAAAAAATAAATGTCATATTCGAATAATATTATTTGTTTTTTTTTTTTAATAATAATATTGTTTAAGAATATTCTTATTAAATTAAGTTCAGTAAAAAAAGAAAATTACAAATCAATCCTAGATGATTTACTTAATTAATTTACATACTTTTGTTGGTCAGTTTCCTTGGAAACATTTTAAATGATAATTGATTAATATTTCTGCTCTTAAATATGCAAAATTACAATTTTTGTAACACACTCAATATTGAATTAAAAAAGAAACACTAAAGGACTAAAAATACCGATTTTCAAACTTACATTTTTGAATGTTTTCAAATCATTGCTATAAGAAAAAAGTATTTAATAACTATCTATAAGTTATATTATTTTACTATCAGAAACCAGTTTTTCTTGGATTGTATTATTTTTGAACAAGACAAAAAAAATGTTATTAAGAACAATTTATTACGAAGTAGAATAGAAATATAATGTTCGTGAGAATAAAATATAAACTTTGCATATTTTTAGGGTTTCCTATTTAAAAATTTATTTTTCTTTGATCTAATCTAATAACATTATATAATAGTCATAGTGAATTACATAAGTGATAAGGAAATCGAAAAATTTAAAAAAAAAATTGGTTTGAAAATAGAACAACACATAACTACGTTATTATCGAAAAATCTAAAAATCAAAACGACAGTGTAGATTGGTCTCAGTAGAAATCTTTAATAGCAAAATATAGAAATTCAAAAATTCGTCAGATTTTATTTCAACAATCAATGATTTGAAAAAATTTAGAAAACCTAAAAAAATACGAAAATATAAAGTTCCCGTCACCTTATAATGTAAATGAAGCATGAATAAAAATAAAATACTATGGTTTTATTTAATTTTTTACATAATCTTTTTTTTTTTTAAACTGCACTATGGAATATATATAGTGCAGTATGGTTAATTTTAAATAAATAAGTATATTCCGGAATAAAACTTTAAACTGGATTAAAATAGAAAAAAAAACAAAACTTAAGCATTTTATGAAGCTAATATAATTTTATGATTCTTTAAGGATTCATAAATATGAGTAAATATTATTTATTTTATTGTTGTTTTGAAAATATATAATTTTTTTTTTTTGCATTTTTCAACATTCTATTATTTTCATAACTTTAGGAAAAAAAATATTATTATTGATAAAATATGCAAAACAAAACTAATAATTTTTAAAATAAAAATAACCAGAACATAAAGTGGTAAAGTTCTAACCTTCTGCACGTATATTTTTATTTATTATTACTACCATAGTTTTTAGTTTTTCTTCTCGCTTAGAAATAAAAAAAAATAATTTTTTTTTGTTTTAAAATTAACCCCAAAGAAAATTATTATATTTATATATTTTTTTAAGTGTTTTTGCGGAGATATAAATAAAATCATTTAAAAATGCGTCAGAGTTTTAACAAAAATCATTAAGTATTTTTTAATTATCCCATTTAGGGGTTCGTTTTAAAAAACCCGACAAATAAATGAGAGATTTGTTTCATACACTTTAAAAATTTTCACAAAAAACAAAAAGAAATTGAAGGATTGTTCTACAAGTTCCAGTCTTGAAATATTTACATAATTATTTCAAATCTTGAAATGCGCTTATTGAGACGATTACGAGATGATTATTTTTTGAACTATTTTAGCTTTATAGGGGCTACAAGTATTTCTTTTGAATTTTACTTATTATCAACCTACATAATTTACATGCTTTTATGTGTAACGTTCTGGCGGTCCATCTATTAAAAAAATTCAGAACTGTTTTTCAAATACTTGTCAAATATTTTCTTTGTTAATAAATAAAATTACTCTAAAATTGATTTTTATTGGCACACAGTCAAAAAAAGGTTCGCCATCCCTGCCATATAGAACTTAAAAATAAAATTAATTTCCTAGTGATTCACTGCATTTAAAATCCTTTCTGCATAATCATTACCAAATATATATAATAATAATATAATTTTCATTTGTTTGATTCATCCTGAAAAATTTAATGTTTATTGAAAATATGTTTGTTTTTTTTTTCTCTCTATTTTATTTATTTTTGCTGAAATTTACAAATAAATTGAAAAGTAAACAACAATTGCTTACTTTTGTACATTTTATTCGAGAAATACAATATTATTTTTTTTTAAATGTGAAAGAAACATGAAAATAAAATTGAGTCAATATTTTAATTTTAAGTATTTAAAATAAATTTATCAGTTTTTAAAAGTAACGTACACCAAATCTTCAGTAAATAGGTTTCTATAGTCGATTATTATAATATGTAAGTTTTTTTTTCCCAATATTATTATCAATGAAGGATATTTTAAAGATGAATTACCTATCTCAATATTCGATAAGTTAACAAATTCAATTATACTTATTTAAAGCTAGTACCTAGAATTCTTGAATTGAACAGCTAATAACTCAAAAACTTAGTTTAGCAAAAATTAGTTCTGATTTCCAATTCACAATCGAAAAGAAAAATATATGTAACATATTTAAACCTTAATACACTTGACGTCAATAATATGTCTAATTTTGGAATAATATTTGTATAATAATATTTGTGTTAATATGAAAAAAAAAAAATATTTGTCCACTTGTATGGAAGTTCTTTAAGGTTTATTTTCAATGAGAATAGCAGACGCTAAAAGTACAATAAATATTTTTTTTTAATTTCTTATTAATTTTATTTTATAAATTGTGAAGTTGGTCTACCGATTATCACCCTAATGTATTAGTACGAAATGTAATTATTCCAGAAAATTCTTAAAAACCAACAATATTCAATTTTCTTACTTCTTTCCGTTTAATAAAAAAAAAATTAAATTTAGTACTACATATTTTCAACCACTTTATTATGGACTTTAGCTTTAATTTTGTAAATATTATGCAGTTGAGTTGAATTTAAAAAAAAAAAATTAAATTCACTCAATTTAACATAAATTTTTGTGCCCACTCAAGTTCATAATTCATAATTTTTTTTTTAATAAGCCAAAAGAAAAACCTCTATAATATATTAAAATTTTATTATCCCGCAGTGAAATTTAATAACTATCAAACAAAACTACTTTTCATATATTCAGAAAAAAAAAATCTGAATATAAATGTTGAACATTTATTTCGACATTCAACAAAAAAAAAAATAAAACTTCACCCTTTTTTTATCAAAACCAACCCCTGTGTACATGTAAATCGAACTCGTTAGGTATATTATGCATGTATACAATATTTATACATATAATTTATAATGTATTATGTTAAAAAATATCAACTGTATTAATTCAAAAAAAAAAAATATATAAAAATTAATAATCATAAATTCATTGGAAAAAAAAAAATTATATTTTTGATGCCAAAAATAATCGTAATTCATTTTTGATATTTTTTCTTAATACGAAGTTTAACCATTGTTATGTTTTATAATGTGCTGATTTCAGGCTTCGCCATTTAACGTTAAGTCTATTGTAGTTTCAAAAATAATTCTTTATTTATTTTTAAATTCGGTACCAACTTGTACTATGGTTAACAACTCCTTAAATTCGGCAATCAAATAATAGAAATTACTATAATTTTTATTATCTGCAGTGTTGTTTTGCAGCCAATTGACTAATTTTGTCTCATGTATATCGTAGCCGTGGTCGTTTTAAGGAGGCACACATAAGTACTAAACTTTGAGGATAATTATTCAAATTAATTAAAAATTCATATATTATTTGTTGAACTATCAATTTTAGCAAACAATTCCTTAGCTTGTTTAGAGCGGATCAATATCTTTAAAATTAATTCGATTGAAAACAATTTATGAATTATCAGGAAATTTAAGCAATGCGGTTTCAAAAAATTTGAATTTTAAATAAAAAAAAAAAAAAACATAATGATATTATTATGCAAAAAAAAAAAAATCAGTATAAGTTATTTTTATTATATTTTTACATAAAAATTCCTTTTAATAGAAAATTGAAAAACGAAATACATATATATAAACTATGAATTTGTGGTGAATTAAAAAAAGAATAAAATAAAAAAATAAAAGACTGTATAACATAAAACATAAAAAATTCACAATAATATTTATGTTATTTCATGCTTTTATGAAATAATGTGCACACTACAAGTAGAGATATTACCAATATGTTGGCAAAATGTCCCAAACAATTTTTTTATTGGCATTTTTTTTTTTTTTTTTCGTATTGTTTCAAATATTTATGAATTTTAATTTGGTTTACCATATTAAAGACATTAATAATAATTTTTTAAGTTCACCACAGAATTTAGTTCACAAAAATATCTCTGTACACAGAATTTTAAGTTCAATCATCTATTTTGTAAACGGAGAAGAAAAAATTTCATAATATTTACTACTTAGGGAATAACACAAATTTTTATTTTTATTTATTTTCTACTTCTTGTTTTTTTTCTCAGATAACAATAATGTAGAATGTAATAATTTAAAAAAGAAATATTTATGTATATATCAACGAAAATATTCTGTGTACCTACATAATTGTACACAACATATACATTACGATGAAAAGACACTGCAATAATGTTTCTGTTTTTTTTTTTTTGGTATGTAGTCAAATTCTTTTAAAGCATTTATAATATGAAAACTATTCGAAGTGCAGGATTATAAAAATGTAGAAGGATAATATGTTGTAATTTTTTGCTTCTTTTCAAATTTGAAATTGTTGTTGTGGTCAAAAAAGAGGTTTTTTTTTAAAATAAGTTAAAAATTTTTGCAAATCAGTATAGTCCTCTATAATGTACTTTAACAAACTGAGAATAAGTTATCGAATAAAAATTAATTAAAATTTTTAATTATTATATCTTTAATTTACTTAATTTAAATTTATTTAAAACTAATTAATGAAATGTTAGATAAAGTGGTTGATCATTCGAATTTGATTTGAGACATTCGAATTTAATTAACTTTTTTAATTCTGACAAAGTTTAAAGTGTGGATAATATTTAGTTGCCAAATTCTTCAATTGAATAAATTAGTTTTTTTCATGATAGACATAGGCATGTAGGTATTAATAAGTTAAATAAACCTATCTAATACAAAAACAGTTCAATATTCTGTATTAGCTGGGTCTTAATAGAATTAAAATAGGTAATATGAATAAATTTCTTTCAGATATATGTACCTAAATTTCTTTCAGATATATGTACCTAATTTGTAACACAAAATTATTTATAATGATGTCAAAATGAATTATTGAAAACGAAATTTTTTTTTTTTTAATTTCAAGTAGGGTTTCTTGTATCTTAGCTGCAAACAAAAAAAATAAACAAAAATAAAAATGTGCCTAAATTTATATTCCAATTATTTGTTGCCATTCTACCGTATAAGCCAATTCAAATATCCAGAAACATATATTTGTATGTACACGTAGATATATAAAATTTGACTGATTTTCTAGCTAAAAATAAGTTGTATTTTTTTCGTAATAAACAATACACACGTCGCAATAATTTTACCGAAAATAAATATCTTATTCCCTGTGAATTAACTTTATCTATAAATAAAAAATTAAAATATTTGAAAAGCTTTAAACGCATTTAGGAAGAAGCTCATTAGGTATTCTAGGTTTTATGTGTCGTTATATTTAAACCAATAATGTTAATGAAAAATAGGACCAAAATATGCATAATTTTCATATTATTAATAAATATTCAAAACAAAAGTATTTTATGCAAACTTTGTAGAGAATTCAAATGTATACCTATAATAATCAAAAAAAACTATGCAAAAATATACATATTGTAATTCGTATATCATTAATGCGAGCTTATATATGTACATATTTAACTTTCATAATTATAATTTAAAATATTTTTGCTATTGTTTGTAATTTTTAATTGTTAAGATTTTTATCAAATCGCTATTTGAAGGAATTCCTTTAATTTTACTGAATAACCATGAAATTGTTTAATGTATTTATAGATTTGAAAGATTAAGATAACCTTAATATTAAACTAAGTATTTATTACCAAAAAAAATTTATTATTTTAATTTTGAATCTTGTATAATACAAAAGGTTTTTTGATAGTACGGTATAAGTACATAAAACAAAAAAAAAAGATTAATTTAAAGCTTTATTGTAACTCCCAGTATAGTACAGACCTCTTAATAGTTTATTTACAAAAATTTTCTAGTTTCCACTAATAGTTTTCGAATTTCTATTTTTTGCTTATAATTAACTAGCTGTACCCGCACACACGTTGTTGTGGAACACACGTTTTAAGTGTAATTTTCGTTGTCAGATTTATGAACAATTATAGGAGCTAGTTATTTTATAAATTTGGGAAAATATCTAATATTTATCTAATATCTATCTTAATATTTATCATTTCTACTTATTCAACACTTAAATTGTATGTAATCGAATGATATCCTTCCCTTAAACAGGTTTCCAAACCAAAACAAATTTGTGTTTTTATCCATTTCCACTTTTTATGAATCAAATTTGAATAAAATCGGAAGAACTTTTGCAGTCCTCCTCGAGAGGGATTTCTGGGTAGGGTGCCATTCAAATTTTAAAATAGCCTATAACGACCCCGACACAAAGAGACGGTGTTAATTTCGAAACGATCGGTTGAGTGGTTTAGTTTTTAATATTTTGTAGTTATTACTAATAAAGAAATTGGTTTCTATATATTCAAAGAGACCCCCTGAAAAGACGGGGCAAAATTTTTTGTTACGAAATTCGTGTGTTTAATCATTTTTATGTACCAAATTAAATGAAATCGGACAAAATTTTTAAGTCCTCCCCTAGGGTAGGAGGTCAACAAATACTTTGTTACGGAATTTGTTTGTAATCACTTCCTCTTTTTACGTACCAAATTTGAATGAAATCGGACGAACTTTTGAAGTCCGCCCCCGGGGGAGGTCCCTGGGTAGGAGGCCAATCAAAATTTAAAATAGCATATAACGACCCCCGACCTGACACAAAGACATGGTGTAAGTTTGAAAACGATCGGTTGAGCGGTTTAGGAGCCTATTCGGAACATACAAACAGACAAACAGACAAACAGACAAACAGACAAACAGACAAACAGACAAACAGACAAACAGACAAACAGACAACTTCGGTTTTATATATATAGATAACTACTATATAGTTTTGCCTTAATTGCAGTATTATTGTTGTTAAGTTTCATCAACATGAAAACTATTAAACTTATTTTTGTTTGATTCTCTAAAAGTCTAAAAAACGAACAAAAATCAAATTACGAACATTTTCTTCATAATTAATTTTTCTATAATTTTCTTACATTTTAAAAGTTGATTACAAATATTCGCAAATATACCTATATATTTCTGCTTTTTTTGTTTTTTTTTTTTAGCAAAACAACGAAAATTTTTCATTGCATAACTAACTACTACTATTATTATTATGTATTTTTCGCAAAAATGAAAAACAATGTCTCTGTGGAAATAATTTGCTAAAATTTATTTTAAAATTATTTCTAAAGAAAAATTTTTGTTTATATTTTTATGGTTAAATAAGTCATTAGATTTAAAATATCTCTAAGGACATTTTGAAAATTATTAAAAAAAAGAGGTTCTTTAAGAGTTTCATATACTTTTAAAACATGAATTTATTTAAAAATTTAATTTTACTTATATGCATTGTGTAAATATGGAAAATTCATTAGAAAATTCCTTATTTTGTTTGTTTTGTTTTTCATATATTTTTTTTTTTTTGCGCTAACAATATAATTTAATTTTTATTTCATTTTTTTTTTTGCATGTACATAAAGGAAAATATTTAATGTTTATAGAACAAAAAGAAAACATGGGAACCGGTAACAAAAATTTGTGAAAAATGAAAATATAATATATGTAAAAACGGTATACACTACATGCAGTTATTATTTTGCCCATTGATTTAAATGTATAATAATGTTGTTCTGAATAAAAATGAAAAATACAAAATTAAACAAAAAAGATAGTTATATTTATTATAATGAACGAACTATTTAAATATTTTATTATGTTTTTCCATTTATAGTTTTTATTATTTTTTTTTTTATTTTTTCAGGACAAAGAAATAGAATTATTATGTTATTAAAAAATAGAAATAAACATAAATAATATTACAGAGGTACATAGTTCAAAATGTAACTTAGCATAAATGTACCTAAACTTCTATATATATATTTATGAATTGTTCAACATGTTATATAATAATAAATATTTAATGAAATTTGTTTACTTTAAAATCTAACAGGTATTTATAATATGACATTAATTTTCTAATTGTTTTTTATTATCTTTAATTTTTGAATTCTAACTTAAATGTGGACAATAATGTTTAATTGAGAGAATGATTTGTTTACTGTTACGAGGATGATTTGTTTACTGTTAAATATAGTGAATGTGTATGCATTATGCTTCCTTAGAAGTCGTTATATTAGAACATGCAAAATATTAGCACCCAAATCTAAAGAAAATCGAAATTCAAATATTAGGTTTCTATTTTAACTAATAAAGTTTTCGATTAACTTGTTAAATTCGGACGTCAATATTCAATGTTAGATTTCTGACATATATTTAAGGTTAAAATTGTGTTCCTTCATTTTTTTTTATATATAACTTTTAGTTAAATTTTAATAAATTTCCCAGTATTATATATATAATTTTATTTTTTTTTTTTTGAATCATGAGATTTTTCCTGTAAACGAAGCTGATTACCCCAGTTTTTATTTGTTTTGTTCAAAATATGAAAATGAAAACATAATTTTAATATAAAAAATATATAAAAAAAAAAAACTTATTTAGATTGCTGGGTTTACAAATTTGTTTATATTTTATATTTATATTTTTGTTTTTTTTTTTTTATTTTTGAAAAATTCTCAATTAAGAAAATTATAATGTAAATATTGAATTAATAGCACGAACGTGATCATTTTTCATTTCGTTATTTTATTACTGAAAAAAAAAATTTATATATATATATAATAAAAAAAGCAGAAAAATAATATAGAAAATTGAATAGGAGGTCAATTCATTCAGGGCGAAATTCTATAAAATTTTTCAGATGAAATGATAACATAAATAATATAATTTAGAATTACTGGCATTTTATTGTGTACATATATACACATAATATACATTGTATTCTATATATTAAATACAAAAAAATTTAAGTAAACATCATTATTTTCACATTATTTTATATTGAAATAACTCCTGAGTTAAAAAGAAAAAATGGATAAATTTTTAATTTAACAAGAAGTATTTTCTTCTATCCGGTTCGAAGGACCACATCTAATTTTTAATATGTTACTTGTTTCAACCAATCATTAAATATCAACAAATAATAAGTTTACTATAATAACACTTATAGTAAAATTAGGTTTAAAAATGCATTTATTATGAACTATTTTTCTTATCAAATATAAACATTTAATTCCGTTGATATTCCACAAGTAGGTACAAGGATATTATCAATTTAGGATAGAATAGAAATATTTCAAATAATTTTGATCATAAAAACATAAAACTATTTATTAATTAAGAACTAATTTTATTGATTGACCACCCAAGATTTAAATCTCATTGAAAATAATTAAATACGTAATTAATTTAATTTTTTTTTTTTTTTTTTTCATTTCAGACAAGCAATGAAAGTTAGCTATTTTTTTTTATTCTTGTTTGTTTGTTAAAAAGGGTGATGTAAAAAAAATGTAAAATTTTTAATCCTGATTAGAAAGAAAAAAATTTTTCAATTTCATTGAAAGAGTAAAAAAAAAAATTCCTCACTGTGGTTGGTAAATTAATTCTTTAACAGTAGTGCAGTTATTTAAGTTTTATTTTTTATTTTTTATCTTGAAAAAGACGTGTGTGGTCCTTCGCTCCTTATAAAATGAACCGTAGTTGATTTTGAAAAGCGTAAAATCTCTTGAGAATTTTGCCTGTCACCATAAAGAGAAGTTTTAATTAATGTTGCAATGTTTATTTATTTATAAATTGAAATAAAATAAAAAGTAAACTAAATTTTTCAACTTTTATTTTTTACGTTTAGATATTTTTTATAAGAAAAATTTTAAATTATTTCACTTTCAATATACCTTTAGACGTGTAATCAAGACAATGACGCAACGCCTTTGTCCAATTTTCTGACCTTACCTGGTTGTTTTACTTTTATAATAATATGGAAAAAAAATACTAGATATTGTCAATAAAATGCAATTCAATATAAATTTTGGTAGATATATATATTTTCTAAGAAATTTCATATGTTGTTTGTATGTTAAAAGCAGTCATAAAAAATACTCTAATTATCTATAATTTCCACTTCTTATGAAATGGGATTTAAACTGAAACTCCTGTCTGATCCGACCATCTTACAAACATTAAGTTATAGTAAAAAATTTGTTTATTTCTCATGATTTGATCATCTCAGGATTCAAAAAAAAATTTTAACCAAATTTTCAAAAATTATTTTAATAATGGATCTAAAATAAACTTAAATCATTTCTAAATTATCCAAAAAGTTCCGTATAAGCAGCTTATTATTTTTATATCATTCAAGAAAAAAAAATAATCGATACAAAATTTTCAGCTTAAATCTAATAAAACTTTAATGAGGTTTTATATTAAAATTCATGATATAATTTCGGAATAAAAATTGAAACCAAAAAAAATAAATAAATTATCCATTGGTGGTCAGTCATTCTCAGAATATTTTAAATTATTATTTAACACCATATGTTTAATATTGAAAGTAAAGCCACAAGTTGAAAATTCATCTTTTTTTTTTTTTTGATAAAGTTTTCAAAAAGTACACTCTATAGAAAAAAAAAACCAACCGTCTCTCTGCTGTACTAATATTTCAAGGATGTTTATCCTAAAATTTATATAATAGGAATGCCACAAATTCCACAATAAAATTTATTTTCCTTCAATTTCCAATTAAAATTTTTCTTTTATTTTTAATAAAAATAAAAAAATCAAAAAAAAACTATATATTGATTGATCTATCCGCAAAAATAATTTTCATTTTTATAATGAAATCAGAATGGGTATACTCTCTGGTTAAGTGGTTGTAAAATGCATATTAGCATAAAACATTTCGATATAGCAGTGATATAAAGAAACAGAAAATCAGTATTTAAAAAAAAATATATTTTTTTTTTGTCCATTTTCCGGCGAGAAAATATGTTTAATTGAATATTATAATTTGTGGATTTCTGATTTGGTACAAACTGAGATTGCTTCTAAAGAGTATGGGGAGAAATATGTCACATTCAAAATCACCCTTTTAAATAAAGGTATTTGTTTCAATAGTATTACTATTAATATTATCTGCGTAGTTATTGACATCTAAGCTTGTAATACTTAATGCCAGAGAACAAGTAGTGTACAAAATTTAAATTCATAAAATTCAAATATTAGTACAGGCAAATTAGATCGAAAATCATCAAATAAACAAAAAAATTGCGAAGTATCTGCAACTTTCTATACTCATACACAAACACATTTTGAAGAATCCGATGAGTCCCGAGCATTCATTCAATAATGTGCTCGACCCAGTATTTGACAATCAAGTTTTTCAAATACTTTGTATGTATCTAAGCACGAAATAATTATGTTTAAACTGTTTAAAACTTAGGAGCAATGATGGATTTACAAATAGGCACTCTAAGCTCGAGCGTCGAGCGGCAAATAATGGGCGGTAAAATTTAATAAAATTTTTTTTCGGGAATTGTATTATAATATAAAACTTTAAAAACCAAAATATATTTTTCGAGAATAAAACAGCATTTTTCTGTTTATTTCAGCAATATTATTAATAGAAACAAAATTATAGTAATGCACCTTATAATTTAAATTCTTAGGATGCTAAATTTACCAAACTTGTCTATATTGATAGTAATTTACAAAAAAAAAAATAATATTATTTACATGTTCCGCAAAGGGTCAAGCGTGGCCACTCCAGCACACTCTTTTTAGCTAGGGACTCCTTGGTTTCTTGAAATATATACATTTTCAAAGGTCTATACCAAGTTACAGCCACTTCGCAATTTTTTTGTTTATTTTGGACAAGTTGCCTGTACTATATGTATAAATTAATTGAAAGCTTTCTATCAATTCATTCCTTCTAAATTTTCAAAATATCGAAACATTATATTATTATCTTCTATAAATAAGAATAATTCCGACTATATTCATATATAATAAATATCAAATGAAGTAGATCGAACAAACAATCCAACATCATAATATCAATCTTAATGTCTCACATGGATTGATATAATCTTTGTTCAGTCTTCATTATATAAAAGCAAAAAAAAAAACAGAAAAGTTAAAAATGATTAAAGCAAAATAAAAAAAAGTTTCATCTGTCTTCAATTATTTCAATTTTTTTTGCCAGTTAACCAGCAGGTGAAGAAACAAGCTATTTCAAAAAAAAAAATTATAATAATAATAACAAAATCTTTTTTTTTTTTCATTTGCTTCATCTTCATTTTATATTTATCAATGATAAAAAATATTGCTTGCTCAATTTCATTTTGGTTGTTATATCATTATATATATACCAACAAAGAAGTAAAAGAAAATGTATAATAGTGGTATATATAGGCGCAAATATTTATTTAGCGCAACTTTGATTTAAAACTATAACTATAAAACATTGTTGGCCCTTTAAAACAATTTCTGTGTAAAATCATTCTTACATATCTGAAAAATGGAAAACTGAACATGAAAAGAAAAATGTTATTAAACACTTAAAATAATCCGATACCCCAAATTTGGTAATAATTCTTTTTTTTTTGTCAAAATGATAAAATAAAAGGATAAAACATTAATAACACATTTTGAGTTTAAAAAAATTTATCGTACACTAATTAACGCTTTTACATTCCAAATATTTACATCATGATTAAATCCAAAGTCGAATATATAATTCATCCATCTCTCTATCTCAATTGCCGTTTTTCTCCTTCTTTTTAAGAAGAATTATTAAAAGAATTTTATTTAGATGAAGTCGTCGCAGCAACATTTCTTTTATATCATTTAAGTAAGCAAAATCTAACTTACTTCTTCATAATAACTTTCTGTACGTGGTACAAGCTTTTATTTATCAAAAAAAAAAATATATTATATTTTCTTGAATTTACCAAGAAATTATTTTTCGTGTAACATTCCAGTCTTTTTTTTTTAAATTGATCCAAATTTAAAAAAAATACATTCTTCAAATCTTGAAAAAAAAACAGAACTTACGTGAACGGATACTCAGAATTGCTTGTTTTTTTTTGTCGGTCACTAATAAAAAAAAAATTGAAGTTGCAAAAAAGTGAAACAGAACTGGTCATATGAAGAAAAGGAAATTGAAATTATTTATGGAATAATTTAAGCAAAAAAAAACCTAATGCCGTTTTTTTATTCACGTATAAATTGCTGTAATATAAATAATGGAAAAAAAAGTCCGACATAAAATTATACAATTCGACAGAATATATATTATTCAATTCAATTTTGTTTCAAATTGATGTTGAATCTTTTACAATTTAGCTGGCAGAGTTACAAAAATAATTGAACTCCTACTGAATTTAATAAATTTTTTTAAAGATTTCAATTTAAATTGTGTTTTAAGCTATGATGGCCTGTAACATTTTTTTTTATAAATAAAATTTCATCATAAAGACCTGACAAAGTTCTGACATGTTTCAAAATACTCTTGTCAACAGATTCAGCAAAAATATCTCTAAATTCACGAAATTCAACTTTGTAAATAATCACTGTGCCCACCAGAAACGCCATAATAGCTTACATAAATTAAGCGCCGATGTTTTACCGCGCTATCAGAGGCTCATCCCTATTGAGCATATAAAACATAAAATTAACAATCTTAAAAATGATGGTGCTTACATTATGTTAATAGTATTCAGTACTTATCATTATTTTTTATTATTATTTCTTAACATATTAAATAAAATGGGAAGACATTTAGTTCGACGGAATGAACTTATTTTGTTCTTACTTTTTCTTTTTTTTTTAACTTAAAATTATTCTGAAAAGTCCTTCTTTTTAAGAAATTATATTCTAAAATTACTATTTAGATCCGATGCTTATATTTAAGTTGCATCATTTTATATAGAGGATACTAAAATGATGATGATGATGGGCGAGTTTAATATGATTTAATTAAAAAAAGAAAAGAAGAAAGAAAAAAGAAAAAAAAATTTAGCTGAATATTTCGCACATTAGAAAATGACATAGAATGAATATTTGATCCTTTTATAAGATTAGAATGATATGGATATTTTATCACCACTAAATGGTTCTATCTTATAAGTGATTATAATTCTCATAATCTTATATGCTTAACTTCAAATCTAGATTGATTATGTGATTTTGTTTAGTGAGGTTTTGGGATGAATTGAATTAATAAAATTGAATTAGAATTAAATACTTTGGTGACATATTTCGATTTTCTTTCTAAATAAGACTTATTTATTTAATAACTATAAAGGTACATGTAATTTAACATTTAATTCTTTTTCTATAACATAAAATCTTGATTTTGCAATATTTGAAAATATAATATCGAACAAGTCAGTAATTCTTGGAACAATTCTAAATTCGAAGTTATATAGTTACCACTTGTGTTGCTGAATTAAACAAATATTATAAACATTTTTATGTTGTTCTTATCTCATTCCAAGTTACATTAGATCAATTATTAATTTGTATAAATAAGCTACCTGTGGTTATTCAATATTTTAATAATTCTATAAAACATAAAAACATATTAATGAAATTTTTATTCAATTTTGACAGTCCAAAATCATTGATTGAGAAACCAAATTGCTCACCAACAGGTTTCTCATTTTCATTTATGAGTTTTTCTTCTATATAAACTGCAATTGCAAACATATTACTTCATTATCATTAAATTCAATTGCACATTTTTCTTATAGAAAATAGAATTTAAGGATATTTCTTGTACTGTACAGCCAAAAAAAAAAAGAATAAAAAATTATTGACAATATTATAGACATGGTATTGGAAATATTCTTATTTCTGATTCATATATGAGGGGATACCACTGACTTCTATACATTATTTTATAGAAGATTATACATTTTGCAAAATCGACAATATTTAAATATTTTGTCAGTATTTAAAAAGCAATACAAAATTCTTTTATGTTGTAATAGTAGATTACAATACATGTTAAGAAAATTTGTTATTCTTGCGAGTTTTGTATACACACAAACACATAGACACGAGTCATGTTTATATCACGAGACCGAAGGTCGAGTGATATAATATTGACGAGTGTCTATATGTTTGTGTGTATACAAAACGAGCTGTATAACAAATTTGATTAACATGTATTGTATACTGCTTTAATGTGCATGTGAGAGGGAGTTGAAAACAATACATTTATAATGAAAAAAATAAACAAAAAAGTTCAAAATGAAGCAAGGAAATAAAATTTAATAAAGAAGTTTATTTATTTATCGAAATGATTTCAAACCGGAAGATTCCTAAAATATTAAAAAAAAAAATTAGTAATTTTTCCAAAAAAAAATTATTCATTTTCTTTTTTGCAAAAAAAAAAAATCGAATAATTTTTTTTTAGAAAAATTATAATTTTTTTTTTATTATTTTAGGAACTAATGGTCTTCTTAAATTTTATTTTTAATTATTAAAAAAAATAATAATAATTTTATAATTATTTTTTTTATAATTAAAAATAAAATCAAATAATAATTATATAATTATAATTTATATTTAAAATAAATAATCTCCTTGTTGCTGCCATTTTCCTCGTTTGTTGATAAAAGAAAAAAAAATTCTTACTTGACATTTGACAATCACAGCAAACTTTATAATGACAACAAAGATATTTTCAGGGTTACCATTGTTCTATTTTTATTCATTTTGTTTTTTTGAATAAAAATAAGTGCAATTTTTGAAGTGTGGTTTAAATTTTTGTACTAAAATCCAACCACACTCGTTTAAAAATAGTAGTAGAGGTTCGAAGATCCTTTAAAAATAGTAGATTGAAACACATGTTAAGAAAATTCATCGACTGATCGACTGGCCGCTTTTTAGAAAAAAAAAAATAGCCGCGTATTTTTTTATTGGTTCTTTTTTTTTTTTTTTTTGTTTGCTCAGAGGGAAAATATAGATTAACTCAGAGGGAAAATTTAGATTTTAGCATTATAAACTAAGCTTTGTTTGACATTGATATGATGCATGTGAGAGGTATACATTTGCAATTTTTATTTTTTTTTGGTATTTGTCTGTATTGAAATATTGTGAGTGTGAGTGATGTTATTTTTGTTTATAGTATTACGCAGTTCAAAATGAAGAATGTAAATACAATATAGAGCAATGTAAATACAATTTACATATCAGGGAAATGTAAATACAATTTACATTGCTCTATAATTGCATGTGTATTGATGCATGTAATGGACCATTTACCGAGCTAAATTTGCGAATGTAAATACAACTTACCGAAGACATGCGCATTAAAATTATTATAGGTATTGAAGAAAATCCAAATTTGAATTTTCAATAAAATTTATAGAAAGAATAAATTTACAATAAAAAATGTGTCATCTGTATTATTTCTAAAAATTTGAATAAGCTTTTGAAATATATGTACCTATAAAATATTATTTTTGTGAAAAAAAATATGTTTTTTGTTCTATTATATATTTTCTTTTCTAATTTATTACAATTATCAAAGAAATCCAATCATTTTATTACATACATATATTTGACAATAAAAGTCACATACTCAAAAGATTATTAAATTGATTTAAAAAAAAGTCTAGTTGAATCAAGGCCGAAATATTCGGCTTCAAGTTGAATAGTAAATGCGGAATAATTTCTAAATTGTTAAAATCCTTTGAAAGTATTAAAAATAAAGAGATATTACATGTTCAATTATTATTTTTAATAAATTAAATAATACATTTTCACAGTTTTGGCTATATGTTTTCACTAAATAAATCTCCGTCCATCCTTTCGTTCGTCCTGCATGATTATGGGACTAATGGGCCTAATAACTACGAATTCGGGTTTGGAAAAACAAGATACTCTCACCAGTTAATCAAAGGTCTTCTAAATAGCATTCATATGTTTACTTACAAGGTATACCTTAAAAGTACAAATTATCTTAATCCAAATGTTGAAAATAGAGCCTACACTACTATAGTCATTGTTCGATATTTTTGGAATAAAATTTTAAAAGTTTTGAAGAAAAATAAATACGATATACACTTAGAAACATGGATACAAACTAGCAACTTAGATTCACCTTTATTGTTTTTTTTATTCTTCAGTATCACAGTTTACCCTAATTATATGAATTTTTATTACTTTAGATTTTTTAATTTAATCATTTGTTTTTATTATTTAATTTTACTTAGGGATTCTTGAGAGATTTCAATTTCCTTGTGTAATTTCTATTTGTTTTCTTCTTTTTTTTTTTTTTTTGCAAATCAAGATTTTATTTTATATTACAAAAAAAAATTATTTTTTTTCTCATAAAATAAAATGAATACAATGCAATTTTTATGTCTGCGGAAAGATTTAGATACATTAAGAATAAAAAAAAAATGATGAAATAAAAAAAAAATTCTTAAAGGTGTTCTAAAAACAAAGGAAAAAATAACAATTTTTTTTTTTTTTTTCGTTTTTATTTTTTTTTTTTCATCTCATTTTTATACATTTTTATACATTTCGCGTGGTATGCCTTTTTATGATCAATCATGCTTGAGCAATAAATAAAATACAAGATCCATATAAAAGTGCTGCTTCTTCCCGTTCAATAAAATCAAAGTTGTAATAAAAAGTCTGAAAAAATATTAAAAAAAAATATATAGATATAAAATAGTTGAAAAAATAATAAATAGCGAAAATATACATATTTTATCATTATTGTGAATAGTGAGAAGTTAATTTTTAATGTTGCTAAATAGAAGAAGAAGTTTGATTCTAGATATTACTCTCGCTTAAAATCTTAGCACTATTAGGAAAACTTCTTTTTAATTAGTTTTTACTTTTTCAAAATTGCTTTTCGTTTTTCGCCTTATATAATTTTCTGACAGATTATAAAAACCACTTTCACAATTTTGAATTTTATTAATAAAGAACACAAGTCATATCCAATTATAGAACTAATTTTGGATTTTAACAAGGCCTAAGTATCGATATTTTTTTAAATAATTAGGATTATATGTATATTGCTGGCCATGTTTGCGTTATTAGAATAAAAAACCCAATATAAATATAATGACTAAGATTAAAATATATATTTTCATCCAAAGAAACAATAAAAAATGACAATGATTGAAGTTTTTATTTTTAAGGTTTATAATAATTAATAATAATTTTATATTTTTCTTTAGTTGCAATAGTTTACTATATACAAAAATTCTTCATAAATTGCACGAAATAAATAATACTTAAAACAAACTTTATACCTTAAATTGCAATAAAAAGAACTTGATATTAAATTTAATGTAATGTAATTTTCTTAAGTAAAATATAAAAAGTAAAAAAAAAAAATTAGAAATAAATAAAATATTTTTTTCTTTACTCTTACCGATTTTGATTTATTACCACAAAAAATATATGTATATATATATAGATATAAATTTACTGGAAAATATCTCCTTCTAAACTTTCTTCAAATATATGTATTTCAAATTGTATATATGTGTAATTGTGTATATATAGAATAATGTATTTTTTTAATTTATTTATTAGATCTTGTCACAATTGATACAATTTAAAAATTTTCAATATTTAACAATATCTCGTTAGACATCAACGAGAACATTTTATGATTTGTAAAATCATATATAACTATAAAATTACTATATATTTTCCGTTTTTTTGGTGGAAAATATTAAAATTTGATAGAATGTAAAACTTGTCTTAATGTTTACTTAGATCTACCTCTGATGTTTAATATTGGATGAAAAATTTTGAATGTCAATTATTGTAAGAAATTCAAAATAGAGCTTTAAATATGACCATTGTATACCATTATAATAATTAGAAATTTCAATCTTTGATATTATACTTACTATTAAAATAAAATGTATCGCTCGAATAATTCAAAAATTATTATTTTATTCTAAATCTCATAGTTCTTTTTTTTTTTAATTTAAAAAATTATCCAACCGAAACTATATTCTTTAAAAAAAAATTCATAGAAAGAAGAATTCAGATTAATCTTGGAGTTGAATGTTTTTGTTCAGCATTCCATATGCTAATCAAACAAAAAATATTAAGTATATAAAAAAAAGCAAAGAATTGTAAAAAATATTTAAAAAAGAGAAAGAAAAAAGTACAAGAATTAATCCTAGGCATTTTATGTTGTCCAACAACAAAAACAGCACTACATTAACATTCAAAACCATTGAAATTCTTGTTCTGTATGTCTATAAATATAAATTATTTTGTATTCATGAAAAAATTACTATAGGAATAATTAAAGCGTATGAAATTCCTTGATTTTGTTGTTTTCTAAGATTTTTTCCTTGCTATTCAGTGTACAGGTGTAGAAAGAATTTTTGGGAAATAATATTGAAATTGTTTAGACTTCCCATTCCAACCAAACTCTTGTATACATTGGGAGCTTACTTTTTTTTGTAGATTCAACTAAAATGAACAACTATGCACTAATTTTCATCAGAACACATCAAAACTTTCAAAACAAGTTATAATTATATAAATTTTGTACGAACATAATTTGGCCCCTTGAGAGCTGCTTCCGATTGCAAAATCCGGTATTCGAAGAATTTCATATATAAATAGTCCGTTTTTCATTTTTGATAGAGAAAACATGCTAATCACTTAGATATAAAGTAAATGTTTTCTTAAAGTCTTAATTAAAATAAAATTATATTATCTATACTTAAATATAATTCACAGTAAGTGCACTATTTTTAAATCATTCGAAAACAAAAAAAAATTTTAATTAAGGTAGGTAAATGTAGTTTAGTTACATATGAAATAAAAACTATCATTAAAATGATTACCTTGAAACAAAGGATTTTAAAGTTCCATTTTTTTTTTTTGTATAAAATCCATTAAGTAATTTTCTTAATTCTTGTAATTATTATAATATTTTTATTTTATACATATGGTACGGATGACTGCAGTTAATAAGAGCGCAGTAATTAAATGAAATAAAAACATGAATTTATTTTCTTCTAATTTTTTAAAAGTATAAACAATAAAATACAGGAAATGGCTGGGTCACTCAACTTATAAGATAAAAGAAAATAATTTAAAGTCTTTATATTATCGTTATAATAGCAGTTAAAAGTCAATTTTCTATATACAGAAAAGCTTGAGAAAATTTCATTAAAATTATTTCCATGATACTATTTAGATTTTTATAATGTTTATGAAATTTTTATTATATAGCATACTTGGCCAAACTGCAGCTCGCGAGCCGCATGCGGCTCTCGTTCTTCTTCACTGCGGCTCTAGCCACATTCGAAAAAATATTGTTAAAAATTGATTTTAAAAAATACGATTTAAAAAAAACGTTTTCTTATGTAATGTATTGGTTGTCATATAATTTTTCTTTATAAATGAACATGCATGCGAATTTTTTTAAATAAATTATGAATGAAAATAAAGATAAATGAAAATGACAATAAAGACAGATAACATATCGTCGGTCTCGTTTGTCCTAATATTGTAGAAAAATTATAAAAAACTAAAATTTTAATATGTTCAAAGTTAGAACTCGAAAGCTCATAAATTATCCGCAAGGCTATTTCTATTTTCCCGAAAGTATCAAAACGTACTAAAGAAAATTCGAAAAAAATTTTCTTAAAAGTATTTTTTTTCAGTTTCGTGATTTTTGCATGAGACCGACGATATTTGAAACAATTTCTAATTGCGGCTCTCGACAATTCTGTTTTTGTAATATCGGCTCCTGTCGGGATAAAGTCTGGCCACCCCTGTTATATAGTCTGTCGTAAACACGACATGTAGGTAAATAATGGTAATATTATATTCACTGCGATTTCACTTTCAAAATTTTTTTTGTGTAACATTGTAGGTCATGGTAGTTTATTGTTTTTTGATTTTTATAATTTTAATGAAAATCATAATTTCGGAAAAAAAATTAAACATAGATATATAATGTGAGACGAAATATCTGAGATGAAAACGACAATAAACTAATTATTCATTGTGGCTGCCTAAAAATCGCAAGGTTCTGCAATTGGATTTCAATTTTAAAAAGATACTGAAAATAAATAAATCCCAAACTTTTTATTCTTATCGGTAATCGAGCTGGGATCGGTACCACACCCACCTGAAATAAGTTCAATTATTTAATATCTATAGTCCAATAGAGATACACTTAAATGCACTATGAAATGTAAATTTCCCAAATCTTTACTCAGTAAGGAAATATGATTGCGAATTCTGAAGCCGATTAAATACTTCAAAAAGCTGAATTTTGCTAAATACTAGTAAGTTTTTCTAATTCTTTGGGATATTTTATTAATTTTTTCCAAATTTAAGGTCTATTCATATCAGTCACGTCAAGTCACCGTCGCATCACCGGCACGGCATTTCAGTCAAAAAAATATTAAAAAATGAACTGTCTACATCCATCCGGCGCCGTCACGAGCCGTCAAAATTAAATTACTTTCCGACGAAATTTTTTTTTTGATTGACGGCATTTTTGAAATCGAAAGCAAAACAAACAAAACGAAGTTTTTGTTTTTTATTTTGTATGTAAAAAACGGTGACTTTACTGAAGTGTGTAGACACAGGCCAAGATTTTGACGGATACTTGACGGTGACGGAACTATGACGTGACTGATATGTGTGAACCTTTACTATTGACTTTTACTACATAATAATCTATTTGTACACTACGTAAACATACATATTTTTTTATTTTACAATTATTGTACTCAAGTTAAATAAAAATAAAAAATTTTCAAAGATTTTTTATTCTTTATTTTGACAATATTATTTTTAGAGTTTCAATAAAAATTTGTTATTATTAAGCTGTTGAAAGCATTAAAATGTCCACAGCCATCCACATACATATAGCTTATTATATTGTGTTCATGTTTTTTAACAACGTCAAACCGAAATTTCCGAATATGAAGTGCAATTTCATCGTCATAAAAGATTATTTAGTAAAAAAGAAATAAAAAAAAAAAAGTGAAAAATAAGGAAAAACAACAATTTTCATGCTTAGTCATATATATTTTCACAATAGCAGATTTTTTATTTTTTTTTTTACTTTTCTTTTTTATAATAATTCAAATTTTAAGATTTTTCCGCAAAAATATTTACAAAAGCTCTTTTATACAACAGTAGAAAAATAAAATAAAACTTTTTTTTTTCTTCTTCCTGTCCCGTCGTCATCGTTAAGAGTATTATGTACATAGTATAATAAATTTTATCATATATATGTACATTTATACATTAAACATATTTTCATATAATATTATACACGGCGATAAGCTTTTATGAACTTAATAATAGTTAACTTTGAATTTAATTCGTGTTTTAAAAGAAAACCACATAAAATGTTTTTCTTTTTAAATGATTAAAAAGAATATTTTTAATTCTGGTTTTTTAGCTAAATATATTAAATTATTTTTCGTATTGTTATACACAAGACTTTTCGATTGTTTGGCGGTTTGAAAAAAAATTATTTTAAAAATATAGAACCAGTTCTCAATAAATGCAGTAAGGAGCCCGTTTGCAATATTTAAGATTTAAGATAATTTTTTTTAAGATATTTTGGCCACAATTACGGTCTAAACATATTTTAACGATCCTTCAATTCCCTATGCCATTCTATTTACGCAACTTAATAATTTGCATCGCAATCCATTAAAACTTGTGAAAAAATTAGAAATTTAGGATAGAAGAGAACTTTTGAATCCCAAACCAAAAAATGTAGAATCTCATCCTTTAACGAATAGTTTGGAATTTATAGAATCGAAGTAGATTCGGCATAGTTCATTTTTGATGAAAAACTGGCTAGAAATGATCAGAAAGTTATAAAAATTATACAAATTTTGTTTTATGATTAAAATTAATAATGAAAATTATATTAATTTTGTAAATTGTAAGTAGATGTAAAAATTATTCACATGAAAACGAAATAATAATATGTCAAGCAAAAAATTGATTTCAATTTCATTTCAGATATCTATATATACATATACAATTTACTCTAAATGAGCATAGATTAAACTGTTACACTTAATTTACACCCAGAAATTCTAATTTTTAGTAATTTTTATTTAAAAATTTTATTTTTTTATTTTCCCCTAAACCTGAATTCATTTTCGTTATCCAATTTAAATATCCAATTTATTTCTCATCATTTCAAATTTGATTTTTTTTACCATAAATTTTAATAAATGTTCATCTTATGTGAGAATTTATGTTTTGAAAATAAAATTATTAAAATATAAAATAAAAACAAATTTTAAGATATATTATTCCTGTATCCTGTACACATATTTTTTAATAAGACAGTCTTGGAAAAAATTAAAAAAATAAAAAATAAAAACAGAAATCGTTTTTGCATATTTACAATTACAATTTTCCTGTTACATTGCCACCACGTAAAATATGATTGATTTTGTTCAAGATTGTTAAAAATTATGGTTAGCTTCTACACTTACAGATTGAAATTTATTTTATAATTTATCAGATTTTAGAATTGTAACTGACACTATTAATAAAAACTTCACGGAACAATGCAGTCAAGACTTAATAACTTCGGCATCTGTCAAATTTTACATTGTTAAAAACTTGTCTTATATAATTAAACCAAGAAAAGCCTTATAATTAAACAAGAGAAAAACACTAAACGCTGTCTTCGTATCGACACAATTTCGACATAATGTTTGTTATATATACTGATAAATGATAATACATACATCGTCTTTTTATAGTTAAATTTTCGTTTAGATAATATAAATAAAAATGTCCTTGATGTTAATTTTTTGAAAATATGCAAAATTATACGCAATATTTTTCAACTTTAATAAAAAAAAAAAAAAAAAAATGATGTATTGTTTAATTTTTTTAACTATCAACAAGTTTTTTTCTTCGTCGAATGTCAAAATTTAATGAATTTGTGTTCATATTAGGAATACCTTATAAAATTTTCAAACATCTTAAAAAGTTTTCAAGAATTAAAAAAAAAAAACAAAAAATTGATTTTCATTGTTGAAAAGGTTGCGTGCTTTCACATCATTCACTTTCAAATAAAAAAAAAAATAAAAATTATATTTCATAAGGAAAATAAAAGATCACCTACATACATTATTTCACATCAAATATTCTCTGCTATGTATTTTTTTTTTTTTTATTCCTATTTCAGAAAAAAAATTGTTCCTTCTATTTTTTAAAAAGTTATTCATTTCAAAAAAATTTTCTACTCCTTCTAACAACCATAATTTTTTTTATTTTATTAAGAACGTGTGCATATGTATCAAAATTCTGATATGTCGAAATAAGATTTATTGACTCCCAAATCATTAACAATGTGAAAATATATATATATATATATATATATAAAAAAAAGGACGGGAAAAGAAAAATTGCTTTAAACTTTCGCTGTCTAACTAGAAAATAAGAGAAATGGGAATTTTATTTTTTTTTTATTTTGTTTTTAATATTTTCAATAGAAAATATAAATGAAACAAAAATTATGGTTCTAAGTTAATAGGTTTTCTATTTCAAAGTTGCGCTTAAGATAATAATTGTGTAAGACAATTTCTTCAATCGTCAATTTGACAGGTCTGTTTATGTCGTCTTTAATTATCTCTATTCACCATTTTTATATTTCCTGATTTAAAAATTTAGTTAAAAAAAGCTCGAAATTTCGAAAATATCCATTTAAGATACTTTACTTTAAAGAAAGATTGGTCGCAATCAGGGCTAAACATATTGTTTGATAGCTTGAATGTTGAATATTAAATATCAATAATGTTAAGTTATAAACCGTGTACAAATATAACTATTTTCATCGGAATCAAGACCCCTGACCAAAAATTTGGAAACAATCGGGGTTTAACTATTTTTATAAGTTCGTCTTATATTTTTTTATAAAGAACTTCAGTAGGACAGTTGGACATGTTTGAAGTAATAAAGTTAAAATTTTATATATTTTTTTCATTTATCTGAATAGTTTAAAATTTGTTAACTTTTTTTTTTAGAGTGTATAATGTAAAAGCAAACATAATGTGAAAGCATACATAATATGATTTAGTGAACTTTTATGTTGAAATTTTCAATTTATTATGATTTAATTGAGTAAAATAAAACGATATAAAGTAATATGTTTGAGAATTGTATATGTTTGTACATAATAACAAGACAAAAAAATTTTGACAGAAGATGTAATTGACAATTTAATAAACTGAATTTTCAAGCGAAATTATTGACAAAAGTAAATCTTTTTAAAATGTTTTTTGTCGAAGAAAAAAATAACAAATTAAAAATTTCACTTGAATTTCTTTTTTATTTATTATATTATTATTATTACTAATATGAAATTAGGTTCATTATTTCACTATTATTGCAAAGGGTTATTGAAAATAATAATAAAATTTTGATATTCATTATAAATTAATAAGGGTAATAGCAAAATAATGATTTATGTATATTTTGTAATTTATTTTTAAATTTCATTTATAAATGCATATTTACAATGTCATTATTAAATAATATTATCTTTGATTTGCTATGTTTTAAAAATACTTATGTATGTAAAATATAATTTATATAATCTTAAATATTCAATATATATAATTTATATAATCTTAAATATTCATTATGTATGTAAAGATCATATTTAAAAAAAATTGATCCAATCATAAAATCATTCACAGTAGTCATTCACATCCAAATTTTGCCGTAATTTGAAACAAATATTTTTTATTTTACCTCGAAGGATTTGTAATCAGATATATCTTTCTAATCAATAAGATAAAATTTATTGCTGTATATATAAAATACCAAAATGATTTATTTTATTTCCTTATACTTTATGTATATAATATTTCAATCCTTAATTTTATTTATTCAATGGGTCATTCTAGTTTGACCTTTATTTCGAACTATTCTTTTAGTTTTAGGCATGTTTTCCTGTATGTTTACAGAAAATTATTGCATAAATATAAGAAAAAAAGATGATATTGTTATATATTTATTTTAATGAAAAAAAAAAAAAAATTGTTTGATTTGAATTTTATTCTTTTGTAGCAACCATATAAGTTTACCTGTTAGATGCATAAAAAAGAAATTCGTACATGACCCTCATTGACGACTTTGACACTTTAAAGAAAAAAAATCTGTACTCAATCTTTTTCAATAATTTTTAGTTTATTTACATTATGCTGGTTGAATCGACTGTAATCCTCTTTAAAATTGTATTCTATGTAATTTTTTTTTGCTAACTTTCTAAATAAAATGTAATTTATTCTCGAATTTATTAAAGTTTATTTTTAGAAATAATTTTTTTGATAATTACTTTTTAATGTCGCACTAGACTTTTTATGCTCAGATTTTGGCATTAATGATAATATTTCTAGAAACTATCACTTAAGTTCAAGCTCAACATTCGTCCATAAAGTATAAACAGGGCTGGTTGTTAAAAAGTTCGTATATGATGATCTCTAGTTTTGGATGATATCTAGTTTTGTTTTTCATATCAGTCATTTTTTTTTTTTTCGATTTGAATAATAAAGAGCAAAAATAACCTAAAATTAAGTTATGTACTAAAAATGAACTCGACGCATGTAGAATACACATCATATTCTTTTGGCACTTAATATAAAACTCTAAAATGTAGTTAGGAACAAAATCACTTATTATCGAAGTTCAATCTAGCCAATTTTCATTGATTAAATTATATTTTAATTTAAACTATCTATATGAGTTCATTAAAAAAACACTATCTTCATTATACTTTAGATATATTTATATAAATTTATATATTTAATTTATTATCAGATTAAACATTTTTATTTACTATTTAGTAAAAGTCTTCCCCATTTTAGTTAATAAGATTACAACAGGAAAAAATTCGAAATAAAAAAAAAAAAACGTTTTGTTCAACAAGCTTTATACGAAAAATAACTAAGAATTAAGAATATAAATCGAATCGTATTACATTTAATGCAATTTTTCACGTGATTTATACCATCAATTTAGTAATCCAGAAAAATAAATAATACTATTAAAAGGATTGAATTGTTGATAGAAATTAGAAATCAAAATGTTTCGTTTTCTTTTCACAGGCATGTACTATTATTTTGTATAATATTTATATACAATATAGTAATCTTAATAAAATTAAATGGTCAATGACTCGGAACTTTAACCAGAAACAAAAAACCTTCGTTACTACACCATGTATGACAACAACGGTGAAATTTTATTTATCAAATCATCTGAAGTTTGTTATTTAACAAAATGTAAGACTCATAATTGCTTTAGTTTTGAATAAAATAATATTTTCACCTTGAAGAAAAACTTACAAACAAATTTTCATTTAACTTCAACATCAGATTAAAGCATTTTAAATTCATTGTCATTTTAAATTGCAAACATTTAAAATTACTTAAAAATATGTATACCTATAATTGTATATTTTTTTATTTGTTTTTATACCTAACTACAAATAATACAATAACATTATATTTTATGTCATTCAAAACTTTTGATCTAATTAAAAATTCATTAATGTATGTAACCATAATAATTTACAAAATTTATATTGCAATAAAAAATAAAACACATTTTTATCTTTTAGTTTTATTATGAACAAAAAAAAAGTAATTCAAAAACATTGCTGTTAATTGAAATTATAATGATATTTCACTATGTACTATCATCGCAGATTTGTTTTCATTAATAATATTTTTCCACTGCACCATGATATCATCGTCATCATATTTTTCTACTATTTGACAAAAAATAAAACGAAAAACTTTTATAAATGAATCATCACTATTAATTAACATTAAAATCCCAATTTTAGTATTTTTAAAAAACAATTAAAATACATAATAAAATCTTGTTTATAATCCTGTATGATTTAATTGAATGAGGATGAAATTTTACTTCAGAGAGATACATTTCATATATTCTGACATTCATCAAAAATTTTACATAAACTATTATAATTTTTTAACAAAAACAGTTGCATATGCAAGATTATGTTTATATGGAAATATCGTTTTATCCTATGTCAGCGAACTGGCTGGGTGTGTGAAATTTATTTTAGCCTTAAAAGATCTGTATCTTTTTTTTAGCTTTCCCATTTTTTATTTTTAGTATTTAAACCAAGTTGAGTTAATGGTTGAATCACGGAGATGTATTTTTCTACATATTCTGAAACCTGTTTTATATTCAAAAAAAAATTGTACTTTATTTCTACTTCTTCATTAAACTATTTTCTCGTAGGATGAGAAAGCCTAATTATAAGTCATTTATTATAAACCAAATTGTGACTCATTTCATGCCTTATTATATAAAAAAAAAAAATATATTGATACAATTTACCTATATGACAAATTTACAATGTAATATCAATGACATTTGCACTTTTAATTGTAATTTGTGTAATTTTTGTTTTTCTTTTTTTTGAATATTTTTATAACCGGTAATAATAAAATTAACAAAACACTGATTTTTATTTTATTTATTTTTACTTTCTAATTAGTCCCTAATTATTAACATAATGTTATATTATATGAAAAAATTTGTTTTTTCATCATCCAATAAAAAGCCATCATTCACTTTGTGTCATCATACATTCAAAAATAAATTTTTATGGTTGTGAATATTTTGAATAAACAAAAATAAAAAAAAATAACACAAAACAAATAAAATATACAGAATTCTACACTTTCATTATAATTAAAAATTTGAAGTATGTATGTATATGGCTTTGATTTTTATTTTCAGTTTTCCTTCTATTTTGTAGTGACATATGTTTAGTTTATAGTTGGGTGGAAAAATTACATAAAACAATAATTTACTTGTTCAACTACTTTTTATTTAAATATTGAAGGAAAAAAATTTAAAAATCTGTATTTGGCACTTCTAGTACGACTGCTAGTTTGAATAATATTCCTTAAGGGCTGAATTTATTTTCCATACATTTCATAGCTGTAGCAATATTTTTTTCTATAAAATTTAATATAAATTTTTCACTTCGATTTTTATCGTCATTGTTTTACCTATGATCTTTGAATTACCCCTGTTTGTTATATTTATTGATCATTTAATCCAATGGTGCCCAAACTACGTCCCGCGGGCTATATCCGGCCCGCTAAGCATTTTTATCTGGCCCGTTTTGAATTTTATGATTTATACATCTAATTCAAATTTTCATAAAATTATATTTCTTTTTAAGAATTTAAAAAAATATAAGATAAAAGTTTTCTTATAATTTTGTTTTTATTTATTTTTTAATTCGTACTTACAGTAAAATTCTTAAACAGGAAAAAATATTTCCTTTTTTTTAATTTGGTTTCCAAGTCGCAAGAATACTTGATTACTTTGTACACGAATTCATTCATAATTAATTAGTAATAAGACAAATATAGAAGGCCTAGCTTGGATGTCTATTAAATTCAAAACGACAAGTAGTTTTACAGACTCGCGATACTTTCCCAAAAACTAATTATATTTACACATTATAATTAACATAGTTGTAGAAGTGTTTATATTTTTAACTGAATTATAGTGAACTAAAAACACCGAAATGAACAAGAAGCATAAAATTGATAATAAATTTTTTTTAAATATTATTTATCTGTAATATGTAGAGCTAGGTTGAAAGAATTATTTTTTTAATATTTGGCCAAAACCCTCTGTTATTTTTTGAAATGGTCCGTTGCTATAAAAGATTGGGCACAGCTGATTCAGTTGAAAATCTACTTTTCGAAATACTTCACTATTATGTTTTTTGTCAAATTTAATTTATTTTTTTCTAAATACAGTCTGACAATATCCTTTATGTAAGAATTAACAAAACACTCAAAACTTATCTTTTCTCTGCCAAATAATATAAAATTGCATCTAATTAAAATGTATTAAATTTTTATTTAAAAAAAAAATAAAAAACTACAATTATTTTTAATACCAACCGTCATAAATTTGTAATTTTAAATAATGTAATAATTGTTTTGCACAAATACAGATTTCAGCAATTTGATTATTACTGAATTTAAATTGTATACATAGAATTAAAACACACATAAACACGTAAATATATAGAAATATATGTTAACATTATGTTTATGTTAAAAATAATGAATTTCAAAAAAAAACACCCTCTTCGGTAAATGTGAAAATTTTAAGTCATGTAAAAGTTTCAAGCTTTTCAAAAAAACAAAAAAAAAGTTTAAACATAAAAATGAAAATAATAAAATTTAACTATAAAAATGATAATTAACCAAAAAAAAAAAAAAAAGATGTTTTATTGCATTCATTAAACTTTTTCTTATGTTTTCAACGTATATACATCAGAATAACATAAATACATAGTCAAAAATAACATACAGGATATATTTTTTGGAATGGAAAACGAATGAGGGATTTGAATAATTTTTATATTTATTTTTTTATTTTTTTTTTTGTTAAAGCACCTAGCTAGAGAGATAAGATAAATAAGATAATATGTATACCATACAGATAGAACAAAAAAAAATTTAATTTAAAATCTTTATGTTTTAATGTTTGTGAGCACCTAATGGGTTGACGAACATAATATGTTATAAGAAAAAAAAAATTAATAACAAATTTTATGGATTTTTTTTGTTTTGGTAAAAGTCAACAACTTACAGAGTGTAAATTAAATAACAAAAATAAAAAACTAATTTTTTCCCAGAAAATTTCATAAAATAATATTTTTAGCATATATTAAAAATATTTGTAAAAAATAATGAATGAAAACAAATTCAAGATTAACCTGTTAGAAACATTTTTTTGAACAGTATCAATTTTGGATTTTTGATAACATTGCGATGTAATTGAAAAATATAAGCATATATTAAGGAAGAGTCTATATATATTAAGGAAGATGTATAATAAAATATATAAAAGAAAGATAAATTTTTCGTTTTTTGAGACCGTATCGACAATAAATTATCAAAAAAAAGCATAGATTTTCTCTATAAATTATATAATTATATAACATTTTCAATAATAATTCATAGAAACTAAAGCAAATTTCTGTATTTGATTTATTGATATTTTATTTGACTTTTATTTTCCCAGCTTTTTATTCGTTTTGACGTATTAAAAGATTCTATGTATATATCTTTTATAGGGGCAGTAGATAAAGCTTTTCTCTTTTTCATATACATTTATCTACATAATAAAAAGGCTTGTTTTTCAAGAAATCAACATATATAGGCATTAAAAATTAATTCAGTTAAAACTTATATTATGTCGTCTAAGAATCTTACAAAGTATATATATATATAAACAATATACAACATAAAATTTAGTAAAAAAAAGTATATTTTAAATTATAAAATAAACCCCTAAACCTTTTTAGATACACAAAGAATATTACATTTTCGCATATGAAGAAAAATGGTGACAGGTTAATTTTCAAAAAATCTAACATTTTTCACTTTAAAAATGAAAAGAAAATTAAACATAAACTAAATTATTTTTATCTAGAGAAACAAAAAGTAATCATTAACACAATAAGCAAGAGGAACATATTTGTAAATAAAATCTACGCAAAACCACAAACACTTTTCTTTTTATTTTTTTTCAACCCCTTTTTTCACATTTAATTTTCTTATCTTTTCAATGTTTTGTTTTGTTTTTTTTTTCTATAGTATATTGTATGTTGTGCGCCATTTACGTTTTTCCGTCTTAGTGGCATGCAACATAATTTTCATTTCTTATGTACATATTTATCACATCATGTTCAACATATTACAAGTTTCGTATAATATTCAATCTTTTTACTTTACCATAAAATATAACAGAAGGAAGATGTGTACGTTAAATGATGACAGCTTAAAATAAAGGTGTGAATCTTTTGAGTTAAATAAAAAATAAATTATCACTTTTTTTTTTGCAAACAAAGTTTTTTTTTTGATGGTTTATGAAATGATCATGCCGTGAACTGAAATAAAATCCTTTCGTATGTATGATACCTGAAACTTAAAGTCAAAAATGGTTTATGGTATCATTGTAATTCCTTATTTGGATAGATCAGCAATTTAGGTTTCAATAAAATTATTAATTATTTATTTATTAATTAATGAAAGCATATGCAATATTTGGTGATTTGAATATTGTAGTATATTTTCACTTTCCTAAATGTATGTATAATAAAGTCTATATGTATAAAATTATTAAAATTAAGGAAACTATTGCAATGCCTAGCTCTACATATCACTCCTCCCGCATCATGTGAATAAAAGGAATATAAATTCGTTTTCGTGGATGTACACGAGTATAAAGTGACTTAAGTCAACAATCAAGAAAAAAAAAGAAAAATTATTAAATGAATTTTTATCATTGTGTCATCATCATTGTATAGTGTAGTTGTATTTTTCATTCATTTGTTCGTTTCTTTCCTTTTTTTTGTCATTATTTTGTCCCAATAAAAAATTATAATTTGTACATCAAAATTTGTTTGCTTAATGGGTGAAAATTAAAATCAGAATTTTGCGTTCTCACGTTGGTTTATGAGGAGATCAATTAAAATATTCTAATATTTGTAATCCGACAAGAAAATGTTTTTCCAACATAACTATTGAGTTCTTTGATACGAAATTTTCAACCGCATTGGAAAGATTCTAATTAGCAAGACCAATTTGAAATATTTTATTTTAGACACTATAAATTTACACCATCATATATAGTTATTTGATTAGTGACTAGTTTTAAATTAATAGTTTATTAATATTTCTTCACTAGTAATATCCCACATCCAAAATTGAAATAAATATAGTTTTATTATGCATGATGTGATGCGTAAATTGATTTCATGAAACTTCCTTTATTCTTTTTAATATACGAAAATATTCAGTGTTCCAAATAATGTCAGGCCCCAAATAATGTTTGCTGTTCGATGTGTAAACCAGCTAGTTTTTTCTCACTTAGGTTGAAAATAAAATAAACCCGCGTATTTGACTTCAAAATCAGTCAGTGATATATGAAGACTATTATATATTATTTATTATATTCAGGTTTTTCGAAAAAATTTTATATAAATCATTATAAAATTGTAAAAAATAAGATAATAAATGTACAAAAAATAATGAACTATTTAATACTAAACCTCAAATTTTTGCTCCTGCTTGTGTCAGGCAGGTATATTTACAACTTTTCCTCATTTTTTTTTTTTTTTTGTCATATTAACAAATTATAATCAACATAACATCATTTACTTTATTCCATATTTATTAAATTTTTTCTTTTTTTTCTATTTAGACTTTTAAACGAATTTTCTTTTTTTACAATCCTCCTTGACTGCGTAGCCTTGTGACAAAATTATTTAGATCACACATCACTGCACACACCTAAAATCATAACTTTTCAAAAATTCATTTAATCATCAATGTATCTAAATTTTTTTTTTTAATTATAAGGTGCAATTTACAATCGTTGCCAATTTATGAACGTTAGAAAAAAGAACTATCGCCTTCTGTGGTATCAAATCGATGTGGTATCTATTCTGGAACTTATCCATTCGTTTTATATGTATCGACATAACATTATACAAAACATAGCATAACATTTATATCATTCATATTTCATAGAGAGATCCTATATTACAATCAGTTTTATTAAAGAGTAAATTAGAACTTAATGAATCGAAATTTAAAAATTACCAATGCGATACCTTTCACCTACCCAAGATTTTCTTAAAAAAAAACATTATTAATAATAAAAATCATTTTATGTTTACATTAAAATGAATGATAAAAAAATTAACGTACATTATGTCTTCTTGATGAGATTTTCCATTCATTTACCGTAAGGAAAATTTTTTTTTTTATTTATTTGACAAGAATACAAGAGAAATATCTATATAATTATTCGTACATATATACTGTGTAGTATATATGTATAGAATATATGTGTATAACAAAGTTTATTTTGTAAGTTCTAAGTTGTAAGAGAACAAAAAAAAAATTTTTTGAAAAAAAGATATTTCCATTTTCAACCCTTAAGACATAATTTTACCCTAGATTACACTCCTCTTTTTTTTTTCAAACATATTGAGTACATAAATTAATGTTATAGCATGAAATAATAACAAATTTATGATATTTGAATAAGTTTATTATGATTTTTCTTGGAATTAAACAAAAAGATGATTACGAATAAATGCGAAAGTTTCAATTATTGTTGCTAACAAGTTGCGAACAATAAAGTTAAAGACAAATAATAAGTATATTGGAAAACAAACAGGTAAGAAGATTAATTAAAGTTAAAAAAAAATAAAACATTGTTATCGCAATTTGTATTATTTTCATGAATTCTTTAAAGCTATGCACAAAAATTACTTCTTCGAATCTTAAACTTGTGTTTAGATACTGTTTGATATACAGTACCGACTCGATCGATGCAACACTCGATAGTTGCAACTATTCAGTCGTTGCAACCGAAAAACCATTAAAATTTTCCTCTGAAAGACCTAGTCGTTGCAACTTTCAAAATTTTTTACTTGATCGTTGCAACAAATTATTTTTATACAAATAGTTTAAACAGTTTAAATAGAACACTCATCGCAGTAACGTTGCAATGCGACGATGACGGATAAATTCTATATAAGTGCGGCAAGTTTGATATAAGAGGTTTCTTATAAACAATGATACTCGGTCGTTGCAACAAACGCGGTCGTTGCAATTCGCCTGGTTTTAATTATAGTTGCAACGATCGAGTCGGTACTGTAATTTGAATGCAAGGTATTATAAAATGAAACACAAAATATAACAATTACTACGAATTTGCCTTGTATTACCCATTAGAAGGCTTAACTTCAAAAGTATTTGACTTTTAGTTGTGATTTACTATTTTTAACATAAAGCAACATTTCAAAATTCAAATTATTTCAAACAAATGTTACAATCATATATAATTCCAAAAAAAAAAAAAACTGAAGAAAAATTATCGCAAATTTTCATAAGAAATTATTTTTTTCTTTAATTTCATTATGTAGTTATATTTAAAAATTAAAATACTATTTTTGGTTAACCACTAAAAATAATAACTCAATCTCTATTTTTTTTTTATTTTGTTGCCACTAAAATTTAATATCCTGCTGTTACTAAACTTTTTACGCCGAAATGATAAGAGCAAAATTTTCATTATCTTAATTAAAACCAATGATGATGATGGAAATTTTTTAATAGAACTGATACAGTGTGACTTTGTACTTAAAGTGACATAAAATACAGAAAGGTTTTCGACATAAAATTTGGATAAAAATGTAATAAAATCAACATAACGAGAATTTTTTGTTTTTTCTTTTAATTAATATTTTTTGTTTTTATTTACATTTAAAAGTAAGAATTTCAACATAGTTTATATTTTACACGTTTCTTTTTTGTTATTGTTTATGTTTATGCTAGCCACAAATAACTTTTTATGTTTATTTACCACAGATACAAAATGGATGAATATTTCGTAACGTAAACAAATTACTATTTTTACTTAAACAATTTATAGTTCCTTAGAACCTCAAATTTGGGTAAAAATCTCAAAAAATTATGTCATTCGACTAATTATTAAATTATCAATTTACTTAATAGCAAATATCCCTGAGAGCCTCTCAAATCCACCAATCAAACTCCAGGGATTTTTCATTACTTTTCCTGATCTTTAGTTTCTCTTTAAAATTCTTTAAATTTATAAAAAAAAAAAAAAAATAATTAAAAATTAAAACAAAAAGAAAAGAAATTCACTTTATTCAATATGTTAAAAAAAAATTTTTTTTCAAAACTTTTCTTTGGGTTAACAAAAGTTTTTCCATAAATAATTAGAAAAATACCATGAAGTTTATATAAGTGCTAAGGATATGCTAATTTTGGTATACTTAAAAAACCCAAAAAAAAAAAAAATATAAAAAAAATAAAACTTTATGCGTATGACATTTTAAAGCTTCTTTCCGCATTTATTACTAATTTCTATACATAAAATAACCCTTAATAATAATAATAATAACATTATACGTATATACCTAATGATGAAAATTTTTATGTCGTATCTACTAACTATATGTAATATTATTTGAGTTATTGAAATATGGGATTTAATGTGGTTTTCTTATTTAAAAGAAAATTTTATTATGATTTTAAATTAAGAAAAATAAAAAATAAAATGCAGTAATTATTAATTGAAAAAAATCGTGAAAAACAGATCTAAACTATCCAGAAGAAAGTTCGTTCGGTGGTTCGATGCCAACTTCAGGCATCGATGCCAACTTCGGTTATGATTCAACACAAGTTTATAAAATTCTTTTTTCAAGTCTTTTTTCATAGCTGTTAACTTAAAGCATAGAGTAATAATATTTATAAGAATGTCAGAATTCATACAAGTAAATTTCAGAATTTTTTTTTCAAATAACTCAAAAATGATGACAATATTTTCAATGTATTGAATAAAAATTTCATACTCAAATGTGTTTATTCTTAATACAATAATAAAAATAATAAAATTAAGAATAAAAACATTTGAGTTAAAAAATTAACTCAATACATTCAAAATATTGTCATAATTTTTGAAAAAAATTTACTTGTATCAATTCTGTCCCTCTTATAAATATTATTACTCAATGCTTAAAGTAAAGTTGAAAATTATTCAAAAAAAGTATTTAAGAATACTACGAGGCTATATAATATATTAAATAAAGAATTTATAGCAACTCTATTTATACAATTATAGAAAACTGGAAAAGTTTTTCCATTACAAGTAAGAGGGAACAACTATACAAATATATTTCTATTTTATTAACTTAAAATTTAAAACATAAAAACATTTTTAAGAAATAAACAAAGTTTTTTTTTATTTCAAGTATAATTTTTTTTTTTTGCATTTTCATTACATGCACTTAAATTAATTAAATAATCGTTTTATATTTTTGAAAAAAAAAAAAAATTAAAATCTTTTTTCTTCTTTGTAATATTTGCATTTTTAAGACTCTTTATCAAAATGATTGTTTAAAAGCTTTTAAATTTTTCAATTTCCAAAGCCAAAAACATAACTTTATTTCAAAAAAAAAAAAAAAAATAAATATAATAATTTTTTTTTTTTTTTCTTTCAAAACATGACATTTATTAACTCTTTAGGAAAATTTTCCAAATCATTTTACATTCATAAATATATATAATTTTTTTTTTTTTGAATGGAACGCGTACATGTGTAAAAAAAACTGTATATATATTATATAGTATTTTTTATCAAGTATCCTCTTACATCAAAATCACAACATATTTAAAATATAAATACAATACATGTATACATAAATATATATATTTAAATAAAAAAAAAATCTCACAAGAGTTTTTAACATATAAGTGCTGTTCAATTGTTGTACCTGAAGTTTTATTTTCCAGGATATACAACACATTATTGTACCTCATCAACTCCTTGGGGAAGTATTTTGTTTTCAAAAATCCAAAAACAAAATTTTTTTTTTTGTGACATACCTAGGTATTTTTTTTTTCATTTTTACAGATATATGAATAAGAAAATATTTTCACACGAAAATTTCAATTTAAAACACATATTACTTTTTATTTTATGTGAAAATAAAGAAAAAAAAATTTTTTTCAATAAAAATGTTTTATTTTTTGTGCGATGTTATGAATTCTGAATAGATTTCTTATTAAAATTCTACAACAATAATGTATGATGTAACCAAAATTAAAGAATTAATAGAATAAATTAAGGCTCTTAGGTTTAGTTGACAAAAATATGAAATAAAAACTCACTCAATATATGACTAAGAAATTAGGTACCGATATAAACTATTGCTTAAGTTTGATTTTAAGGTATATACTGTGCTATGATTTTTTTAATAAATTCAATATGTGCTTCGTATATTAATTATTAAAGTAAAGTCCTGATAAACTGAACATTTTATTCATACAAAAAATTTAAAAACATTTATTTAGTTCAGACAATATTTCACGAAATATTTTCATTTCGAAACCTTGATTTGTCTATATATAATATAAATATAATAAATTTTTATTTAGAATTAAATGTCTGCGATGTTTGTCTAAACCTATATTTTTTTTAAATTACAAGTATATTTACACATATATTACATAGGTACATGTCATTAGTTATTATATTATTAAATAATTTTTGGGCTGTTTTTGAAATGTCCTTTCAAGTGAAAATATTTAATAAAATGTATTTTATATAATTCCTAACTATATATACATCATCATAGTAATAATAATAATAATAATAATACCTATTTATGAAATAAATAAATTTTTTAAGATTTAAAATCATATATGAATAAATTATGTCCCTCAAAAGCTTTATATCGTGTGATTAATTTTTATGCGGATAATTTAACCTTTCAATCAAGTTTTCAGAACAAAATCGCTAAGCCAGCATCAGGTAGGAGAATCTGGACAGTTAAACTAAGTTTAGTTGTACAAAAAAACCCTATTCTGAACAATATAAATTAGATCGAATTGAATAAAACTTGCAGAACTACATAAATTAAAATTTAATAAAAATAATAAACAAAACATGAATTACTTTTGTTTTTAATTTCCATTCTATTAAAAGTTCTATAATTTTCTATCATACATTTCATAATGGAAAGCTCTATCGTATCTTTTTCATTTGAAGACGTTTAAATCTTATTAAATGTTGGAAATACTGAAATCTTAAAAAAAAAAAAAAAAACTTAAAAGCGGAAGATATAAAATAGTCTATTTGTTAAAATTAGTTTTCATTTGTAAATTTTGATTAGTACTTTGAGACATTTCAAATAAACTATAATCTCTCAGGATATTCACATTTTAGAGAACTTTTATTATTATTATTATTATTTTCTTGTTCATTTTTCACATGGAAAACAAAAGCAAAAAGAAAATATAACTAAATATTCAAAAATTATACTTAAAGTTTAAGTTTTCTTCAGATGTATTGTAATTTGAACGACACTTCCATGTTATTATTTTGCAATTTGAGCAGTTAATTATAATTAAAATGTTTACTAAGAAATTTGCAAAAACAAAGTGTTTTCTAGATCTAGACGCATTAATTTTGACATGTCGGACATTTACTATTGCGGGATATCTGAATTAAAGCGTGTATAATGGTAGATATTATTTATTTTTTATAAATAATTATTTATACCATTATTTTAAAATTGAATAATAATTATAATAAAAGAAAATAATTATTTTTTTTTTTTAAATTTTAATTTTCAAATTTTTGAATCTTTTTACTAAGAAAGTATTTTTATAACTGAATTAAATTTATTATATATATTGTAACAATTATTAAAATGGAAACATGATTAAAACTTAGAATTAATAAAAATGAACTGTAAATAAATGAACCACTACAATACCCCCCTACCAGATAAAGAATTATAAAGAAAAAGAAACTTTAGGTATTGTAGATGGAAGTGAATGTTGTGGTGAAGGAGAAAAGTGTGCAGGTTTTAAATGATCTATTGAAATATGTTTAATTTTACCATTAAAATTAATTTTGAAAAATTTATCGAAACGTTGAAGGACTTCAAAAGGACCTTCATAAGGTGGATCTAAAATTTTTTTGTTATGTGATTTGACAAAAACAAATTTTCTTGAAAGTAAATCATTCGGAATATATAATTTATTATAAGATTTATTCTTAGTTGGAACTGGACGAATATGTCTAAAATTTGAACGTAATTGAGAAACTAATTGTGAATGATCTAAAGTTTGAGAATTATTTGAAACGAAAAATTCACTAGGAACACGAATATTTTCACCGTAAACTAATTCAGCAGGTGAATATTTAAGATCTTCTTTAACTGCGGTTCTAAAACCAAGAAGAATAATATAAATTTCATCATGCCAGTTAATAGTGTTGCAACGAGCTCTTAAAGATGATTTAAGTTGGCGATGAAAACGTTCTACTAAACCATTTGATTGTGGATGATAAGAAGTAGTTCTAATTTTATGAGTACCTAATAATTTGGATAATTCTGCAAATAATTTTGATTCAAATTGACTACCTTGGTCGGTTGTTAAAGATAATGGAACGCCAAAACGAGAAATATATTGATTAAAAAAGGTATGAGCAATAGTAGTAGAAGTCATATCAGAAATAGGATAAGCTTCAGGCCAACGGGTAAAACGATCAACAATGGTTAAAATGTATGAACATCCTTTAGATGGAGTAGAGGACCAACAATACCCATATGAATATTTTGAAATCTACCTGAAGGAAGCGGAAAAGTATCAGAAAAGGGTTTAGTATGACGATAAATTTTAGCTTTTTGACAATTTATACAATTTTCAGACCACTGATTGATATTGAGATTCATAAATGGCTAAAAATATTTAGTTGAGATAATTTTTCGTGTAGCACGAATACTGGGATGCGATAAATTATGTAAAGAATCAAAAATGATTTTACGGAATGAAAATGGAATATACGGTCGAGGTCTGTTTGTGGAAATTTCACACCAAAGTTTGGTTTTTGAATTTGATAAAGTAAGTTGTTGAAGAATAAATTTTGAATTATTTTTAGGCGAAGTTAAAAGTTGTTCAAGTTCGGGATCAGAAGTTTGTTGTTGAGCAATAGTAATAAGATCAAATTTAGAAGTGATTTCAGATGCGTTTATGGAATCTTCAATTCGAGAAAGAGTATCAGCAATGATGTTGTCTTTACCTTTAATGTGACGAATGTCTGAGGTAAATTGAGCAATATAATCCAAATGACGTGCTTGACGCGGACTGCGTTCAGCTTTGGATGATAAAGCGAAAATAAGAGGTTTATGATCTGTAAAAACTGTAAATTCGTTGCCTTCTAAGAATGATCGAAAATGTTTGATAGATGAATAAATTGCTAAAAGTTCTCTGTCAAAAGCGGAATATTTCTTTTCAGTATCAGAAAGTTTTTTTGAAAAGAAAGCAATAGGTAAACTATTATTATTATTAATTTGTTGAAGAACTGCTCCAACTGCTACATTAGAAGCATCAACAGTTAATGTAAATGGTTCATTTTCAATAGGAAAAATTAATAAAGAAGTTTCAGATAGTTTCTGTTTAATTTGATTGAAATTTACATTACAAAATTCAGGCCAAGAAAAAGGAATTTTTGAAGATTTCTTTTGATTAGTTAATTTTGTAAGGTGATCATAAATAGGTGCAAGTAAATGAGCTAATGATGGTATGAATCTATGATAATAATTCACCATTCCAACAAATTGTTGAATATGTTTAATTGAAGAAGGTGTAGGAAAATCTGAAATAATTTTGACACGATTAGATGAAGGAATGTAACCATTAGGAGAAATTTTGTGACTGAGAAAGTCGAGTTCTTTTACACCGAAAACACATTTTGAAGGTTGAATAGTCAAGCCGTAATCAGTTAGTCTTTGAAATAATAATTCTAAATGTAATTTATGATCTTCATCAGATTTGCTTAAAATTAAAATATCATCTAAATAAACATAAAGGAAATCTAAACCATGAGTAACTTCATTCATAAATCTTTGAAAAGATTGAGCAGCATTTCTGAAACCAAAAGGCATGCGCGGAAATTCAAAAAGGCCGAAAGGAGTAATAATAGCAGTTTTATGAATGTCTTCTTCTGCAATTGGAATATTATGATAAGCTCTAACTAGGTCAATTTTTGAAAATATTGTACAACCATGTAAATTTAAAATAAAATTTTGAATGTGTTGAATAGGATAACGATCGGGAACTGTAACAAGATTTAGTTGGCGATAATCACCACAAGGTCTCCAGTTGTTATCATTCTTAGGAACCATATGAAGTGCTGATGAAACTGGAGAAGATGAAGGTCTACAAACTCCCATTTGTAACATGTGATCGAATTCGGTTTTAGCAATTTTAAGTTTTTTAGCATCTAATCTTCTAGGTTTGGTAAAAGGTAAATTACCTTTAGTTAAAATGTGATGTTTAACATTGTGTTTAGTGGGTTTATCGAATTGAGGAGTAGAAATTAATTCAGGAAATTTTTTAAGAATGTTAGAAAAAGAATTTGAATTTTTAATAGAATAAAGTTTGGGAGAAAGCGAATTATCAAATTTTGAAAAACAATTAACAGATAAAGACAACATTCGTTTCTACGACGGGATAACTTTTTTCTCGTGAAAGCACTTTCTTTCAACGTTAATAGTTTTTGAGTTATTAAGCTTCGAATTTTTGTAAATTGTCGTATCTGCACTAAAACGTTTCGATCGTTGTCGTATCTGACAAAAAAGTGCAGTTACGACATTTAAGAAATAAAGAGGTTTTTATCTAATTTCTATACAAAGTGTAATAAATACGACACCTAAAATCAAGTTTTTGTTGAGAGAGAGTTGTCTTGAGAGAGAATTTCTTACAGCAGATATTTGTTGAAGTCCGATAACGCAAACGCGTCAAGAAAAGAACAAATAGATTCACCTGAAGGATTTACGGGAATCAGAAAGAATTCACCGTCATTGTGTTTCCAATCAATACTAGTAAGATTATAATTACCCGCAATTATAAATTCATCTAAGGGTTCAAGGATGTTGGAAATGAAATCTATTGCCTTAAGGACATTGTCATAAATACCACTATTTGTGTTAGGTGGAATGTAGCAGAACATTGTATAGATATTTTTATCTAATAACTCAACCTTCACACAAATAGTTTCCAAGTGCTCTGTGTTAGGGATAGAAATTTGGGATACATTAAAAGTGTTTCTTATAACGATTAATACACCTTTTGGAATTGTATTGGGTGGTAAAGAGTCATCGTTATATCTATTCCCTTTAAAAACGATAAATTCTTGATTAAATAACTCAAGGTTGTTGATACTATAGGACAGGCCTGCCTATCCTTTTTGTACTAAAGTTCGACTTTTTTTAATCCAACTACATCGAGATCTACCCATATACAAAAAAATTTGATTGGTATAACTTGAGTTTATTTCATTTCAATTTAAAATACGAAAAAATTGACACAAAACAAGTCAAAACAAATGTAGATTATCAATTAAAAAATTTATCAATTAAAAAATATAACTTTATTTAAAATTAAATAAAAATCGTGATAATGGTAGATTTTAGTTTTCTTTGCAACGCTCACGATTAGGGCTGGGAAAAGTTAAAAAAAACTTTGTACAGAAATAATAAAACAAGTTATTCAAAATTTAAATAATATAATTACCAAAATAATAAGTAGTTGGTCACGTGAATTCTAAATCGAAACTAAAACATTCAAACAATGACTCAAATTTGTTTGAATATTTTAGTTATAATAAATCGCTAGAATTCAGTAATTTTGAAGTTTTCTCATACTTAAAATAGGCAAGTAAAATAAAATTTAAAATAAGTTACCTAAGAGTCTGTTCACTTATTAGCAATTATTTAAAAAATTTTGGGTTCACAAAATTTTTTTTTTTAACATTTTTAGTCTGTAGTATAAGATCGACCCAAATTCGTGTCGAGATCGACTGGTAGATCGCGATCGCCTGGTTGGGCAGCCCTGCTATAGGACAACCAAGTCTCTGTCAAAAGGTAAATATCAAAATTTAGAATGGCTGAGTTAAGAAAAATTTTAGAAGTTTTTGTTCGAAGTCCTCTTACATTTTGATAGTAAATTTTAAATTGTAAGTTATATTTACTACCGTAGAATTTAGGTCAGTAAATGGTATATTACATGCGTCAATACACATGTAATTATTTACTTAAGTCAATTTTATTTACACACTTCCGTGTTAAGTAAATTTTATTTACTTACTTCATTTTGAAGTTTTGTTTATTTTTTGCATTGCAAATGTATAGATTGCAACTACGTCTCCTTTAGAAATCAAGACCTACAAGTTGTCTAAGTTATTAAAAATCTGTATAGAGTACGACAAATCAGAAATCAAATAAGACTTAACAAACTTGCCTTATATGAAACACTACAGTATTGTGAACGACAAATAAGCAGCCAATTGTTAATGACAAGATACGTCTAATTTTATATTTTTTTTAAACATACGACAAATAAGAAATTAGTTTTCAAATAGAAGAAAAAAATAAAATCAAGTATTTAATACGACAAACAGGAATTAAAAGTGTCTGAAGTGTAATTTAATAAAAAACTAAAATTTCTCATATAAAAAAATATTAGTTTATCAGGTAAGACAAATAAGCACGATTTTTTTTCCCAAATTTTGCGTTTACGATAAAGTCGATACTGAATATCTCGGGATTGGAGGTAGGTATCGTCATCTGGATACGCGCAAAAAAAAGATTTAAAATTTTTAGTATATATGACCCAATAATATCAAACTCTCAAAAAAGTCAGTTACGACAAATAAGCATTGATGGGACGAATTGTTGAAAATTTTAATTGTTGAATAATAAAATGTTAAGTGGTAAATAAATGTTGAATAATAAATAGAATTTGATTGTTGAATAATAATTGTTGAATAATTATTGAAAATAATTGTTGAAATAATTGAAAATAATTGTTGAATAATAATTGTTGAATAATAATTGTTGAAATAATTGAAAATAATTGTTGAATAATTATTGAAAAAGTGTTGAATAATAAAACTGGGATAATTGTTCAATAATTGTTGAAAAATGTTCAAATGTTGAATAATGTTAAATTGATTTCAATAATAATAAAACTGGGAATGTTCAATAATTGTTCAAATGTTGTTCAATAATTGTTCAAATGTTGAATAAATTCTTCTTCAGATTGTTGTTGTTTTGGATTGATTGTTCAGGTTCGGGGTCACCAATTATAATGGTAGATATTATTTATTTTTTATAAATAATTATTTATACCATTATTTTTAAATTGAATAATAATTATAATAAAAGAAAATAATTATTTTTTTTTTTTAAATTTTAATTTTCAAATTTTTGAATCTTTTTACTAAGAAAGTATTTTTATAACTGAATTAAAATTATTATATATATTGTAACAATTATTAAAATGGAAACATGATTAAAACTTAGAATTAATAAAAATGAACTGTAAAATAAATAAATGAACCACTACACGTGTATAGATCCAGAAAACAATTTTTGGCAAATTAAAATTTCTTTCTTTTCAAAATTTCTTTTTTTAACAAATCTTGCGACTAAAATTGTTTGAGCTAAAAATCTGTCAATACAAAATCTTTCAAGATAAAACATAGAAAGTTTTCAGATTGAAGCTTGAACTGAATCGTAAAATATTTTCAAACAGGTAACGATTTGTGGAAACATTTGAAATTTGATATTCATTTTTAAAAAACATAAATTTCAAAAGTTCTATAAAAAATAATACAAGTGTATTGAACTGTCAAATAATAAGAAAATAACGAATTTTATATTTTTCTTTCTAACGACTCACACTGTGATCCACATCTAAACGTTTTATATTTCATTCAACAAAAGTATAAATAATGTTTGAAAACAAAATTTTAGCAAAATAAATTGAAAAATAAATTTAATTATTTAATAATAAAGTTTATACTATTTTAGTTTAGAGTTTTTGTGTAATTTTTTATTGAAATTATTCTCCTTTCGTTTTATTATTTTGATCACTATCACTCTCTAAAAATTATCTTATTGGAGTAATCATCATCATTTTTTTGACAAAAGAAATTTTCTTTTTACAAAATTTAAATTTAAATTTTTATTACAATAGAGGAAAAAGTTTTTCATTTTCATTAATGTTATTTTTTTTTTTTATTCCTTGTCTTCATCATCAACTTTTCAGTAGTATACTAACAGTAGTAGTAGTAGTATAGTGTATCAGTAGTAGAAGTACAAGTTTCCATGCAAACAAGGTTTTTTATCCTTTTTTGTCGCATGAAACGATAATTCCCTTAGAATTCGTATTTATTTTTTTTTTTTCATAATATATAAAAAAAAAAAAAAATGGGAAACTTTTTAACACATCCTGTTTAATTTTAGAAATATACGATAATAATTTTTATTATAAAAACTTTCATTTTGAAAATTTTATTATATATTTTTATTTCACAAAAAATTTAAAGTTTTAGAGATAAATGATGATGGATAAAAATCCCTAGAAACATTTTTTCCTTTAAATTTCTATTTTATTATCAAAAAAATAAAATAAAAAAGTCATTTTATACACTTGGACCCAAATTTACGCTTAGAAAATAATCACATATGTATGATATAAAGGTTTGAAATAAAAATGAAAGAACACCTATATAGAGGATCCATGTTATTATTTACCTTATAAAATTATTTCATTCAAAATGTACTTTATTAAAATAATTAGAATTAATTCGGTAATTGAAATGGTCCAAAAGACCTTATTCCCTTTAGTAATTATTTTCAAATGAAGCGTTATAAATATGTATACCGTACAATTATTAAGGACACATTTACAGACATTTATATAAAGGATTAAATAAAATTAAAACGGAAACTTCTTAAACTTTAGAGTTCAGGAAGACATTTTGAAGTAAGAATATGAGCAAACTTAATCAGGCAACTTATGAATGAAGCATTTGAATGAAGCGTTAATATTTCATAAATATTTCAGAGCGAGTTAAATACTTGTCATAATCAAGCAAGACTTTTAATTTTTTATTTAATTTTTTTTTTATATAATTATATAGTTTGGCGGGAACTATTTGAATATGTTAAATGGTTCCCGCACATTATTTAAATTATAAAATTTAAAGCAAAAAGTTTTGAATTAAAATTTTAATAGAAACAGAAATAACCCAATACCTAAAGAAACTGATGTTGAAAAATTTAATTACTTCAAAAAATATAAAATTGAGCTTAACATTTCTCTCATTATTTAAACTAAACTAAAATGAAAATTATAAAACTTCTACCACTTTAAATATTTCATGCATTTATTTCATTTTTCATTATATTTTCATTTATTCAGCAATTATCACTAGGTTTTCTATTTTATTATTCATTAGGGTGATATAGTAGCCTGAATAAATGTTGTGGAAGGTATCTGTATGTCTATATCTACATGTATGTATCTGTACCCTGTTCATTCTTTTCATTAAGCCAACTTGAGGGTTAGGGTAATACTATGATAATCCAAAAATAAAATAATTTTATTGAAATTCAATCAAAAATTATACAAACTTGTTACTAATTGTCGTGATTTTTGTATCGGCTTCATATCAAAAAAAAATTCTATGAAGAGGCTTTGAATTGAACAATTTTTACCTTGTCACAATTTTTAAGCTTTGGTGTTTCAATTCTTTAACTCACAAATTGAAAATATGTTTAGTTGAACTATTTTCATAATATGATTATATCCGTTTTTTATTTTTGAAATTTAGTATCTGACCAGTAGGATTTCTGAATTAAAATTTTAAAGCTTGCCATATAATAAAAGTATGAAAATAAACTTTTAATAACTTTAATAACTTTGCTGTAACTATTATTTTAATATTAATAAATTTTTTTGTTTTTTTAAACCATGACAAATTTTCTCAATATCAAATTTTCCTTTTTACAATTCTGTATTTACTTCGTGAAGAAAACACAGAAATATATTTAAAATTGTCCACAAACATTTTGTATATTTTTCATTTAAAAAAATATAATACATATATTTTATTTTTCTTTTCAGAACTGAAAATTGAAATTCCCTTTTAAGGTTTATTTTAATAAAAACTTAAATTAAATATCCTTAAGGGATATAAGTTACTTCCATAAAGCCATAGGCTTGCCAAAAATAACAACAAAACGAAATAAAAAAAAAGAATGAAATCATATCAAATAATTAAAATGTGTCCAACTTAAAACTACAAATAATTCATTTGGGAATTTTCATCCTTTTTCTTTCTATTTATTTTCAAAATCAGAATGAACATATACAATATCTCCTTCGAAACAAAACAAAAAAAAAAAGCTTGTATATTTTCTTTTCTTCTGTACCAACACCTACGAAAACTTTTTCTTGTTCAAAAATAATATAAGTAGTTACACAAATAAAATAAAAAAAAATTCAAAGGCCTTAATGATCACAGCAAATAAGGTTGTTCAACTCCTTAAGGCATTTCAAAAATATATATGAAAAAAAAATAAGTTTTTATTTTGGAAATTTTTTTGAAGAAAAAATAAAATAATAAAAAACTTTCTTATATATTATATTACATTATGTTTCTTCTTCTTCTTCTTCTTCCAAATACAAGAAAAAAAAAGCGAAATTACGTATATTTAGTAATATGAACCTTTATAATTCCAAAAGGACAAAATAATCAAAAGAAAGAAAGTTTCCCTTGAGATCAATTGAATTTTCTATATGAAAGATATACTACACAGATAGGATAATAAAAAACTAAAAATTATATATATTATATTTTTATTATTTCAAAATAATATATTATAAAATATAGAATGAAATAGAAAACTGCTATATAATCATGAGGCTACAAAAATTTTATGTCATATTTGAATCATGTTTATGAAAAATATATATGAAAAAAATTATGTACTTTAACTTTTTTTTAACATTTAAATAATCATTGATCATCAAAAATTTGTTCAAATAGTTCAAATATTATTCGCTCATAAATGACGTCAAACCTGGCTCTATATAAAATAGTCAAAACCCAAATTGTTATTTTATTTTGGCAATTTTGCAAAGATCCGTCAAACCTTTATTGTTTCTACTCACTGTACAATTTTAAAAATACTTAAATTGCTCTAGGGTGAATTTATGATAACACTATCTTTAATCATTGAATAAGAAACTTATTTCGAAACTTTATATGAGTATTACGGCCAATATCAATAAATTTTTATACATTAATATTATTTATATTATTTGTTATCAATTAAAAGTTTTTAATGTATGTACTAAAGTTATGATTCGTCTGTTTCGTATTTAAAGTTTATATATTAATAGTATTAATATAACATATCAATTCTTGATTGATTATATCTAGTTTATTTTATAATCAATTTTAATGTGATAAAACCATTTTTTGGTCTTTTCTTTAGTTTTATTTTTTGATTCAATAAAACGTAATAAAATCATAAAGTTAAAAAAAATACCAAAATTATTTGTTACTCAAAGTTTTTATTACTTGTACGCCGGTCGGAGGTCACTTACAAAAGGTCTTCTAATATTATTTGCGCAAATTAAAACATTTTAGTGAAAAACATTATTAGGTATTATTTTTATTGTTATTATTATTATTATTATTATTATTATTAATGGATTTAATTATAATTAAATTATAATTAAAATATTAGAACTAAGGCCTCAACTGCTATGGCCTTTAGCCCCTATTGTTATTATTATATTTTAATGTAGAACTCGTTCAAAAAAAAAACTTTGAACCTTTTTAGTTTACTGATGATCTCTATATGAGTCTGAAGAAATGGCAATATGAAAAAAAAAAAAGCACTGTGCACTACATGGCCTGCCGATATCAATATTTTTATATCACAAATATCAGAATTAGTCAATAAAATGTCCTTTAAATCGTTCTTTATTTATATTAAGTTTATAAATTCTAAAGTTATGACAAAACTACGTGAACTCATTTGCACTTACATATAATGTAATTGTGGAATATATTTATGATTTTCTTATAATAAGAAATTGACAATTTAACATATATGCCGATATTTATATATTTATTAAAACCCTAAGAATTTGTATTTTTTTTTTTTTCAATATAACAAATTTCTTTGACCCCCATATGTTAGACATAAAATCATATTTTTGAAGGTTGAATTTTAACTAGAACAAACATAGATATCGTTATAAGTTCATCAGATATTAAAAAAAATATATATATTTTTTTTTTATATTTTGTTTTTTAGGAAGAATATTTTCTTTATTTTTCCCATTTTCTTTTTGAACATATAAAAAAAAAAAATTAGTTAACTTGAAACAAAATAACAACATGTTGATTTTTAGTTAAGAAATTTTTAAAGATATCTTTACCCAGCCTTCAAAAATTTTAAAAAGAAAACAGAAAAAGGGTTGTAGATTTATCGTTTAGAGATTTTATTTTATTATTTTATGATTGTTTTTTATTTGAAATAACTAAACAAAAATACGAGGTAAGTTTATCCATACAATTAAGATATCCATTATTTTCATTCAAATCCTTTGATGAATCATGTTTTCGTTGTAAAATAAAATAAAAAAAAAAATACCCACGGTTTGTTTCACGAAAATATGAATACCATAGAAATCAAGATTCTACAAAATAAAATGTCGTTTGTCTTTAAATTACTCGAGATTTCCGTTTATACTTTCATTCCTAAAATCTTATTCTTTACAGGAGTTTTATACCCGTATTAATGGTGCAAGTCAATCATCTTCACTGTTTTCAAATATACGAATTACATCATATGTATAAATTTAGATAATAGTTTTCTGATGAAAATTACATAAAAGCATTTTTTTGTGAATTTAGAAATTAAAAAAAAAAAAAAATTCGAAATGAAAATTTAATAAAAATATTTTTAATTTAATTAGAATTCATGAATTAAACGATTTTTATTTTTAATATTTTCTTTTTCAAAACTAGAAATTCTTATTTACATATTTTATTTGATGATTTTTTTTTTTCATTTTCTTAAAATTAAAAGAATTTATTGACTTAAAAGAATTTAATTTAAGTAAAAGAAATGAGGGATTTAAATTAAGTTTTATTTAATTTTCTTATATTAATAATAATAAAATATTGTTTTTTTTATTGTAATATTTGGACTGAATCCAATTTTCATACCTATCCTCATATATTTCTAGTGGATAATAATGAAAAAAGAAAGGAATTTCAAATTAATAAAATACATTTTTTTTTGATAACATATATGCTGATTATAAAAGAATGAAATCTCAAATTAATAAAATACCTTTTTTTGTATAAACTGACTGTGAATGTAAAATAAAAAAAAAATAAGTAAAAAACGAGTTTTCAAAAAAATTGAGGACAAGCCGCATGAAAAAGTATTAAATAACTTTTTCTTCACACACAGAGATGGACTCAGATTTTTTGATTGGGACGTAAGTGATTTGATTCATGAAGAGAAAGAATATTCAAGACAAAAAAAAAAATCTGAGTCCACCTCTGTGTGTGAAGAAAAAGTTATTTTCTACTTTTTCATGCGGCTTGCCCTCAGTTTTTTTTAAAACTCGTTTTTTGCATATTATTTATTTTCTGCCTTTTTCACGTTAACTAAATTGTTATTACACATTTTCATCGATTTTTCATGCAAGTTTTTATGATTGTTGAAGATTTATCATTAATCATATCGATGAAAATTTTTACGATGATTTTCCCGCTTTTCCCAGTTTTCCATCAAGTTTCCACAAGAGCAACTTTATGCAACTCATTTCGCTCTACAACTTTGTCTCAGGTTGCAAAACGCTCAAACACTTCCTTGGTCGGAAAAATTTCGGAAAAGCGTTTTACATGAATTTTCCTCGTTTTTTTCTGCAAGTTCTCACCATTCTCGGAAAGTAATGATGCCAGTTGATAATGAACTTAATCCTGCATAATTAAGAAAACTTTATAACGGAAAATTCTCCGGAAAAGTCGGAAAATTCCGAAAAAATTTTTCGGAAAAATCGGAAAACTTTGCATTTTTCCTGAAACGGATTGATCACTAATCAAATTTGTACCAAATTTTCAAATGATTTTTCCCGGTTTTCCGGGTTTTCCATAGAAATTGCCACTTCAAATTTTGATAGATTCAATTGTCACGCGACATGAACATGTGTGCCAAATTTCATCTCGCTGTGATAAATAAACAGACAAATGCGCGTACGAGTTAATAAGAATTGTGTCCTCAAAAAAGGATATTTCTTTATTTTTTTTTTTAATGGCATAAATGACATCAATAACATCAGTAACAGTGAAAGGATGAACTCCGTATCAACAATGTTAATAAAAACTCTTAACTAAATTGAAGTCATAAAACAGAGAAAAAAAACTTCAACATTTTCGTGAAAATTTGTGATGTATGCAATACTTTGTAGATGTTAATTAATGTATTAAAAACAAAAAGTAACTAGGTACCTATTATAAAACAACCAGTTCTTTAAAATTTTAAAAATTTTACTTAAAAATAATATTTTTTGAAATCACAATAATTTCTTTGTTTTCAAACAGACAGATAGCAAAAGAAGTATACAAGGAATCAGTTCGAGATAATCATGTTGATATTAGACCATGCAATTTTTTAAAATTAAATGACATAAGAGTAAAGCACGGACTTATAAAGAGAAAATAAAAATAATTTAAGTTGTAATATATCTCAAATCAAATAAAATGCATTGAATTATTGTGTTTATTCGTTGTAAGTTATCAGAATTCTGGGTTAAATAACGACGAGAAAAAAAATCAGGCAAACAAACAACAACAGAAAAAAAATAATATTATTTTCTTAATAAATTTTACAGAAACTAATGAAGAAAATCTTATATTTAAGTTTCCTGTATAAATACGAAAACGTTTTCGCCTCAAGAAAAGAAAATATTTTTAATGAATTTTATTTTCTTTAATATTCATTTTATTACAGTTCATTACAGCTTTGTTAAATATACTCACTTACGTAGAAAATACGTCATAAAAGATATTTCCAATTTCTTATTTATTTAATTTTTTTTGCACTGCATACATTTTTTTTTTAATATTCAAGTATAATTCATTTTATTTTGGCAGAGTAGAATTATAAAATTTACTTGACATTCTAAACAAACGAATGAAGCTAAGACTTCAATTAATTCAGCATCAAATGTAAACTTCTTACACTTGCGAACAGTTAAGCTTATTTATTGTTGGTTTGCTTGTGGTGCAGCAAAGAAATCACATTATTTTGTTGTGGAATATATGGCTCTAAAAAAAAATTTGATGTGTCGGTACCTACCGGCTAAAATAGTACAATATGCTTCTTAAACCTAAAAATTAAAACATTTCATTGAAACATTACAAATCAATTTTCTCGGCAGTGACCGTAACGTAAATCTATCTGAAGGTAAACGTAACTAAAAACTCTATAGAGAACAATAGATTTTCTGGAACTATTGGATTATTAACAAAATAATTTCTGGTGGAAATTAAAATCAACAATGGTAAATTTTTAAAGTAAATCTCTTTTGGAAATAAGATAAAAATTTATCCAAAATTTAACTTTCCTTTTATTTCAACTTATATAATAAATAAAAGCTCTCAATGTTACTGCGCTAGTGGTGGAAAGTTTATTAATAGATATATTTAAAAGGACACGAAATACAACTTCAAATTTCCTTTCCAAAGTCAGTTTGTGCACAACTGATATGCTTGTGCACAACTGGTATGCTTGTGCACAACTGGTATTTTGGTTCTGCACAATGGGTATGCTTGTGCACAACAATTGGTATGCTTGTGCACAATAATGGAAATAGGAGGAAGTTTTTTATATAATACCTATTTGAATATAATATAATACCTTTAAAACTGTCATAGATAATTCATTATTTCACCCATGGGTTATTAAAGTATTATGAACATGAACATATCGTTTAAAGAACTGACACTGAACTGACACAACATTATTATTAACTACATGCATCGCTAGACTTACATCACTAGATAATTTACGATCAAACAAGGAATATTGAATTAATTTTCTTGTTCTGGAAATAACTCGTCTTTACTTTCAAAATGGAAACTTCCTCTGCAATTTCAACTCCTCAATGGTAAGAAATTATTGCTTATGTACATATTTCTTATTACTACTGGTGACATATATTGTATACTAAATTCTATTCCTGGTTGAAATTATTGCTTTTGGTTCATGCAAATGATCCGAGAATTAAAAAAAAAGTATACCTTTCAGAACTTTTCTTTCCATTTTATAATCATTTTGATTCCACAAATAAATGCTGCAAATATTAAACAAATCTGCTTTATCGACATCATTTTTCTGTTTTATCCTTCATAGAACGAATAACAGAAATAATTTAGTTGTATAACACTTTTATGCTTATGAATGATGTCTGACGATATACCGACAAATATTCTACGAAATAAAGCTTTTTTATTGGAAGTAACTCTTTCTTATTAATTTTGCAATAAAATGTCATTTGGTTTAATGTTGAATAAATAAAAATCCATAATGGTTTCGAACTTTGAAAACATAGAATTTGAAACTCAAGTTTAATTATAAAAATTGCACCAGTCAAAAAAATATATATATAAATGTTCCTACGTCGTTTATAATTTAGGTTTAGTTTTCCAGAACTAAAATACTTTTAAAACGAAACTATATAGCTAATATAGTTCTTAAAAAATATTCATACTTATTGATGATAAAAGTTTATAAGTGTATAACTAACATTTTTTGCTTAAATTCGGAGTTTTAATAATTGTATCTAAATTGACTGTTTTTGCTTGTCAGTATTACCCTTTTTTACAACAAACTAATTAAAAAATTATTTTTGCATTCAAGGTTCTCTACATTTTTTTTCATTATATATTTCTTAATTTTTTTAAACAACATTGAATTAATTTTGTTTAAGTTTACAAAACGTAAACATCAGTGTCGTAACTACCGGTAGGCGAAAGCAGCAAATGCTGCGGCCGCACGAAGTTAAAAGGCGCACGAAATAAAAGGGCGGACCGTTTGTCAGCATTTTACCAACAAAATTCTTGTTTTTTCACAAACAAAAATTTTTATTTATTTTAATTCAAAATCACACTAAGAATATTACTTCGAAAATGAATTTAAGCATGCAGAGATATCAATATCTGCTATCTGGTCGATGATAGCTGAAACTTGACACCCTATAAAGATGGTAAGTTGTTTCCGACTTAAAAAAGAAGTTTAATGTTCATGCAAAACGGCGTTGACGAGTCGCCAGTTATATGATAATCAGAATAATAGGCGAAAACTGAATAGTATTTTTTTTATAAAAAATTAAAAAATAATTTTTTAAAAATAAAACAAAAATTATTGGTTTCTTTTTTTAAAGTGTTGGGTGGGTGGGCGCAAATTTATTTTCGCCTAGGGGCGCAATATTTGTAGTTACGCACTGGTAAACATTCAATGTTTATGTGTGAACGCGGAAATCCACAAACATACCCTAATCTGTTAGAGGAATAAAACTTAACCCATTTATATTGTATACAATGCTGCAGATTATGAATTATGTGATTATGTGATACTAATTTAATTTAGCAACATGTAATAAATGTTCCTCTGTTTATTGTTGATTTCTGAACGATACTGTTTTGATAAATAACATTGTATCTTCAACAATATCCCTCAATAATATAATTTATTCTCCCCTACGAATCCGAAAAAAAATTCATGATATCATGATGACATAAAATTTGGAGAAATTTTTAAAAACAAATTCTGCATTTCTTCTGTAGATCTACAGATTCCAATATTACCATTAAACGTTAAGTGCAGATTTTCTTTTTTCAATTTATATATCATGAGAATCACAACTGCATTTTCGATTTTTGAATACTTTTAGTAGTATTAAATTTGACAGCACAGGATAGAGTAATTTCATAAAATTAAATAATTTAAAATCACTTAAAAGTTCCAATGTAACTTTTTGTTGATTAATAAAATAATAATTTCCAATAATATTACAAAAATTCTAATTGACCTTAATTGATATTTTGGAGTAAAACGATTTTTAAATTGAAACGATTTTTAGATTTTGAAAATTTCTACCACTCTTAAGTCAAATATACCAAACTCAGTTTTCCTACCAAAAAATTAACAAAGAAAATAATAATTATAATTAGAAAATTTTGAAAATAATAATTATTTTCATTTTCCCTCGCATTATGTTTTACTTTCTAATCGCTTAATTAATTTTAAGTTCCAACCAAAACTTTTTAACTTTATGATACCAATAATTTTGTTAAGATATCAACATTATAATAGACAAAAAAAACAGCTCATATGCACAAATATCAAAATAAAAAAAATATTTTAAAGAAAATTTACTATTCGTTACAAGCTTTGAAAAAATTCTAAGAAATTGAAATTTTCTTTCCTGTAAATTCTTATTTTCATCAAAACGCATACACAAAGCATACACAATGAATGCATGTCACCCATTATTATATGTCGTATAAATGTTAGTTTTTCATGCATATAAAAAATCATCATTAAATTCAGCACTTTTGTTGTTTAACTTCTTTCATTATATTCATTTTTTATTCATTTTGACAAAGAAATTATCAACGAAAAACTTCTTATCAATAATAATATACTTGTAGTTATATGTACATTTATGGTTTTTCATTTTATTGTTGTCTTTAATTACGAAAAAATATTTCCAGAATAATACATAACTTTATTTTTTTTTATTTTATTTTTTATATCAATACCTTGACTTAAAAACATAAAATTATTAATATTTTTATTTTATATATTTTGATCATGAAAAAACATATAATACTATTCAATTGTTCACATATGCCAAAAATAAAATTAAAAATAAAAATAACTTCAATAAAATATATTTTTTCATGCATACAAAACTTTGAAAAATAAGAAAAAATAATAAATATGTAGTAAATATAGAAATAATATTCACAAGGAAAACATAATAGCCAGAATTTTTAACTTTCGTTGTTCAAACACAATAAATATTCTCTGCAGCGCGTAGTATCATATAGGGAAAAAAATACATAAGTACATAAATACATTATTTAAAATAAATGAAATAAAATTAAAGAAAATGTTCACCTAATCTTTTTTGTAAACATAAAATGCATTACATTTTTTTTTAATGTACACGTACTAAAAATTTTCAATATATCGGATTTCAACTACTTTAAATTTAATAGATTATACTAAAATTATGGAAATAAATTAAACATAATTATTATCTAACAGAAATACATAAGGGCGTTAGATTTAAATGCGTGCGTTCAACTATATTCTACATATTATCTGTTTTGTTACCATTAATAATGTTATAAATAATATAAATAAACGTAAAAATCCTACCATTTTCACGGTACTTTATATACTTTAATACTTATAATTATCACTTATTTAAACAAATTACCTTTCTTCTAAAGAAAAAATAAGTTAGTTACATAACAAATATCAAAATTCTTATGATAGTAGTAAATTTCAAATTTTTAAAATAATAATTTTTATATAAAGCATATGTTATTCCTAAATGTCAACTCCATACCCATTTTGAAAATAATGTTTGGGTCAGTATGAGACATTCTTCAAATATCCTTAAAGATTAACAACCAATTGTCATTCAAAATATACACATAACGAAGTATTTAAATGTCAGGTTTCTAAATTTTTTTTTATATTTCGAAAAAAATTTTTCACGAAAAACAATTTAACTTACATAACCAAAATGTTAAGACATTGAAAGTACTTTACCCAGGAAAATAATGTTAGTTAAGGTATTTGTCTTGTAAAAGGGATTCACATATCTGTTTGACATAATTTAATGTTATTTTTTATATTAGTAAAAGAAAAAATATAGAAAAATAAAAATTGAAATGAAATTGCACCTTATATTTTTGGAAAATAAAATAAAATAAAAAGGACACTGGGATATTTCTCAATGAATTCTTGGCACGTGACATTAACCAAAGATAAAATTTATAATGCATTTTCTGTCGTTTTATTTTTTTTTTTTTTTTATTTTACTATTAGAATTTGAAATTTATAATTTCGAATAAGAAAACAAAAACATTTACTTTGTGTAATAAGTAGCTAAAGAGTTTGTAATTGAAATAAGTACATTTTGAAATAAATTAAATTTGACATCGGTTTTATAGACATTTATTCTGTTTTCAATGACCTGCACAAAGACCTTTGGTATTGCGGTACATATATTGTTTGTAAATCGAATGGTAAATAATGTTGCTTTTATTTTAACATAGGTAATTCACACATTCAACACACACAAAAAAAGGATATCAAACCTTTTTTAAATAATTTTAGAATTCAAGATTATTTAAAGATTTTATACAATATTTATTTAAAAAAACATGATATATAAGTAAAATTTAATGTAGAGTGTGAAGGAATTATCAATGATAAATAAAATTATAATATATACTTATAAATGAAGTAATTGGCTTTTACAACCAAATAAAAAACAAAATTTTAACAAAATATTTTCTATTTTCAATATTCAATATTCTAATAGGAAAATAAAATCCTACAGGATAAAAGTAGAAAATAGATTTCATATATACGAATTAAAGAGTCTTTATTATTTTATTATTTACAGTTAAATTTACTATTTGAAAATCGTCTGGGTCTTTAGACAAAAATTTATTTCCTATGAATAAATACATAATTGTCTGATGCAAAAAATAGGTATTCAATATGCATATTATAATCAATCTATCGTTTTATACTTTTTAGTTTATATTATGGGTGCATATTGAAAAATTTCGTGAAATCTTGCTACATTTATTTATCGCTTGCCATTTATTCGCAGAAGTTTTTCTCTACTTGCAAGACTTGAATTCAAACCTAATCCTCAGTTGAAATTTGTTTTCGTGTTTCCCAAATACTTAGTCGAATGTTTAATTAAATTTTTTAGAAAATTGTGTACACATTGTAATTGAATTTATATACTTACATTTTAACGTCTACAAAATACACCTCTACAATGAAAAATTCTGAAAACCATAACATTTTTTTGTTGCACGATTTCTTTTAAAGTTTTTCAATGCATTTTCTGTAACTTTTTCTTCACCAAAACTTAAATATGAAAACTTGTATAACATAACAAAAAATACAAAGTTTTTTTTCGGTACAAATATGTAAGACAAAAAATTATAATGATACTATAACTTCCAGTTGAAGCATCCGGGTTGCATATTCCTGGCATGTAAGTTAAATTAATCATAGTAGAAGTACACAAAAAAAAAAATGAAAACGCTTAATTTTAATCATACTAATTACAATTAGGAAAAATTATTGAAATTTCTAAATTTTCCATTTTCACTAATTTATCTATTATATACATATTCTACTTACTTATCCACGCATTAAATTTCTCAAACACAGAATACGCTAATATGCAGTATAAACTTAAGTCGATGTTGTACTTCTATATGGTATTATGTACCATATCGAAAGAATACATAAAATAAAATAAATAATAAGAACCTTAGTTTCTGTGTTGTAAAAATAAAATTTTAAGTTTTTTTTTTATTATCACTTTTTTAATAAAAAGAAAAATGATGAATAGTTTCAACAAAAACTTTTCCCCAGATTACATTGTTGACAAATCAACAGACCAACAAAAGGAAAAGAATGAAATTTATAAATAATAAAAAAATATATTGAAAAAAAAAATTATACATTGCAAAAAGTTGAGTAAAAAGTAAATAGATGGTTCTTTTTTTTTTAGTTTTTCTCCTAAATAAAATAGCTGATGTGTTTCAAATACATAATATGCTTGTCGTGCAAACGAAAACTGGAGTAAAATTATAAAATAAAGAAGGATTGCAAATTGGAAATAAACCTTCTCTGAAAACCAAACCTTTTTTTTATCATATACTCCGTATATCTAAGTAACATAAATATCAGTAAATGGGAATTGAAATTCGGATAGTTAGATAGACTTTTATTTCAAAGCTTCCTATAATAGTTTGTCAGTCACTTGAAGGACTCCAGCGTTATAAGAACTGATCTAGCAGCTCTATTCATCTTAACTTAGGCCTACAATGTAGTGTGGGCCGTGATAAATGAAAAATAATTCCTATTTCAGAGTGTTTGACTTATAGTTATATCATAAGCATTTAAGTGTTGTGTGGGACAGTCAGTTAAGTGTTGTGTGGGACAGGCAGATTAGAACATAATGTAAATTTTTAAAATATCTCGCTTAAATACGGCCGCGCTGTAGTTTTTGTAATACAAAATTCAAAAATTCTTATAAAATTAAAACAAAAATTCTTATAAAAAAAAAATATGTATAATTGTATATATGTATAAAATTGTAGAAATAAAAATTATAATTTTTTTCATTTTATTAAGTAATAAATATACATATAATTTTTATTTTCTTTTTTTTTTTTTATAGTAATTTTGCACAATATTTTTTATCACTTCTATAAAATTAACTATATATACACATATAATAAATAAAAATGTGCATTTTACTGCAGTTAATAAACGAAATAAAATTAGCATAATTAGTTTTCATCAAAAAATAATTCTTTTTTTCTCTGAATCCGCTTAAAAAATAAATTAGCATTCAATAAGAGCAATATTTATAAAACTTTAAAAATTTAAAAATCGAATTACTAACTTGGTTTGAATTTCAAATTTTAGTTGAAATTAGTTAAAAAATATACTATACAAAATATAAAATATAAGGAAAATATATGAAAATGTTACTTAAATTGATAAAGTTCAAAGAAATATACACGTACTTAACACAAACACTTTAAGTTGACAAATTATTCAGATTCTAGCAAGAAATTTGCGAATCAAACCTATAAATAATTGAATTTTCCAATGACTTATTCTATCTAACATTATCTAGGTGTCTTCGGGAACATATTAATCATAATTTTTTCAACAATATATTCGAATTTAATTTTTTTTTATTTTTTTTTAACTTCTAACGATAAATATGAAGAATAACTTTAATTATAAAATTTTGACGTTTCGATATTATATAATTTTACGTCGTCTTCAGTAGATTATTTTCATCTATATTTGTTCACATATTATATTGTGTGTGTTTAATTAAAAAAAATAAAATAAAAATTATAAATAACAAGTTATGAAATTTTGTATTCCCATTTTTTTTTTGGTATTTGACATTTAAATTTTTACCTGAAACAAAAATTGAGTAAACTTTTTCAACAAAAATGAGAACAAAAACTTTAAAGGAAGATGTGGCATGACATGAAGCTTATATGCAAAATGTCAAAAATCGAGAATGAAAATTAATATTTCAGCAAATAATCTGAATGGAAAAAAATAAATAAAAATTTTTATAATATCATACGTCATACCTTTCAGAAAATTATTTCGCGAAATTTTAAATTTTTATCTACCTAAGAATAAATTTTTCAATAAATAATTTTTTTTCTAATAATTTTCTTTAACATCTACTGAGTTAAATGTTAAATTCATGCATATATATATATAATATATGGATATATTTATGGATTTTTTGCCGGTAACAAAATAAAAATTACTACATTTTATTTTTGTTGTAACTACCACAGTTTTGCTTTTTAGAATTTTGACAATATTGAAATTAACTTTTAATCATTATAATTTTGTTAAAATGAGAAATGAAGTTATATCGATAAAATCGATAATATAATAAAGAAATAAAAGTTAACAAAAATGCCATAAACCTTTTAGATAAAAATCAATCCTTTTTTTCATATAGGTATATTACATTTTACATAAAATTACATATTACGGAGTTTAAATGAAATTCAAATTCAATTTCTGAATGAAAATGCATACATTCATTTTTCATTGAGTAAAAAAAAAAATTATGAATATAAAATTAATATGCATTTTTGTATAAAATTTTTTTTTATTACCACAAGTTGAAAAATAAAAAATCAATTCTTAGAAAATATATTTACCATCAATAAAAAATACATAATGGAAAAAATTTATGAACAAAATACTGTATAATAACAATAAGTACTACATATTAAAAATAACAATAATAGTAAATTTTTCATTTTCATCAATAATAATAAAAAAAAAAATAAAATTTTCATGGAAAATATTTCTTTTTTCAACTGTTAAGATTTTAAGGTATTTTTATTTATTTTTTTTTTTTTTTTGTGGAAATTATTATTTTATATCGAAAATATGTACAGGAACAGAAAAAAAAAGAAGAAAATAGCAAATAAGTTTTCCTTACTTTATTGCATAATTTTCCATTTTCATTTTTCTTTTTTTTTTTATTCATCAATATTTTTTTTGCACGAAATCTTTTTCTACTAGACAAAAAAAATAATAACTCATTTTTCTATGAATTTTTAGTGTAAGGTATTTTCATCAAAAATTTATTTATTTTTTTTTTTGTTTCAGACAGAAAATATTGATAACGCAAAATTTCAACAATTATTTATTATTACTTTCGTATAACAAACATTATGCAACAGATATTGTTTTTTATTATTAATATTTTTTTTCAAATTTTAATATTTCACAAAAAATATTGCATATTAGATGTGCTTTCCAAGTTATAATCTCTTAATTTTGCAAACAATCTTTCTTCCATGGAAACTCAGATCTTGCGATGTTCTCGTTAATTTTTCATAAAAAAAGTTTTGACAGCATTTAGTACTACTTTTGCTGGCGTTTTCGTATGACTGCGAAAAAATGGGTTACATTCTCCCTGTACGGATATGCCAAAGGGCTTTGCATAGACATAGGTTAAATTGTGAAAAACGGGTTTTATAATCCACTAAACCCTTTTCTTGTGCCGTTTATTATATTTTTCAACCTTACAGAAAAGATATTTTCGAGAAAAAGAATGTTCGGGAAATAAGATTCAATATTTTATTAATTTTTTTCATTATATTTAAAAAGTTATTCAACTGATGTAATATTTTATACATACTGGTAATAAATGGTACAAAATATAACTATCAATTTTATATTAAGTTTTTAATAATTAATTTTATTTCTAAAATGTTTTTTTAAGTGGGACAAAAAAAAAAAGAATGTATGTTTTTATTTCGGTTTTAATTTTGGAAATGATTAAAAACAAACATAACCACTGAACATAAAACATTATGCAATTGAATATTTTGTTTTTTTGCTTTGCTGGTTTCAATATTTAAAATATTTATAAAAACTGTCAACCAAACTCTGATAAAAATTCTTTCTGACATCGTGTCATTAATAAACTTGGGCACAGTTTCGTCTGCTGAGAAATTAAACAACGTATGACATTTATACGTCATTATTTGACAATAGCACCATTCGATTCCTCGTACTCGATTTTATAAGTACAACTACTTTGCAATATTCTTAATGTTGATTAAAATGTCTTTTTTAGATGAAAATTGTACGCTACTTGATATTTTTTCATACGTTTTTTTTAGTTTTCAAATCTTTAAATTTAAATTACTCGAAACTATACTTTTCATTATACGTTGTTTCATTTCTGAGCAGGCGGTTTCATCTGAGTTATAGAAATCGCCATAATATTGTAATGTCATGTATACGAATTAAAATTTAACAATATTATTACTTGGCTTAAGAGAGCATATAGAGAGCATAGTATGCTTCTTAGTTATGGCTTTAAAAAAAATTTATAGAAAAATATTAATTGCAGCTTTTTGAGATTATTAGAATTTGGGGAAAAGAAAATAATGAAGAATTTATGTGAAATAGTAGTTAACGAAGATCATAAATGAACCTTATGTTTTTAAATTTTGATTTTGTGAGATAAAGCGAACTACCGCACCAGATATTAAAAGAACTGAATTAGTTTTTTTTAAATAGATCCATTGGAGCAGAATATCCATTTATTGATTCCAGGAAAATAAGATTTCTCTTTAAAAACTGTTGAAAGTCTTTTATTTTTTCAATTTTATCCGCACTATATTTAAAAATGTAATAGCAAGCAAATCTATATTGTTAAAGTATATAACTACATTCTCCATGCAGAAAAAATTCCTGACTACTTATATACTAATTTTTGGGAACACATTCATTTGTGCGAGCATATGTATTATGTATATATATAATATTACATACAATTTTGCAGAATTTTATTTACAAAATTTATAAACCAAAACCAAATATTAATGATTTCCAGCCAGAAATAGGAAATATCCCTCCCATGTGAGCTTAAATTTTATTTCCTGTGTCTCTGTCTGTATTTATAAAGTTTTTTTTTTTTTTTATTCAATTGATGAACCCAATTATTATTTTCATCCTGAAATAATAATTTTCAATGATTTACCATTGAAATTAATTGGTGAAATAAAATCTACGTACGACGTACATATATATATGTGCTCTATCTATTTATATGAAATGAAATGAATGAAAAATAATTTATTGATATTTTTATAGAGTTATGATAGTTTTGTCTCTGTGATATATATAAAACCTATGTTAAATTTTTGTCTGTACACAATCACTATTACCTAGAAACTTAAAATAAATAAATAAAAGTATTTATTTAAATTATATTCACATAAGTATTTTGAACTTTTAAAACGTATAAAAATGATAAATCAAATAAATGTACTTGAAGCTTAAAGTGATCTTCTATTTCAAAGTTATATGTTGGAATAATAATGCTAAATAATGAAAAGTAGTTTAGATCAAATCTAATATTAAAGAAACCCTCTTATGTAATTTTAATGGCTCTTTCAATTAATTCAAATTTATTGATACATTATATTAATTCATCGATTCGATCGATTCTGATCAACAATGAACTTGCAAAATATTTTCATTTAACTTTTGTACATTGCACATACGTAAAAATAGTTCATATAAATATTTTAGATTCAAGACTTCTGGACACATTATTACATTGTATGTAAAACGATTTCGAATAACGATTTTTTTTTCAAAACATTAAGCAAGTATATAGCTTTTCTAAATGCTTTAAAATTAAGAGGGTATTGGAAAATGGAATATCTATTTTGTATTATTATTATCTAAATTTTTTTTTTTTTTTGCCAATAAAAAATTTCTATTAAATTTCATCAATTAAGGAATTTAAAAAATTTAAATAATACAATCCAATATGTGAAAGCATCAAACCGATACCGTTCATTATTATTAACAGCAGCAAGAGAATAAGGATAAAAAGACAAAAAAAAATATAAAAATAATGGAATTATAAAATTCTTTCTTTATTCAAATTTTTTGCACCATATCATCAAAAGTTCATGCAACCAAAAATTTTTCTACATGTATATCCTTTCATATATATTTTTAGTCTCATTTAAATGATACCGTATAGTATTCCAATATAGACATGCATACATTAGAAAATATTAAAAATATGGAAATTTTAATAATAAAATCATATCGCGAATCATAATTTTAAAGCATAAAATTTTAAGAAGTTTTTTGTCCTTTTATTTTATGTGTATGGTATTGTGTTGTTGCTATATATAAAAGGATAAATTTTATGCAGGTGCACACACTGATGTATTTTGTTGTTCTCATGATTTTCTATGTTCAAGACTCTACCAACTGATAAATTTTGAATTGAATACAAATTAACAAATTGAAAAATAAAAAATTCAATTATTTTTATGCGAAATAAGTGTAAACAAAACTTGTCCTAATACGCGTATGTAAAATTTTCAAACAATATTGGTATTATAATTTTGACAGTTTTTGTTAATTTTAAGAAGAAGATCTTGTTGCTTTGAAACCATCTAGTTAATTAAAATGCGAATAGAAATTTTCTTCCATTTATATATTATATATTGGGTTTGAAGATTTCGATAAATTAAGCTTTCTTTCAAGTAAGTAACATAAACAAATAAGTCGTTTTCTCTAATAATCGCGCAGAAATTGTTGCACATAACTTCCGAGACAAGAAACTAATTTTTTTTTTGCAAACCTTTAAAAAAAAAAACTGCAAATTTTATTGTTAATAAAAACAGCGTTATATAACACTTAAAATAAATTACAAACTTCAAGAGCAGTCTATATTCATTCAACATTTAATAATTTTCAATTTTCTTACAATAATTGAAATGAAATGAAATTTGTCTATTTCTTCGTATCCTAATTTCTTGAATAAATTAAGAGATGCAATATTTTTGTCATTTATTGCGGCACTGCAATCTTCACCAGATTCTGCAAGTTTTTTAGCAAATTCTTTAGCAATCAGTGCACCAAATCCCATTCCACGATATGGTTCCAAAACTTGAAGACCACCAAGAACTCCATATTGAAATCTAAAAAAAAAATACTTGTTATACCCATGTTATTCCATATTGTATAATGATTATTTTTAAAATTATTTGACAAACCTCATGCAATATGCTATTAGTTCATTCTTTTGATTGATTATTCCCAAACTTAAATTACCATTTTGAATGTTTCTCTCAAAGAACTCTAATGATCCATCATGCTTATATTTCCAATTGTTGTTAATGAATTTACAATCTTCAACTTTAATTGATTTGAACTCGTAACCCTGTGGTAGTCTTAAAAGAATTAAATAAATTATTGTTCACAGTTTTAGTTTTTTATTTACTTATTCTGCAAATTTATTGACTGTTCTTGTGACAAATGAAAAAAAGCACCAAATTCGTCATCAAATTCCAAAAACTGTTTCAATTTAATTTTATTGTTAATAAATTTTAAAACTGAATTTCGTATCCTTTCTTGAGTATAAATATAATAAAAATCTTTTTCCAATTTTAAGTGAATCATTAATTCGATTATTTTATCAGTACAAATGTTTAATGTATCAACCAAAATATGATGATTGTCCTGCAAAATAATTTCATAATTAAAAGTATATTGAAAGTTATGATAATATTGTTATTATGTTTGTAGGTATAAAAAATGTCACCAAATTTCCAATAAAAAAACTCATTCTTTTATATAAAAATTGTATTCAGATTCGCTAGAATAAAAATTTTTTTATTATATCTTCTCACTTATATGATATCTGTCGATGATTCTTATTGTGCAATCCCATTATAAATGTTATTAAACAAAATGTTTTAATACAATTTTCCTCTTACCCATATTTTATGCAAAAAGACAATTATATTTTCTCTTATTGTATAAAAAATATATACATGTATATCAATTTAAAAGAAACTTTTAGCTTACAACAATCAAATAAGTTCCGTCAGTCCAATCATTATCCCAAATGTAAATTTTTACATTTTCTAAAAATAAGTTATTTTTCTGTAACCACGAGTTATAATTATTAAGTGTATTATATGAAAATTGATATTTAGGCCAATCGATTTTATATAGATCACGTAAGTTGCACAATTCTGAGAATGGAATTGATGTCAATTTATTGGACATTATTATTATATAAGTCTTAATACAATCAAAGACAAAAGAGAACTAAAAAAATTTTATTTATTTTAAATTTAATATAGAAAATTTTGTTTACAAAAAAAATAAACGAAATATCTAAAGTAGAAGATAACTAAACATTATGCTTTTATAATGTCTAAATGTCTACTTTAAACGTATATGTATACTTGTACAGTATATATAAATGCAGTTGTTGTTTCTTAAATTTTCAACAAGTCACAAATTATTGTTGTTTGTTTTTTTTTTTTTTTAATTTTTAATGCTGTATACACAATTTTAACCAAAATTAATCCATTAATTACACGACTTATCGTTTAATTTTTAATTATACTTATATATTTCGAAATAAATATGGAAATTTTAGCAATTCGGTGTAATAATATTTGGGAACATACTTTTATATTAATGTTACGAATTCGGACATTGAAAGCTAGAAATATATAATTATTTAACTCAGTAATTTTTTTGAAAACTTTATTAATTAAATTCTATTACTTTTTACTTTTAAGAATTGAGTTGAAATTATTATTTCATCTTTGATAACGATTCTTGGATTTATCAGAATGATTAACATGGCATCTACATCTTAGCATTAACATTTAAGCTGAATATCAGACAACTGTGAAAAACTACCAATTTTCAAGTTAATCATTCCAGGAGGAATTATTTTTCAATAATCTTTTAATAATTCAGAAAAATAAAAAATTAAAGTAATAGAATTCCATAAGTTTTCTTTCAAATAAATTTGCTACAAAAACAAATTTGAAGCTTTATCACTATTTTCACTAATATAACTTTAAGTTTATAAATTTTGTTTATGTGTCGTCTAAAATTTTTGTTCTCAAACGTTCTGTTTTTGTGTTAACAAAATAAAATTAAGAAGAGAACTAAGTGATTGTGCATTCATCACAAACAACTACAGATTAAGTTTATCGTTGATCTTGTTGCTCTAAACAAAAACAAAAAAATAAATATTTGCTCTTTATCTCGCTTTTGAGATCATAAAAATATTTAAAACTGGTTTAGTTTGACTGTGGCTGTTGAAATACTCAAAACCAAATCTCTGGAAATTGATCAAAACTAATTAATTTTTTTTGATAACTTTAAAAATATTTTAATTTTTTATTTTTATTAGAAATGAATGAGATTTTATTAACAATAATCTTAATTTTAATAGTTTATTATTTTTTTAAATGTAAAAAACGTTTTGATTCTGCTGCAAAATTGCAAGGGCCACGGAATTATCCAATTGTGGGTTATGCAAAAATGTTTACCCTTAAAATGAATGGTAAATTGCGTCGCAGTAAAACAGAACATTTACACTGGTAATTAAATAAAAAATTCAATATTTGTAGAAGTATTGCCACACTTGTGTGAAATTCAAAAAAAATTTAAAAAATATTATAAACTTTGGATTGGACCAGAACTTTGGCTTGTTGTTTACGATCCAAATCTTATGGAACGAATTTTAACAGATCAGAATTTGTCAAAATCAAATGATTATTTATTTTTACGACCATGGCTGGGTAAAGGATTGTTAACAAATGAAGGTAAAGTTTAAATCAAAAAAAAATTTGTAATTTTTACAAAAGGTATCCCCAAAAAAAAATTATGATTTTTAGGTAAAGATTGGTTTGCAAAACGACGGGCAATAACACCGGCTTTTCATTTCAATATATTACAAGATTTTATTGGAATTTTTGAAAAACATGTCGATATTTTTATTAAAAAATTGAATTCGGAGGAGATAATTAATGTTGCACCAAAATTACTTCTTCTAACATTAGACACAATTTGTGAAACTTCAATGGGCATTGAAATGAAAGCTCAAGAAAATTCAACACCCTATGTTAGTGCAATTGAGAATTTAACTAGAATATTATATAAAAGAATGTTTAGTGCATTTTTGCAATTTGATTTTATTTTTCAATTCACAAAAGATTATAAAATTTTCTATGATAGCTTAAAAATTGTTCAACATATAACTGACGATGTCATAAAAGAAAAAAGAAAGTCATTAAAGGTTGATAATCAGAAAGAAATTAATGAAAATAAAAAAATGGTTTTGCTAGATATTCTTTTAAGAACAAAAGTTAATGGTGTAGCTTTAACAGATTCCGAAATACGTGATGAAGTTAATACGTTTTTATTTGCTGGTCATGATACAACAGCTTCAACAATAGGTTTTTTACTGCACAACTTAGCGAAATATCAAGAAATCCAAAATAAAGTTTATGAAGAAATCAAAACAGAATTGTTCGAGCAAACGAAAATAAGCTTAAATGTCTTAAATAATTTAAGCTATTTAGATGCAGTTATTAAGGAATCAATGAGAACTCATACAACAATACCATTCATTGGGCGTCAAATTGTAAAAGAAACTAAAATTGATGAATTGATTATCCCTGATAATACGAACATATCAATTTATTTGTATGGAATATGTCATGACGATGAAATATTTGAAAATCCTTATGAATTTAAACCTGAAAGATTTCAGAATTTATCTGAAGATTTTAATCCATTTTCATTCATACCTTTTTCAGCGGGTCATCGAAACTGTTTGGGTCAAAGATTTGCTATTTTGGAAATGAAAACTGTTATTGTAAGAATATTACAAAAATACGAAATTTTTCCTGCTTATCCAGATGAGGAGCTTGTTTTAGAAGCTGGTATGATATTGAAGGCTAAAAATGGAATAAATTTGAAATTTGTTCACAGACAAGAAAATTAATCAATATGTTTAAAAACGTCAGAATAATTTTAATAAATAGCGATTACATTTGAAATTTTAATATTAAATTATGGAAATTATTTTACAAAATTTTTAAATTCAATTTGGTTAAATTTTATAGGTATATTTTCCACTCGTGTATAAAAAAGTTATATTTGGATTTTGACCTAATTTGGATTTTTTTAAATATACATGTATCTAATATCAGAAAAACAATATATTTTTAAAAGATAGTTTTCAAAAAGTTTAATTTTACTTGAGAAATAGAAAAGTTTTATTTGTTTCTAAATCAATTTCTTGATTTTTAATTTTGTAAAAGTTTCCTAAAAATACAAGTCGAATTTTGTACAACAAGTCATGAGAAAATAAAATGTGAATTTTAACAATAAATTATAGGTATAAAATAAATTTAGAATTTAGTACGTGTTTTATTATTGTTCATTTTCTTCATCAAAAGATTTTTAAAATTTTCCTTTACTAGATTAAATTTCCTGATAGAAAAATTAGAATAAATAAAATAAACTTCCAACGAAAAGGAAGGAAAAATCACTAGAACACTAGAAAGAGAATATACATTGAATTGCAATTGACCCCTTAATTTTGACAATCCAACTATTCTTAAAATGGATCTTAATATTTCAAATATTTACTTATATAGGTAGGTACTTATATTATAATTAAAATCACAGGATAAAAATGTATTATTTCAAAAATAACTTCTTAAATTATTAAATTTTATAAGCAAAATACCATGATTTTATGTTAAACAAAGCAAATTAAATATAATTAACCAATATAAAACCATTTTCTAACTATATTTTTGATATATTTGAGTATATTATATACTATTGATGATCAGACATCCGTAATGTATGTGGTACAGAGTATATTGCATATGTACAATGTTCATACATTTTGTACTATTTAATATGACAATATGAGTAGTAAATATAACAAAAATTTTAAAATTTATGTCAAGGAAAGTCATAATTGTAAGAAAAAACTTTTTTATTGAAAATTATTTTTCATATAATTTGATAAAAAAGGAAAAGAAAGTTTTTTTCATGTACATGCATATTACGAGTATACATATATTATAAGTTTTCTTTTTTTTTTTTTTTTTTTTTTTCCAACAATATTAAAAACTTTTTCTAAATTTATTATTTTGGACAAATCTGTAACAAATTATTTTATATTTTAAAATATAACAATAACATTTAAAAGATTTGTTTTTATAAAGCTAAATTGAGGAAAACTTTTCTTAGGAGAAAAATAATTCAACATTTTTCCTTTAAAAAAAGAGTACCTTCATAAAAAAAACATATAATAAATATATATGGACTGTACATGTACATACATATCGTTTACTAAATTTTTTTATGAATTAATAATATTAGATTGCTAAGGAAATATTTTACCCATAGAAAACTATACCCAGTATCAGAGATTTTTATAACTTCATCTTATAAAGTTCAAAATATGGAAAAAAAAAATTGATATTCATAAAATTTTACTATATTATTATAAATATTAAAAACGGAAATATTTACAAATGAATTGAAATCAATCATGAGTCTATTATTTAAATTTTATTTTCTATTTAAAATAATATTTAACATTTTGCCTTAAATTTGGTAACCTTTCCTAATAAAATTCCGTTTAACTTTTAGATAAATATATAGAAATATGTATCATCTAGGATACATTTATACATTATATAAATATACCTAGTTTAAAAAATAAAATTTTCTTTGAATCTATGAGAAACATTAGATAAAATATTTTCTTATATTTTCATATAATAAATCTCTTTTTTATTGAAAAGGGAATTGAAAATAAAGTTTCTTTCATTATATAGAAATCTTTCATATGAAATGCTGGGTCGATTGTTGGGTGCAATTTTATTTGAAATCAAAACTACTATACAAAAAGTGCTCCATACTTATACTATATCTTTTCCAAAGAAAAATCTTTCAGAAAGAAAGTTATCTTTGTACTTAAGAGTATTCAATTTTTTTTTTTTAAATCAATATAAAGAAAAACAATTAAATAAGTTTTGAAACTAAAAGCTCTTCACAGATTCTCAGAATATGAATACAGAAAATTGTTAAAAAATATATTCAACTATATGGATTTAATACTTAAATCTATTTAGTTCTTAATTTTAATACTAATTTTTATTGAATTTTTAAATTTCATTTCAATTTTATTTTCAAGTAATAATAATTTTAATTAATTTTTTATGAAAAATATCCATAATGAAGAATTTCATAAAAAATTGTTCCCACAAATTACAGGGTGGTTTGATAATTTAACCGATGTATCTATATTATTGCAGTTCTAGACGATAAAATACTTTTCGTGCTCTGCCGAAGTTCAACTGGGAATTTCCTTTCAAAGGTAGCATCGATATAAATATATATTAAATCTAAAATACAAAACTATATTATGGAACCAGTGTTCTTTATAGCCATTTGGTTCAATTTTTTGAAATCTTTAGTGATTTCAGACTAGTATAAAATTTACATGAATAGAACCAGTTCAAAATTTTGTTCTAATTAAAATTTCAGTTACTCTAAGTTCAATTTTATATCGTCTTTAAAAACAGATAAATCCATCCATATAATAATAAATATAAAAAAAAAGTATTCGGTCAATGAAAAATTATTATAAACTTATATGCATTAGTTATTTATGCTATTATTTATTATGAAGTTACAGCTTTAATAGACTTAACTTAGTTATAAGCTCTTTTTCAAACGATAACTAATAAAAGTTCATAAATAAGTTAAAGTTCATTATACTTAAAATCATTCAAATTGACCATAAAATATGTATTTATAAGGGAAAAGTTTATCTTCCGAACATTAAAAATATATAAACAAACAATAGGGTTAAGATTTTTCAGTGCAAATTATAATATATATCTTGAATATAATTTTTTGTGATCGTAATCTATTGGTTTTTATCATCTATTGTCAATAATGAAAAACTTAAAATCAGATAAAAATATGACACCAAAATAATTTCATGCCAAATACCTAAATCTTATGGAAGCAAAAAGGTTCATTTGAACAACAATAAATTTGCGAATGTGATTGTGAATGTGATTTTATTAGATTTCAGGATTCAGGAGTTGTCAGTTTATGTACGCTCTAATAAAAAAAAAGGCGAAATATTATTTCCACAGCTATATTCACACTACTATCATTATTATTATAAGTTTCCATTTGCCAAAAAAATGAAACGGTTTCAGAAAATTTTATGAATTAATTTCAATAATCACAAATTAAATTTGCTTACTTTAATAATTTAACGAATCTTTCTAAGCCCTAGTACATTTTTTTTTTGCATTTTTAAAGCATCCAGGATTTTTTCCAATATTTTTTAATGCTATGAAAAACTGCATATGAATATACAATGTAAAAAGAGGATGGGAAAAAAAATTTTTTTTTTTTTTTTTATTTCCTAAAGTAATGGTATTATCGAAAGAAAGGAAAAAAAAAATTAATGGTTATTAAATTCTTTTTTATCTTTATTTAATTTTCCATGTTCTAGAAATCTAAACCGATAAATAGGTTACGGTTTAGCTTATGTAAAGTTTAACTTTTTCTATTTTCCTCCAATGCGAATATGGGTAGTAAGAAAATATTGAATTATTTAACACAAAAAAATTCAGGTGTACATATATATATCAATTATATATTTTAATTTTAGTTTTTTAATAAACTACAATATACACAGATTAATTTATCTGATATTTTACTTTTGGAATATTACTTAAATATTCGATTGCTTTATTAGCAGTAAATATAGTTCGATTTTATAGAGAAAATTATGTCGTCGTATTTTATGAGTAGTATTAGAACAAAATCGGATTTCCATAGTCATCATCACTCATCATTAATTATATTCATTATTATATTAAAATTTGAGCTTCAATACATCACTAGAGATAATTATATTGCCTCAATGAGTAAACTTTTGATTTAAATTTTGTTTAGAGCAAGAATGAAATGTGTCAATTGTGTTACATCTATAGTATATAGTGTCTGATACTGCGGCTATTCAGTTTTATATAAATCATGTCATATGGAGCATTGTATTCTATGAAATTTTAATCAATTTATTTGACTCTATTCGAAATAAAGAAATGATTTTAATAGGAAAAAGAAAAATGTTACCAAAACTTATACAATTTATCAATCACAACTGCATTTATGTAATGCATTTCTATGAAAAAAGCATTATTTACAGACAAATAAAAACAACAAATAAAATTAAAAAAAAAAACCTTCAATTTAATAAATTAAAAAAACAACTTTTAACTTTTAAGTTATCTGCAAAAAAAACTTATAGAGGACATAAAGCGACTGACGTTGATACATGATAGTGAAGCCAAATTCGCAATTAAAACAACTTTTAATGTAAATGTCATAATGTAATGGAATTTCTAACAATGTAATTTTATTTATGAGTATAATATAGTGATAATTAATCACTAAACACTTAAATTGAATTATAATTACAAAATACTATTAATTTCATTCATCATTTTTAAACTTAACTAGAATTATTAGTCGATGATATATCAATCCAGTATAATTTATCAATTTTTTTAAAACCATGTTTTTGAAACATATTTAAAGATGCTGTATTTTGTTGTATAATAGGAGAGTATATGTCACTCCCTTCTTCGGCGATTTTTTTGGAAAATGCTCTCATTACTAGGCTTCCGTAACCTTTACGTTTTTCACTGTCTTTCACTTGTAAAAGACCTAAACTTCCAATTGGAACCCTAAAAAATTTCAAATAAATTATATACTAAACATTCTCGTATAGCCATAGTTAGAATCCATATAAAATGAAAAGTACAGTCATTAAGTAGGTACATTTAAATTTTAATGAATTAATAAAAACAAAAGAAAACAAAAATACTTACTTTAAACACCAAGCTAAAATATTTCCAGTTAATTGATCAAAAAGACCTATGCTTGGATTATAAGTGATTAGTCTTTTTATAAAAGTTTCCGAATTTGGATGTTTATGAGGCCAAACTTCATTCACAGTATCTATATCTTCTTCTCGAAGTCGTTTCAAAATAAAACCTTCAGGAACCCTAAAATATATAATGTATTACATTTTTTTCCAGATTTCTGCGTTCAATTATTATTTAGTAACTTTTTAGCATATTATTATTGATAAAATTAGGGTATTTAATAAAAACCAAATCTCATTCTATTTAAATTATTACCAATGTTGAATTCAAATGACAGTTTCAAATTTCGATAATCAAATAAATAGTAGAATCACTTTGACCTCAATCTTGTACTATTGGTACAGTTTCATCTGATCAACTACATTAAGTTAATTTAAAATACTGAAAACTTAATTTTGTGTGTTTACCTTACTTCAAATTTTAAAGCCTCCTCTTTTGCTAAACAAAGCCAATCTGTTACGGTACCAGGTTCAATGAATTCATATTTAAGTCCTATTTCATTCAAGAATTTCTTAAGACCAGGCGCAATATATGAGACACAGCCGTATAAAAAATAACCTTTTAATGGATCCAAACATTTTAAAGCTCTAATCAAGTTATCGAAATTTTTATTTAAAGTACAGCAATAAACATGATTTCTCTCCTAAAATATATGAAAATAAATTACATTCAAATTTTTATTCCTGTTTTGAATTTTATTTTTTTGGATTTGGGTAAAATCAACTCAAAATTTAGAGGCTAGAGCTATGCACAAAATTAATCTTTAATTACACCGGTATTGTATTTTTTCCATGTAACAATGAAAAACAATAAATATTCAAGAAAATTTCTAATTTTTAGTTAGATGTTAATTAAAATTAGGAAAAATATTTTAAATATTTTCAATTTAAAATCTTTATATTTATTAAAAAGCATTCAAACAATTTCATGATTTTATTAGAAGCGATAAATCACTGGTGTTTCATTTGTATTCTGAACCTACTTTAAGTTGTATTTACTTTGAGTTATTATAACAAAATAATTTGAGAGGGAATTCTCTTGATGAAAATGGAAAAAATTTCGAGATTTAGTTTATTCATCATTATTACATTATAAGTTTTGAACTTTAAATCGTGATACGTTTTGAAAGCATATCATTGACAGTATTTAATATACATTAACTAATGTTTATTTACAATTATAATATAAGTTCCATCAGACCAGTCACCATTCAATGAGCTCGCTGTTAAATCTTTTATTTCTGGATTTTGTTTAAACCAAGAATAAAAATTGTCGATAGTGTAATATGGCAAATGATACTTTGGCCAGTCAATTTTATATAAATCACGTAATTTTAACATATCATCAAATGGAATTTGAACTAGTTTATCTGATCCCATATTTTAATTAATAAATAAATAATAATAAAATATAAAATATGCAGTGTGACTTATTTTTATTCAAATAAATGTTTAATACTGAGAAATGAAAATAATTTTTAATGAAATATTAAATGTAAAAAAAAAAAGATATCAGTCTCACACAAATGTTGGTGAGAATTTTTATAAATATATTGATTGGACATTGTCTTTCAATTTTCGCTCTCAATTTTACATGTAGTAGGGTTTAGTTGGTTGATAATATTTTGAATTTATAATTTAAAAATAATTTTTTTAATCTAACACATATAAACATAAATTGTAATATCTATACACTTTTCAATTATAACTTAGTACTTAGAATAATGAACAAGAATGTTCATTGTTCATATCTTTTATATATATGGAAAATAGAAAATCTATAGTTAGATTAAAATTTCTTATAATTTATGCTTATTCTTTCACTTATATATTCAGAAGAAAATATTGATCCAAACATTTATTAATTATCACTGAAAATAATTAAAAGTGAATTCTTTTTAAAATTGTAATAAAATCTGATAAATTCATTGATTCATTTTCTCAATTTTTTTTTTTTTGTTATTTAATTGATCTTAATTGCACTTTTTTTTTAATCAATTTTTGTTTCTTTTTTTTTACATTTTGTCCTTTTTTATTTTGCCTGTCTATCTGTATTTTCTAGATATAAATATATTTAATTTTCGATGATAACTTTTTACAACCAATAAAACTTCAACAAGAAAATAAAAAAAAAAATAAAAAAGTATGGACTTATTCTGCAATATAAAATCGAAGGAAATTAATGTAAAATGGCTTTTATTAAAATCATTTAGGGCATGAATAATGGGAATTATATTATATTTTCTGTAATTTATTTTTCATTCATTAAGAATTTTTTTTTAATTTTTTTTTTTTTAATGGAAAATCACTTTATTTTCCTAAATTCATTTATATGTTGCAAAAATAAAAACGAAAAAAACAAAAAAAAAATAATAAAAATTATCCATTAATGATTCAACGAGAATTCAGGAAATTGATACAAATTAATTTTGTAATAATTTAATTTTTGTGTCTGATGTTTTCAATTTAATATTATATAAAATAATAATGGATGATAATTTAATTTAATGTTCACAATAAAAAAAAAAAAAACAAAAAAAAAATAAGTTGTTCCAAAATTTTTGTTTTTTTTTTTTTCATTTTGCAAAATGCACATAGTACTATGAATATAAGTATTAAGCTTTTATCTTAAGAGCTGATATAATTGAAATGAGCTTAGCGAATGTGAAACAAAATTTATTTTGACAAATGTTATGTATATTATTGGAAAAATTTTGAAATAGGTTTGTGAAGTTGCATTACTTAAAATAGTAGATCACGGAGAGAAATCGAGGTGTTGGAATTATTCACACGCTCGCAATAAATGTTAAATTTTTTATTTTTTTCCAATTATTCGGAAAAAGAACAAATTTGAACAAAAATCACAATCTGTTGGTGAATAAATTTTTCATAAAGTTAATAATTTTATTAATTTTGAGCAATTGTAGATTTAAATTTTCTTGAATATGTAAACCAGGGTTGCCAGTTTTCCTAAATGATATATCGGGAATTTATAAAAAAAAAAATTTGTGTTTAGAACATATTTGGAAATGTAGAAATAATCTTGAGAATTTATCTGTCACTAACACATTGTTCTGCTGAAAGCTCGCTTTCTTCTTTGAATAGAATTAAAACTTACCTTCGATCATAATTGAAAGAATTTAAATTAAAAAGCAAATTGAGCTCATTAACTAACACAATTTTTTTTTTGTTATTTAAATTCAAATAACTCTAAAATTCTCAAAAAGTGCCTAGGGACGGCATATTCGTAAATCCGCTCCTGTGTTTATGACAAAAAAAAATATTCATAGTTAATTAAATAAAATGTTTTAAACGAAACTAATTCGTATAAAAAAACATAAACAATAAGAACGAAAAAAAAATTTGTTGAGACCATTAAAACAAGTAAAACAAGTGTTTGCTTTAATTGCTCGCAATTTTCATGTAATTCAAACTAACACAAATTTTATCACAAATTATAACAAAAATTAAAAATCTTGAAATAAGTTAAAACCAAAGCTTTGCAGTTTAAAAATAAAAAAAATAATAATTTTTGATGAAAAATTCAATTATTTGTGGTAAATCGGGAATGATGATTGTATATCGGGAATCGTGAAAAGAGTTTTAATATCGGGAAATTCCCGCCGAAATCGGGATACCTGGCAACCGTGTGTAAACTAGATATTCTCAAAGGAAATAATTCATTCAATTTCTCAGTAAGATAAATAAATCTCTATCTATCTAACTATCAGCTAAATCTATACCTACCTAATAGATAACCTTTTTTTTGAGCGTAAATTTCGAATAAATTATAGTAATATGAACAACGATTTCTTGAGTCAAACGAAAAATCAATTTAATTTCAAATTTAAAGAAAATTATAGATTCTAAGACAAACTGATTTAAATTTTTATATTCAATAATTTTGTTTTTAATTCAATATCAATATTTTTTTAATATTGACTACTAGTATTATCATCGCTGAAAAAGTGTTTTATGTAAAATAAAAAATTATCAAAATTCTCTTCATAAAAGTTTTTAAAATAAACTTTTTTCAAATTCAATGTTGTAAACAAAAGAAAGGAAAAAAAACAAATTTTTTTTTGCCTTCCTTTTTTTGAGATATAATTTTGAATATTTGAATTTGCATGAAAAAGTTTCAACAAAACATATCAAAACAAAAAACATAGAAAATATTTATGCAAGTTTTGTGGATAAAAAAAAAACATGTGATAATTTTTTCTTGTTTTTTAAAAAAAAACATGCTTTAAATGTTTAAATGATAGATAGAAAAAACTAAAGATGAAACTTAAAAGGATAATGTGGTGAAAACATAACCGAAAATGTTTTTTTTTTTTTACCTAAAACATGCAAAAGAGGGAACCTTAATTCTTTTCTAGAGAAAAAAAAAAAAAGGATCAAAGTTATGAATAAAGTGTATTAGGATAAGAAATTGTGAATAAATATTTGGAACATATTTTCGCCAAAATGCTTGTATATTATATGTATGTACTTATGGTGTCCAGCATGATTGATTTTTTTTTTTTTTTTCAAAAAGAACATTTTCACTTCAATATGTTGGAAAATCATATTCCCTGATAATATGATATAAATAACAAAACTAAAATCTATGAACCATATAATAATCTTTTGGGAAATATTCATTTAAACATTTGATTCCGTAATTTTTAGTTTGTTCTTAATACAAAGTCCTGCTGCATTTGTTTTCTGGAGGATTCAGTTTTTCAACTAAAATTCCAGTCTCCAAGTTTTTTGAAAGTTTTTAGCAAAATTAATAATTTTAAAGTTAAATCGAAATACACAACTAGATGTCATTTTACTTAGTAACTAATTAAGCTTTAGTAAATTATTATTATGTGAAGAAACCAAATATAACTTTAAGAAATAATTGATATCATTCATTTCTAACCAAATATATAGTCTTTAGTTTTTTTCTTATTTAAATTATTTACTATTTTTATATTATATTTCTTTTAATATTATTTTAATATAATTTGTTTTGTTTGTTAAATATACATAAATAAAGATGTAATTTACAATTTAATTTTGTTTTAATTCAACTATATATCTACATAATTTTTTTTTCAATTCTCCAGTTTTTCTCCGCGTTGAACTTAGTAATGTGTCCTGTCGAATACATTGTCGTCATGTGTTCATTATTGACCGAAATGAGCATTATAAATTAAAGCAAGCATTAAAATTTGATAGATAGCATGAATAGTTTGTTTTCTCGGAATATTATATCAACATCAATTTTAATTTAAATTTCGTTATTTATTGACATAAACATATAATTCACCTGCATATCTTATCTTTAGTTTTTATTTTAAAACCATAAACAAATTCTAGAATTTTTTTTTAATGAGAAAACAAAAGTTAAATATTGCTCAATATTTATTTAAAATGAGAAAGATTAGAAAAAATAAATAAAATTATTTGTGGGAGCCATTTCTATTTTCTTACTTTAACATATTTTTAAATTATCTAATTTAGTTGCTCACAAACTCTCAGAACAATCGAATGAGATATTGTTGGAATTTGTTTTTTTTTTTTTTAATTTTGTTTTCAAATACTTAATATTAATCAGCTGATGTTTTGTTTTGAAAAACAATAATGACAAATAAATTAATAGAAATAAGAATTTCTGATTTAATTCAACTACGGGACTTGTACTTAATTGATTGGCCTAGAAATTTAGTGGGATATTATACACTTGATAATTTTATTAAATGGATGAAAATTGATCCTAAGATTAAAAATTTAAAAATTTTTAGTCTTGATGGTGATTTGAGCGATGGAACTTTTTTAGTGATTGTAAGCCACAATGAGATGTTATAAATTAATCTAAGATTATTTTAATATATTTTCTTTTTTTAGGACAGATATCAACTGTTTCTTAATACTTTAAGCAATTCCAATGAACGATTAGAACTAGCACTAACCTTGCTAGATTGGAGTAAGGGTTTTAAAATTAGTACATTTCTTGAACGACATCGTCAGGTTGTTCTAAAAGTTATTGAAGAGAAAAATTTGGAAAAGGAATATGATAGTTTAACACCGGTTTATCATTTGCCGAAAGAGAAAGCCGAAGAATTGAACTTGAAGTATAACAATATGAAATGTCTTAGATTATAACATTATTAAGAAACTAAATTTTCAGATGCCCGGATAATATTATTTTAAAGTCCGTATCAGAAGCAGACGCATTAGTAGCAAATGATGTTTGGCCAAACAGACACGAAGGTTCAGACTTTTTTTTAAAGCGTTTGGCAAATTGGAATATTAATATTGGAGCTTACACAAAAAGTGGTAATGATTTGGTTGCTTGGTGTTTTAGGTGAGATAATAATGATTACATATAATATAATATGAAAAATTCAGTAACAATGACGAATACCCTTTATTTAATTTAATTCAAAATTTTCTCTTTATTTATTTTTAGATTACAAGCTGGACCATTAGGCGCCTTGCAAACCAAAGAAACTCACTTTCGATCTGGTCTGGGATCATTAGTTACTATTGCTATGGCTAAACAGTTAGCCAAAATCGGACATGATACAATTGCTTGTGTTGGTCATGAAAATTTACCATCGCAAAAAATGTTTGAAAAATTAGGATTTCATGTTATAGACAACGCTTACTGGCTTAGAACATATCCGACATTTGATTTTCATTGGTCAGACTGAATAAATAAAAATTCACAAAACAAATATAAATGAAGTGTCTTTATTTATTATTTCACAGATTTAGCTCAATCTAACTAACTAATCAATAATAAACTCACAATGTAATAAGTAAGAAGTTAGACGCGTAAAAATAATTTATTCAATAAATGCAATTTAAAAAGGAAATTGCAGTTCAGTAATTCAACAGTCCTTAACTATGATTAAAAATATATGTATTGACTAAACTAAAAAACAATATTAATATTAAAATGACAAAGTATAAGCACAGACAAGGGTGTTTCACATACTGCCGACAACAATGATTTTGTGGTAATGGTAAAAGTGGTAAAGAGAAAAATTAAAACATAAGTAGGTAAATCAAGAGCAGTATCTTTATTTAGAATTTAAATAGAATAATATGAAAACACTTCCGGAAGTAGGTGTTTATAATTAATCTTATCACCATAACGATATTTCTGAAGAGCATATATTTTGTAATAATGAATGTTAATACGAAAGGGAAGGAAAGTGTTCTTCCACATATTCCACAAATCCTTAAATGTTTTTTTTATTAAATTTCAACAAAATAACATTTATTCATTTCAGCAATATGACACAATTTTATAATTTAATATTATTATTATTAATATTAAATCAATGTAATATTTTTTCGTAAATCATGCGATATTTCAATAATAAAAATCTTACCAAAAATATTGATATTGGTTAAAATTTTATTATTGATTCAAATTATTCGAACATTTCAATTAAACATTAAATGTTAAGTTTAAAAATAGAAAAAAAAATACCAGACAAAAGATACAAATTACACAGCTTGTTGCTTTTATCGGAAAGTGAATTTAGTTATTTCCCTCTTGAACCTTGTTCTAGAACTGAACTGTGTTATTACCATTCAACTAGAATATTAGCACTATTTGGTAAATAATTATCCAGTCTAGTTTTCATGGAATGATAAATATAATTAAAATTATTATTATTCTTTTATAAAATACAGAAGAGCTCATCTTAATTATTAGATGCTTAAATTTTATTTTCTTTAGAAATGCATCAATCCTAAATTTATATGATAATTTATCTATAAATCGCCTCAAAAAATATGATATCAAAATTGGAAAAATTTTACATGTATGTAGGTAAAATATTATAAATGCAATTTAATTTTAATCTCTTTTTTCGAATAAAATAAATAATATATATGGAGAAAAAATAAACAAAATTGGTTCTTAAAAAATATAAAAACTTGAACAAAATAAATTAGAAAAAAGGAAAGTTATCAAGAATAAAAAATATTATATATTTTCTGTTTTTTTTTTATTTTCAGGAATGTATACATTTCATCTCATGAATTTTTGAAAGAAAAATAACGATACCATAGTAAAAGATAGATAAATTGATTGCACTTTGAATTTAAAAGTATTTCACATGAATTTATTTTCTCAACTGGACCATATAATAAAACAAGACCTTTGCACAAGTAGTATTTAGAAGAAAAATCGAAACAAAAATATGTAGTTATGTACATAAAAAAAATAAAGAAAAAAAAAATTTTTCAAAACAAACTTTTCATCTCAGATGTTTTTCTTTTTATCAGAATAAAGAAAAACAGAAAAATAAAATTGTATTTGTTGATTTGGAAAATTGAAAAGTGAATTTTCTACTTATTTCTTTTGGTTGTGTTTATTCATTAGTATACACATACTCATTGTTATTGTTAATTAGGAAGGAAATTATTGTTATATAAAAGTGTTAAAACTTAGGACTAATTTAATTTAACCCTTTTTATATTTCGAATATTTCTTTCTAATAACTTCATTACTTCTATATGAAATCTATACGTAAAATGATCTAGTTGATTTTTGATCATGTGAACTTTTATGTAATTTTTTTCACTAAGCAATAACTGATATCCTAAACCAGGGGTGGAGAACCTGCGGCCTTTTGGAACATAAAAGGCGGCCTTATGCTCCGGTTGAAAAAAGGGTAAAATGCATCTTTATTGGCATTAAACTTCATTAAAGTTAAACAATATACTTCTTATTTATCTTTTTTTCACAAAATACTTTTTATTGTGCTTGTATTTCTTTATTATGCAAATATATACATATTAAAATAAAAAGTATAGCTAAGAATCTAATCATACCTACTTATATTCAGCATTAAAACTACTATGTGCGGCCTTCTTGGGAAATGGGCATAGTCAATGCGGCCTTTATATCCCACCCCTGTCGTAAACCAATTTCATTAACATACTTAAAAAACAATGATCTCAAAAATCCTTTTGTACTTGGGTTAAACTATATTCCTGCCTAGAAATACGAAATCAAACGTTCCTAATGCTTTAAAATAATATTTAATCTATCTATATCTATATGAAACCATTAATTATTACATAACACATTATTATGGTAAAACACAGAAATATAAATTTTTCATTTATTTTTCCTTATAAAATGGATATAAACTATTTTTTTAAAGCGTGGTAACAGCGAGTCTTGACCGATTTTTGTTAAGCAACGCAGCGATAAAATTGTTATAAATTTCAATGAGAAAGCAAATGAGTGCAAAAATTAAAAAAAAAATTGCATTAAAGTTTGCTTAATTAAGAGGAAGGAGTCTTGACCTGATTTTAATAAGCCAACCCATGTGCAAAATTTTTGTCTACATATTATCTGTGATAAAAAAAAAATGGCTTTCATTAGGAAAACAGATTGGTAAAGGTCGACTAAACTAGAACTAAGTATTTTGCTAATATTTATTTTGTAATTAAGATGGATTATGCAAACAACTTAGAAATTTTAATTAAAATAGTGACACAAACTTCTGTTTCGTTGAGTGTTATAACTTTCAATATTGAATCGCATTCATTTCATGAGTAAAAAAAAAAAAACAAATAAATTTAAAATTTTTATAATAAAATAGTTATATTATTATTATCTTTTAATTTAGTTTGAATTTGTTCTTTTCTTCAGATTATAAAAGTTTTCTTATTTTTTTTTACGAATATAATAAGTTGTTTCTTTTTTAATGCATATTTTTTTTTTTCTTGTAAGTTTAAGAAGCTTAAATCCTCGTAAAAAAAATACTCTAAAGTTTAATTTAAAAATTCCTTACAATAATAAGGTAGTGAAAAAATATTATAATAGTACGACAAAATAACTGAATAAATGCATTAAATAAGTGCTTAGTACATAAAGAAAATTTCACAGGGATTTTGTGTATTTTTTTTTATAGGGAAAAGTTATAACAGAGTGTTTTTAAAATTCAGAGAACACTATATAGTAATGGTATTGTAATTCATTACACATAGTAATTAATCCTTAATTTTATCCCTTAGCGAAAAATTTTTATTTTCCTAATTTCAATAATTATTCTTTTTGTATGGGCTAATTCTAAAAACTAATTAAAATAGAAATACTTCAATAATTCAAACAGCTTGTAATACTGCATCAATGTATTATGAAAATTATGAAAATTTATACTATTTATTCGCTTTATTTGACTCGTTGTCGATGTCATAAATAATATTTCTGACTTCATCATACTTTCGAGATCAATTTAAATACTTTGTTCAAACTCAAACACCATAAAATAAACGTTTCTGTTGATCCACTTTGAAAGTGCTAATTTAACTGGGAATAAAATTATTTTAAATTCGAATCGTTCAGAGAAAAGATCAAAACTTTTTCTTCCAATAACTTTAAAAAGAAAATAGGAAAATAAAAAAACTTGTCCTGAAGTTTTCCTTTTACTTTTTATGAAGAAAAAATTATACATATTTTCAACTTTTTGTTTTTTTCTTAAATATAATATAATATTCATACTATATCTATGTATGAAAAGAAAAACTTTTAGCATAATAAAAGCTAATAAAATAATTTTCTTTTATTTTAGTTCAGTGACAGATTTTGATTTACAAAAGAATTTACCTTTAATAACATCAATTTTTCTATATTAGGATGATTCTCATGGCCTTCAAATGTTTAAGCACTTATCAATAACTTACCTTATAAACAATTCAAAATATGCAATACGTCACAATCTTGTTAACGTAAGAACAAGTCTAAGAAGTTTTGTTCAATCGATTCCAACATAATACCGAAAACCGTGTTGTTGATCAAAAGACATTAATAATGAATGTGGAATTAAGAAAGAATCAAGTATAAATTTGCAGACACATAAAATCGGATAAATGTAATTTAATAACAAAGTGTAATTTTTCATAAACTGTCCCTAGCTTTTCACAACATTTTTCACTGGAAAAAAAAAGCAAAAGAAATCATATTTTCTAAACTTGTTTATGCACAAAAATGTACAGGATAGATGTATTTGCTATATTTTTAGCACTCAACATCCCAAGAAAATCTAGCTATATATTTAAACGAATATCGGTAATAATATAAATATATAATTAAAGTTTTAAAAACATTTTTAATTATATTAAATATTTTTTTTATGCTAAAAAACTTATTAGCGTTTATATTGAATTATAAAGAGTTAAATGCGATTCAAAACAAGATTTTAAATAACTTAAGTTTAACCTTTACAAAGTGAATAAAAAGGGCAACAGTTGCACTTTTTCTTCACAAAGCAACAAGCATTTTAAGAAAATTTATATTTTATTTTATTTTGTCTTTTTTTTATTGAATTTTTTCACCTTCATGATAACATAGAGAGCGTTTCTACAATGTACGAATTTTAATCTCTAAAGTCTAAAGTCATTAGGAATTACGTTACTGATTGAGAATAATGTTTCAAAGAAATCTAGTTCAATAAAATTAGTAAACAACCAGTAATATTACGAGGAATAGCATAAGAATCCCCTAATTGTTATAATTTTTAAGCATATTAATACACAATTTTATAATGTTTACGTACCTATTAAAAATTTATTTCATTAATGATCAAAATCAAAAAATTCAAAAAACATCTTTTTTTTTTTGTTGCAAAACAATTCTTTTATTTACATATGATATAGATATCTACTCTGTAATTTTGTTTACAAAAAACAAAAAAAAACTTAAAATGTGAACTTAAAATCTATAATTCATAATAATTATTTAAAGTATCATATAATTTGATTTAAAAAAAGGCACACATTTCTTATAAATGAAGTATGAAGATCAAGCCATCTCAGCTGCATTGGTATTAATTTCTGGAGTCTATTAAATGTTATATTCAACAATATCATAAAATTTAAAACGATTTAAAAGCAGAAGCAAACCAAAAATGAAATATAAGTAAAATTTGTATGTTATAAGTAAAAATGTATTTAATTTTTATATTTGAATATTCTTGGAATTCAATTAATGATAGATTTATTTAATCCAAATTGAAGGCAAACAGCTTGCATACCCTTTTACACATAAAGAACATTCTTTGAATAATTTGCATGCATTAAATTTAACAAATATAATTATAATATAAAATAAAAAAATACATTGTAAGACATCCATATTTCACATCTTACAATTTACACTTATAAATGTGGAAAACTTAAAAAACAATATGTAATATAATGTATAAACAAATCACAAAATGCATGCATATAGTTTTGAAAATCTACATTGTGAAAATTTATTTAATTTTACTTGTTCGTAAATTTTAATCCCAATGTATATTTATAGAGAGTCCTTTAGGTAATTAAGGAAGTATTAAAAACTTAAAATAACAATATAATAGCTAAGTATTCTTTATGTTGTTATATCTTATCACAAAACCTTTATAATGCCTAAATCTAAAACTATATAAATTCAATACAAGAAATTAATCACATTAAAGTGAAACTTATATTATCCATTGTACTGGTATGGAGAACAATACAAGAAGTCTTGAAATGTGTATAAATTGAATTTTCAAATTTTTAATTATTAAAATCAATTAATTCAAATTTACATCACAAGTATAAGTATTTGTTCTTACTTGGAACAAACTCCTTTTAAAGAAACCGAATTACAGATTGTTTTTAAATTAATATAAATTAAATTATCCTTTGCCATGTAATTATTTTCACTAATTATATAATATAGAAACTACGTATCGTCGGTCGAAGACGCGAATCTCGTAAGTCTGTTTTTCAAAAATTTACAGCAAACACAAAAACCTATTTTATTCTTATTATTACAACTAGCAGAAAATTTCTTATTACGATTAACCAATTTCGAAGCGCTATCAACTGAATAAAATCTTAAGCTTCTTCCGAATATTAGTATACATTATCTTAGTTTCAAAAATGTACAAGGTTTGGTGACAAAAGCTTCCCACGTTAATTTACGAATTTTTTTTTTCTCGATAACAGAATACCGTAAAAAATATTTCGAAAGTTTTTATGAATGTTGATCGACGCAGACAAACAAAAAAGACAGGAACATGTTTTGTAAAAACTAAGACTAACGAGGTTTGCGTCAACGACCGGCGGTATGTAAAATCATTTACCAAATTATCATTTTAAACTTAAATTACAAGAAAAAATTTACTCAAAAATAAATTCATTTTAATTAACAACCATAAAATAAAATAAAAATGTAATTTCAAATAATTGACATAACGATACAAAAACAACAAAACAAAATTCATTCACACAAGTTTTTAACTTATTTACTACAATGTAGTTATAATTTAAATATAATTAACATAAATAAAATAAATATTTAAAATAACAAAAAAAAATAAATTTAATTTAATTTAAACATTAAATTTATGTTATAATAAATTAGTTGAATTTTTGTTATATTATTTTGTTTAAATATTTATCATTCCAATCTTTTATCTGTTAATTGTTTACTACCATTGTTACTTTTTACTAATAGATTATAATCTCTTACTTTGAAACATTTTATTTTGAAATGCTGACACATCTCTCGAACCTACAAAAAAAATTTGTATATTATTACACTAAATTGTTTATAGAATTATTTTATAATAATGATATCAGAGAATATCATATTTCAGGAAAATAAACTTCAAAGAAAATACATTAATAAAAATCACAAATGTCCTTTTTAGTACCGTGGAATTGTAGCATTTTCCTTGCTTTGAATAATTATATCAGTACGATAATTTTATAATGTTCTTGACATCCTAAATTCTACATTTTAGAAGTTATAAAAGTATATAAAATATAATTAAAGTATTAAGCAACAAGAATTCTGCATTTTTCTATAATAATAAATAAATCACTGAAGAAAAAATATCTAATTAAAAAATTTTCTACAAAATAAATTCTATTTATTTTTTTCTCAATGTCACTTACAATTCCTTGACCATAATGAATATGTGCAATTGTAACAAATATTGTTAAACCATGCAATAACCATCTTTCAATATCTGCTGTCAACTCAATACCAAAATTTTTATAAAATGGAAAACTTGATATTAAAACAACACATAATAACGGCCACATAAGGATATTGAAACCATCTGTCCTCGTATCTGACATTTGAGCTACAATTAACCGACACTGCAAAAAAAAAAAAACGAAAATAAATAAAATATTGTGGAAGCATATAACTTGTTTTATTTTCAGCACGAAATTGTTTAAAATTTTTTTTTGTACATTTCTTTTTTATCTGAAAAAATTTTCATCAATTTTCGATATCTTTTTGTTTCAAACCCAATAATAATAATTTTTAGCTTCCTCATAATTAAAAGTATTCCAACCCTAATCCCAACTATTATGTGGGACTATCCCCCAATTATCTACAATGATTTTATACAAAATATTATTAAACATCCCACAAACTGAGGGCACAATTTTAAATCAGAAATAGAACTTTATTTACATCAGGCTATGATTATTTTATTGATACTTTATATACTTCCGGAGAATCGAAAGTTACATTCATCAAACTTCATTATAATAGTCGTGCTTTGCATTTTACCAATATAAGTGGGTAGCCATTATGACGAGTAACATTTTACAAGAAAATTTCTTTAACAAAATAAAGGTTTTCGTTACCAAAAAGAATTTAAACAGTTTTAAATAATTACATGTGTAGTTTCAATGTTTTTCTGGGTGTCAAATCAATAAGAAAACTGCAATATAAAATCAAAACGGATATTGTTAACGATGTTTGATATATTTTCTTATTAAATTTTCAGTTTGTAGATAATGGAATATTATGGGTACACTACACACAAAAAATATAAACATTTTAAAAATTATTTCGTATATAATAAATTTTCGGAAGGTTAAATATAATTTTTTTGGACCTTGGAAAAAAATTCGTGTTTGCATCAATTTTTAGCAAATATCGAGGTCCTTTGCACCCTTATTATTTCAATGTGAAAACATATAGATTATTTTTCATATTTTTAAAGCTAGAAAAAAGGAGCTAAGATTTGTAAATTTTGAATGTGTCTGAGAATCTAAATCGAATATAACTAAATTTTTTGAGACAGTAGATTTTAATTTTTTTAGTGTAAATTTTCCTCAAGGATATAATATTAAATTTCGTTCATTCTTAATTTCTCTTCATTTTAAATGTTTTGTTTCTTGTCCTTGCACTTTTCATTTTTATTGTTATTACATCTTTGATTATTTTCATTTTGTTGAAAATGAGTAACATTATCATTAAATTAACAAACTTGTTATTTTCACAAATTATCCCCTTTAGGATTTATCTTATCGAATATCTTTTAAAAATAATTATAATAAAAAAAATAATTTTTTTTTCTCTTAATACCAATAAAACTATACATAGAAGTTAAGATCCATTATTTTTTCATAATAGCTTTTGAGGAAATTTGTTATCTTGAAGATATTTTTTACCCTAATTTAAAATTGAATTCACAAAATTTGATTTAAGTTCAAGTTTCATAAATATATTTTTAATATCGATAGAGCATTTTTATTTCACACTTCCAAAACAGAAGTAATTTTAAAAACACTTGTTAAAAGTGTAATGAAAAAATATGAGCAATTTTATTTAAAATTTTTTTAATGGCACCAAATAATTAATGGACCGATTTGTTAATAATACTGGCATTAAAATTATTTATAAATCAAAAAAATTATTTCTAAACATTAATTAAAAAAAATATAACTTACTGAAATATTTGAGAAAATTGTTGCCAATAGAATAAATATCATCCTTGGTTCTAAAGTTAAAATGTCATTTTGTGAGAATTTAACCCACACATATGAAATTACTAAAAGATACGCCAAGGGCAATAATGGACGAGCTGCCTCTGAAAATGATCGCATTTTCCCTGTTTTGTTTTTATAAGACCTGTCAGAAATGAAATAATGATATAATTTTTTAGTTTTTTTTTAATTATCAGTGTGCAAGGAAACAATAATATTATCTGTCGATTTTTTCAATTTAAATGGACAAGGTTTGTGCTATATGATGTGGAAAAACGAAAATATCATTGTTTTTGATACGCTTGAATTACGTTAAATGTAATTTACAGACAAAATTATACAAGAACGGCATTAGCAACATCAAAAGTACTATCCAATTTAGTTTGAACATATTATAAGTATTAAACTTTATGTGCGACACATAATAATGACTTACTTAAAAATATTTATACCAACAATTGGATGATTTGATATCACAGATGATGTGACAAGGAAGACTTCAAACAATGTTGAAGGTAAATATCCCCATATTCGTGTGGTCCAAATTGATTCACCAACAATTCCTGTTATTATCAGGGTAATGGTTACACCCTAAAATATAATAAATTATTAGACAAAAAATACGCTAAAACAGAAAATTTAGAAAATAAGAATACAATAGCTCTAAGGGAAAGTTAAGTCAGTAAAAGTAAGAAAAATTTCAGAAATTAAACAATCCTTATGATATAATGTCATCCCGTGGGCAATAAACTATATTTCATCAAGAAACAATTTTCTTTCAACCACTCTCATATTTTTTCTTTTTCCTAGTCATAGACAATAAATAAATCGTTATTAAAAAAAGCCATTAACAACTTACCCACAATGTAAAATCAAAAGCCCAAGGCAAAAACATTACACCCGTAATATATTTCTCGAAATGAGACGAATAAAAATTTTGAAAAACTAAATACATCATCCAAAACATATGTATAGGTGCCAGTGTTTCCGTCCCAAATAATGAAAATAAATTAATTGCAATTAATCCTACAGTATATGAATCAATACCATGATCAAATAATTCTCCTAAGGGACCACTCGTTCCAGTTCTCCTCGCTTGTTTACCATCAATTCCATCTACAAAATGTATATATAAAAATACAATTCTATATAAATTGAAAATACTTAGTTCTCACCTAAAGTGTAAGCTACAAATATAATTATGCCGGCTACAATCCATACCCACCTAGGTACTTTGACAGCGCCAGTATTTGCTGCTGTGAAGTCTGTATCATAATAGTAAATTAACAGGAATGTGAATATATTTAGTAAAAATCCACTAAAAGTTATCAAATTTGGTGCTACCCATGTAGGAAAAAACTAAAACGAAATTCAATAAGATTAACTTATTACATAATATTACATCTTTAAATTATTTTATTTTTATTATTTCATATTTCTTACCTGAACACACCAATTCCAAAATGGATGCATTACATATACACTTAAATATCCAGTATCAATGGAATTGTACTAAAAAATAAAATGAATATATTATAATTATATATTAAATACATACAGCATTATTTCATAATTTAGTATATACTATGTATGTAGTATGTATCAGTTGTTTGGTTAATTCGTTTGGGACTGGGAGGTGTTGCAACTAATGCAACTTGGGTATATTGGTCAATTATACCGCATTCAATTCACTCCATTGCAAATCGTTAACTCATATTATTCTTAACAATATCTCAATTCTACAATTACGTTTTTGAATCATTGAACTTTATAAATAATAATTGTTTAAGTTAAAGCTAGAGCTAAAATTATATATATATTAGACATAATAATGTATATTAATTAAATTAATGCATAAATTTACTCTGGTTTAATATAAGGTTAACGCACTTGAAATATAGATAATAATATTTATTTATTATTTTCTTAAACCATGTTTTAATTCTGTTCAAAAATATGAATATTCTTTGCTAAACTTTGTTTAATTTGATAATCAAATCTTGTTTTTATGTCTTTTCACATGAGAATAAGATTCAATATTTTTCAATCTTTATTTTTTAGGTATCTTGAAAATAATAATAAGAATATCGATAACATTTTTATTGATGATAAATGTCATAACATATTCACAATATAATGACACACTGTTAATTATCAGGTTGATATGATAATTTCATTATTTAATTAACTGTTAGTATACTTAAATAAAAAAAAAATTATAGTCAAGTAGTTCAATTAATTTTTAATGCGAACAGTGTAATATTAATTAAACACATTTCCATTTAAATTATTTTTTTTATTTTTTAACAAAAAAAACTGTAGTATCATATTTATAAATTTGATGTCAAGAGACAGTATGTAGTTATATATATAATTTATACAAATATAACAATATTATTTGTTTAAGTTTATATTTAAGATTATTTTCCTAACAACATTAACAATTTTGCTGCATCTACTTACTTTCCTATGATTAAAAATAGCTTAAAAAGATTTGAAATTATAATTCTAATGTATTTATATTATACATACGTAAGTTTATATCGGTCATCATAATACAAAGTAGTTCAATGAAATTATTATCAAGACATTTTAATTATAAGTATTATTATCTACATGATGTGTAATTTTATAACACGTTATTTTCAGCTAAACTTGAATAAAAATGTATTTTCTGTTCTTAGTAAAACACGTACATATGTACATAAAATACATTTACTTAAATACGTTTACATTAATTTTAAAATCCTTATAATTTGATTTTATTTTTCTATGAAAAATATTTACTCAAAAACATTATGAGAACTTTAAAAAATGATTAATTATATTGAAATTTTAAGAATTGTTAAAAATATAAGTATTTTGTATAAAATTATAATCAACATCATCAAAATCGTAATTTTATTATTTATGTTAAAAAAAATAAATAAATTTTCGCACTAATAAATTGAATTAAATTAAATTTTATTTTAAATGAAGTTAAATGGTCCAGAAAAATGTTATAAATTAAGTATTTCATATAATATAATTTGCATCAACTCTAGGGTATATAATCAAATAATAATTATAATATTAAACTCATTAAACGAATACTAGTAATAAACATTACACATAAAAATCATGTTTTGATAAAAATATAATACGCAGTTCCAAAAACAGATTGAGACCCAGACAAATATAGCTTTTACATAATGCGTATTAAAAATGTCACATCTTAACAAAAAAAATATGATGATTCTCTAGCTAGATTAGAATTTCTCAGCAGAAAATATATGAATCTATTGTAGAACATTCAAGATTGTTATTCTGATATTTTACTTTGTGTATATTTATTTTTACTATAAATCCATTTTCATTTAAATGAAATGGAAAACAGGAAATTCAAACAAATATCCATTCACATTGAGTTCGCTATCTTAGGTACCTATTATAGATAATTTCATTAATTCAACATTTTATTAGAATTATCAAAAAATCAATGGAAATAAATATGTACAAAAATAACTTTCATGTGTCCAAAAATATGCAATATCTACATAATAAAAGAGTTTAAAATAAATTTTAAAAATAAATACAATTATTTCACACATAAGCGGTCTTAATATGAATTCGTGTTATTTCTCTCTTATAAAATTTTATAGGTACTTAGTGTTAATTTTTTTATTAATTGTGTTTTTCACACAAAATATTCAATGATCCAAACAACAAAAATTTAATCAATATTTTCATTCAGAAAAAAAAAATTATTTAAAACCGAAATGAGCATCGTTATCACTTTAAAATTATAATGGTATTGATTAAACTTTTCCGGTTCAATATTGTTTAAAAAAAAAAATAAATTATTCACTAAATTTTGTGAAAAACAAAATTTTAAATTATTTTTACGGAGATACGATTCGTTTTGTTGTAAAAGATTGTAGAATCTTAATTTAATAAATAAAAAAAAATTCTCAAATAGTATTTACATAAATGTATGAAAATTTTTAACTTAACTAATCTTAATTGAATTTGATTAGTTGGAATAAAACAATGCACCCCATTATTTCCTTCGCATATTTTTAAAGAAAAACTTAAATTTATTTATATATACTTATACATATAAGGTACATTAAATTTTTATATATTTAATATATAGTAGATATTACTACTTTAGATAAAAAATACTTTACGTTATCTCTATAATGATTAAATTAATATTTTATGTTTACTTCATATTAAGTTTGAGCTTATTTTATAGTCAGTTTTATTAAGTAATGTTTAGTCATCTAATTCATATTATTTTCATATTATTCACCAAATTCGTCAAAATACCTTAAATTATGTTTTACTAATAATAAATCAAACTCATATACAATTACCCTTCGTAGATATTTGATTTGATAATAGCATAAGTACCTACTTTTAAATACGGGAAATAAACAAAACTTGAATTTTCATGCAAATGTTTTATATATAGATAGAACTCGTACTAGGGTTATGCCAGTTCGCACGAATTGTTTCCTAAAAAACTGATTAACAAAAGTATTAAAAAAATTTAAGAAATTTGAATTAATTGTTATGTACATATATTGTTAATTGTTTTCACATCACGGATGTAGACATTTTGCTCAATACAGCAAAAAAGTTATATATTAAATACAGAGTTATTATTGTATCTACTATGGTAGTTAGTTTTTGTTATATCTATATTCAAGTAGATATGTACATACTTATGTAGGATATGAAATAGCATACATTTCTTTTATTTTTTATAGAGTACGTGTGAATTTTTTTAAGGATTAAGAAAAAATGTTAAAATAGATGAAATAATGTTAAAATAGATAATGTTAAAATAGAACTGTATTGTCGTCAAAACTACTTCCTTTCCATGTCCTTTTATTGTGAGTGTCATACGATTGTTAACTTTAAGTAATTTAAAAAGATTTAAATAAAATTTATATATATACAATAATTTGTATAATATAAAAACCTACCTTATATTTTTCGAAACCCTTCAAGTGGGTTTCTGTTAAGTATTTTATTTTTAACATATTGATTTTTCTATTTATTCAGTTCCAATATTTAATTGATGGTGGAAGAATGTTAAATAACAATTTTTAGAATCAATATTATAAAATAAAAATTTAATTTTTTTTTTTTTTTTAACTTTAGAGTGTATGTCAGGAGGTTATCACACTATTTTTCATTAATTTATTCTAAATTTTTTTTTAATAAATTATAATAATAATTTTTTTTTTTAAGTAGGTACATAAAAGTTTAAAATAACACCATAGGGTATTTCAACGTTCCGAGATTCATCATAACTACGAAACACTTATCTGTCAAGCTTTTATTTTGTATTTTTTATTTTTATTATTTCATTTAAAAAAAATAAATAAATAAATAAACAAATAAATAAACTTCAGTCTTTAACATTTTTTTTTATTTCTTAATATTTTATAATTGTTTTTCCTTTAAATAGGCCGGATATAGTGCTTTATAATTGAATTAAAAAATGTTGAATTTTATTAAACTTTAAAATTGAATTCAGTTTGGTTTAAAAAATTACAAAAATGTTGAGTAAAAAAAATAAATAAATAAAAACAATATTATAAAGCACAAACTTTCAGTAGGTGCATTCAGTTGTAGATACTATTACCAGTTATTTTCAACGTTTTTATTCCCGAACTTAAGATTTTGGAAATTGAAAAAAAAAAAATAAATTGATTTTTTTAATTAAGCCTACTTTAAAATAAATTTAATTTTAATTATCTTTTTGTTTCGAGGTAATTATTTCGCAGCAATTATATAAATTTTCTTAATTTATATTTTATTTAATAATTTCTCAATTTCTCTTCCCACTCGATAAATATACGATTTGATTTTAGTTTCCGTAATCCTGGGAACTCTTATCTGAACTTTATCATAAATAACTTGAATGAGAAATAGGTACAATAATGTTCATACTCGACTATTGCTGGTATAAGAAGAAAATGTCATATTAAACGAACATTACAGCAAATTAAAATAAAAATAAAAAAACTTTAATTTTTCTGATTAAATTAATTATTAGTCCCAAATTTAGGACATTTATCTGTTGCGCGCTCGCAGAAAAATGTTAAAGCAGTGACTTTTGGAAAAATTATTTCAAGGTTACTTTATTTAAATTTACATTTATGAAATAAAAAAATAATTAAATAAAAATTGGGTAGTTATTTTTAATTTTTTTTTTTTCAGCGTTATTAAATTTTAATTTCAGTTCTAGAATATAGAATTATAGATATTAGATTAGGTATATATTTATATTCATTTATATAAATAAATAATTCATTTTGTTATTATATTTTAATTTTTATTATAACTAATATTATTATTACTATTATTATTATTATTATTATTATTTTTATTATATTTACAAGTTTTTATACAAATATAAATTTAAATTTTTTTGTTTACTAAATTTTTTCAAAATTACGCTCCAAAATAATTAGTAAAATATATATAAAAATGAAATAAACAAATATTTCACGTGGTATATATTTATTTTTTTTTTGCCTTACTATATAAAACCGGCACAATCACTTTCATTTAGAAAACTAAATTTGAATGAAGCAAAAAATGTACGGAGAACCCTCATGAAAAATAAAAATAAATAAATTATAAATTGAGAATAAAAGAAAATTATTATTATTATTTGTATTTATTATGTGTACAACACGTATTACAAAGACAGACAGAAAATAATTACGATAATAATATATTGTTGTATATTATATGTAGGTAACATAAATACTGAGGCAAAAAACGCATAATTTTTTTTTTAATATTACACTCCGAATCAGAAAAAAAAAACATTTAGTTTCCCTTTATTTACTTAATTCCTTCGAAAAGTTTTCATTCAAATGTATGTAGAAAGGTTAAATATTATGTACAAAAGTATTCTATAAAATTTTCATTTATTTTGTGTCCGTTGATTTTATATCCTGTTGTATCTATTAGGTTTCTATCAAATTGATATTGAAACAAATCGTTAATTACAAATAAAATGTTCATAGATTTCTATCAGCTCCATAAACATAAATATATTTCAATAAAATATACATAAAAAGTATCTAATAAACTTCTTATCACTTTGGTTCGTCAAATTGAATATTTTTCGCAACCTCATATTTTCAGTTCGTAAAATATACACCTGCAATTCACTTTAAATGTTTATAAGAGAAAAATTAATTAGGTTTACTAAAATAATTTATTCACCACATGACCTAGTATTCTAAGTTAGAATACTTTTAAAGTAATTACTCTCTCAAATCAAACTATACTATGTATGTTCTACAAAAATAAATGAATTCATACTTTACAGTCACCACATATCGTACAAAGTCTAATAAAAAAAAATTCTGTTTTCTACAAATCTGAATTCAATATAATTGTATTGCAATTAAAATTCTTCATTCATAATTATTGTTTTTTTTTAATCAATCTTTGATAACATACTAATATTGACTGCAATATAAAATTAAATAACTAAATAAGTTCATAAAAACATACATAGAACAGTACAGTATCTCTGAAATGAACGGGCCCTTTTCGACTTTTGAATTAAGGATACTTAATTTTCAAGATAGTATGGTCCATCAGGAGTTAAATATTTTTAAAAAAAATTAAAATATATAAATTTTGTAAGTACCTAAAATATTAAAAACATTCTCTAGTAGAGAGTTTGTAACTCCCAAACCCGAATGGTATAGTCATTCAGCGAATCCAAATCCACTTTTTAGGCGGATAATGAAAAAATCATGATAAATATAGGAACTTTTTTTTTTGTTTTGACATGATCATAAGTTTTCCCTCAAAAAATAAATTGTCTTATATTCATAATTCGTACAATCATACCTATATTAGGGAAAATATATGATTTTCATATGTGTACACAGCATTAACATAAACTGTAAAAATTTCCCTGATGTGATGAATTACAAGAAATTTGAAAAAAAAGAAGCTTTTAAAATTAACAAATTTATTCGTTAACAATTAAAAACAAAACAAATATAGCGTAATAAATCAACATTTAGAAATCGTGTAACATTGCAATAATATGTTATTTATAAATTTCAGCGGTTGCCTCCCTCATAAAGATGCTTGGTCATCCTGTACCTTCTATTTGGTGATAAGTTTTTTACCTATTTTAACTATGTTAAATAAATTCTACGATTGAATTTTATAACTAAAATAATTAAATTTTTTATTACAGTTCAACAAATGTTCAAACAAAAAAGTTGTATTCAGAACACCTAGCACTACGTTAATTTGATAAATTCTATGGATGATTAAAATAAAAATAAAAACAAAATATTAATTTTATTAAAGGATATATTTTTGGTAATAATTTTGATAGATTTATTTATGTAATCAATACTTTACATTTTGTATAAAATTAAATTAAGCCAGAACATGTCATCATAAATTATTGAAAAATGAATTGGAAAGATTGAATTGTAAATAAATTTAATGAAAATATAAACATCAGTATTAAAGAAGAAATAAAATATTATCTTTAAAATAATAATAAAATTTGTAAAATTTAATGGAAAACAATCATAATTAACTTTTCAAGATAAGAAATTGTACACATTTGGTCATGCTACATACGTTGGTACATGTATTCATTACATATTGTAATATTATGTAATTATGTATACTTAAATTAATTTCATTAATGTTGATATAAAACATTCTATTATAGTTAGGTTAATTTTATATTTCATTAACTTTTTGTAATTAAAAGTATGTAAGTATATAATCAAAGCAACACAAAAAATGTTTAATAAAATTTTAATCCTTGGAATTGATCCGAATCTTTAAAAGATAAGTTTAGAAATTGGCTTGTATGGTGATTTTGATTTTTTATTTGTTTTATTTACACAATTCTCTCTTCATTTTTACGTAAAGTTCTCAAATAAATAATTTGATTACATTAAAACCTATTTGAATTCCGTATTTTTGAATTGGAAATAATTTTATATTTTAAAACTCCCCATAGGTAATTTTGAAATATAAAATAATTTCCAGTTCAAAAATACGTCTACAATTTCGTCGTACAATTTCGTCTACATAATGTGTTTAATTTAATACTAAAAATAATATTCTAAATTATTTTAATTCATAAATTTATTCCAACGTCGAAGTAATACATTTTTACCTTGAGGTGATAAATAAACAGCCCACAGAATTATTTAATTTTAGAAGTATATGTACAAATGTGAGTTCATTAAATGCATATGTATAATCTTTTTTTCTGTAAGCTATTTTTGAATTTTGTTTTTTAACCATTATTAAAATGCAATTTTTTGGATTCGTTTGTTCATTTGAAATTTTTGTTGACTGTTAGAATATGCATTGTTGAAATAAAAAAAATTATAATCGACGTTAATATCTTTTTAATCAAAAACTAAATTTTCTACACTACTTTATAATACTTTCCGTCTTATTTTACTTAATTCATATAGTTATATATAATATATAATAGAAATATACTGACATGCGTTTTTCCGAAATCATTGTCGAATCAAAATACCAGTTGTACAGAGCCAAAATGCTAGTTGTGCACAAACATACCAGTTGTGATCAAGCCTACCAGTTTTGCAAAACCAAAATACCAGCTGTACACAAGCACACCAGTTGTGCAGAACTAAAATGCAGACCCAAAAAACCATTTGTGCACATATATTCCGAACTTTGTTAGCTTGTACAGTTTGAATAAAAAAAAATTAAACTAAAAAGATGCGAAAGAGATTTTTCACATTAAGTTTTAAGAAAATTATTGAGTTACATAATATTTTTATTTACAAAATTGCTATAAATTTCAATGTATGTTTAGCACATGACCATTTTAAAACGAAATCATAACGATATATTCTCACTTCAAAATGTTTATATTAGGAACAAATTTAAAAAAAAATGTTTGTACATAAAATCGATATTATTAGTGCCTGTAGACCAATTTTATTTATTCAATTTAAAAAAAAAAAAATTGTTAAACTAAAGTAAAATGACTGTCAGAGGAATCCTTTTTTTGTTTACACATCTCCTTTTTTGGTAAATTTTCATATCTGCATTAAGTAAGTAAGCAACTCTTCAGTATTTTAAGAAGAAAATGAATAAAATAATGTAATGAAAAAAACTTTGGATATATGCACAAATATCTCAAACACCTTAAGCACTATTTAAATTTTTTCTTATTAAAATAATTTTACATTAATTTATTTGCATCTTATCCAAAATACTATAAAGCAAATGGATTTAGATAAATTTTGATAATGACAACATAAAAATGAGGATCGTTCAACTTTAAACTCTAAAACATGGGAACACATGGGGCGGCCCATAACTAACCAAACACCATAACTCACCAGATGTTGTTTTTTTTATTTTTTTCAGGTTACATTTAAAACTTAAGGCTACATATATCATTTTGCGGTTTATATTCATTTTATTGCTCGTATAAGGAAAAATACCCAAAATTACAATAAGGTGTAGCGCGTTCCAGTTCCACCTAAATATATTTTGTGAGTAAAGCTCCCCCTTAATGAATCTGAATAAAAGCAATCTACCAGAAATTGTGAAAATTTTATTCACAGTACAACACAGTCCGCTTTTCGAAATTTTCAGTATTAAATTAGAGAAAATTTAAACATTCAATATTATTGATAAAGCGATTTAGTAATAATCTAATTAATGGATTTTCTAAATAAAAAACTAAAATAAAACAAGTAGCTTAGTTATTTGACTTGTTTTCCGTGGATTGATATAAGTCTTGTCGTCTTAAATTAACCGTCCTGCATCACCATAATCCCATTCATAGAAAATTTAATTCATAATATGTATATATATACATTAATGGAAGTTATTACCCCATATTTTCACATTTTCTTTAATTCATATTTCATTCTCAATACTTAATAATTAATTTTCTTAAAAAGTACACATTCACAACAGGAGGGTATCCTAAATAATTCTTTTACAACATTCGCATTTCCATCTTGAACGGCTAATAAATGTCTATGAATAAATTTTTGTTTGCATTCACTTCGTATGTAATTGTTTGGTAAACTTATAATTGAACTACATGAGCTTCCTTTTCCAAGGCATTCACCAATTTGTAAAGCTTGAGTAAAATTATTTTCTAAAAAAAAACAAAAAAAAAAACAGATGATTTATTAGAAAAGTAGAACTATAAAAAAATGTTTTTCATTATACGCTATTCACATAATAAATATGACGATGTGAACCTCAAACTATATAACTCTATCTGATCTTTTCAAAATCGCAATGTATTTCCCGAACAAATAATTTTTTAATTTACCTTCATCATTAACAATATAGAGCTCACGATTATCAACTGTAGTAGCAATTTTGGGAAATATTATTTTATTTCTGCTCTCACAAAGATATTCTTCCTCTTCCGTTGGAGCCTGAGATCCAAATCTGGTATTAAAATATATACTATCTTGAGCTTGAGTAGTAGCAGTTTTATCATATTTTGGTGTTGTTGTTCTTGCCTCTAATGGTAATGGTTCAAAATAATCTACATACTGATGTAAATTTCTTCGAAGATATTGAATTAAATGAGAGGGAATTGGATTTGTTTGAGTTTTTGTACAAAATTGACCTTCCCATTCCAAGCAGTTTGTTTTTCTTGTTGTACAAGGTGCAACTTGCATATTATAAGTATTATTTTCAATATTTAATCTTTGTGGATGATGGTGATAATGTGATGTATGTGTCATTGGCCAACTTGTTTGACCATAGGAATTAGGAAAATTTGTAATAGTTTTAAATAAATTAGATGAAATTAAAAATGTTATTAAAAATTTATTTAACATTTCTAAACTAGAAATTTTGTTTTATTGACAAAAAAAAATAATTCCGTTCTTATGAAAGCTTTTCTTTAATTTCTAGACATAAATTTTTAGTATCATTTCATTTCTTTTGAAATTTTAAATTTAATTTATTTTATAAAGATAAGATGTAAAGATGTGTTAAAGGTTACTTCTTCTGATTAAATTAAAAAAATTAATTCAATATTAATGCAGAATTACACTCTAAAAATATAATAATTATTTTTATTAGTTAACCGTTGCGTCGGTAATACCCTAAATATAATTAAGTAGTTAACAAATATTTGACATTTTACCTAAATGGGTGAACAAACATAATAATTTAACAAAATAATTTATATCCTTTAGTACTATTATTATATTTCAGATACATTTTTAATTATGGCAAATTAAATTTTTAAAGTGAGGACAACTATTTTTCTGCTATAATTATTGAGACTTAAGTGCAATAAATAAGTAATGGTATTATAATTTGTTTATCATTCATATAATAAATTATTTTTCATTCATTTGGCAAAGAATGAATGTATAAACTTCCAATAATATATTTGCAAATAAAATGTAAACTCAATAAATATCATAAATGAATATTGTTTGAAAGATAAAAATTATAGAATTATTTTTTTGTAGTTAATTTAAATTTAATTAAGTTAAAATAAAAATAATTTTTAATTTACTTAAATTATAAATTGTTTTAAAAAAATTTCGTTATATATACATTTGACGTGTGTACATTATATTAAATTTTATTTAAAAATAAATTTCAGAAGAATCTCGAAGTTTCAACAGCAGTCAATCCTTCCCTTCGTAATCGGCTTAAAAGTGGTCTATAAATGTCTTCACTGAATGGCAATATTACTCCACGTTGTTGAATTTCACCTGAGCAAAAAAATTTTAAATATAATAATTATACAAAATGTATTATACAGTATTTGGAAATTAAAAATTACCGTCTAAAATCATTTTAGCTGCTATCGCTGTTGGCTTTCCCACAGTTTGAGCCATTGCTGAATGACCATTTGGATCCCCGTAGACAACAAAATTTATACCGCGTTCTTCTCGTCGACCATCATTCCAACGTATTCCAATTTCATGTCGTAAAATAACTAAATCTCTTTCATGATTTTCTACAAAAAAAAAAAATTCCAGTTTTATTGTATTTTTTTAAGAATTTATTTAAATTCTTACCAAAAGCAAGTTTCTTAGATAAATAATAACTCAAAGTATCCAGTGGTGTATTCATTTTCACAAGAGGAGTTTCATTAAGTAATCCTAAGCTTTCTAATGCATCTGAATCGCCTATTCGTTCAACTATTTTTTGTTTCAAATTTTCGTAAAAGATACTTGAGTCTGTTAATCCTAAAAGATTGATTATCAATTGTCGCCATGTTATTTCTGGACCGCTGGGATGAAGCATTGGATGTGGTTCTGCATCAATTAGACCCAAAAGTTGCATTGGTTTGATAGCATCAGAAAAGCCTCGATATCTTATAGTTCCTCGTATTAAAGTATGAACCTCGTTGCCTAGTCCGTACAGTTCAGAGTATTTGGTTGAATCTCGATTTGGAAACCCTTCAAGTGCAAAACCTGGCAAAAAATCTAATTGTTTAGGAGAAGACATCAGATCACCTCCTCCTGATATTTCTACAATTTGACCCTTGCTTAAATATTTAGCTGCTGATAATGTATTAAGTAAAACACCTCTTGGTGACCACGAGAATTTATACCTCAGGGCATTATTTGAGTGTTCTGGTGCGGGAAGACCGCCACAGAAGCTTACGAACGATTCAACTACTCCCCCATTTTCTTGAACATCCTTAATACATTCTAAAGCTAATAAATGATCAATACCAGGATCTAAACCCACTTCATTTAATAATGTCACTCCATTACGTTCTGCTTCTTCATGCAACTCTCTTACTTCATCTGTTACATAACTGGCGGTTACCAAATGCGTTTTCTCAGCAACACAATGTCTAGCAACCAATCCATGCAAACTATATGGTAACAAAGATATTACTAGGTCTGCTTCCGCACAATAATCATGTAATTGTTCTGAATTATCATTAACATTCAAATATACACTGTCAACTCCTGGATACAGAGATGCTAATCTATCAGACTCATCTTTAAAATGGGAACATACTTTAATTGCAATATCATTATTTCTATGCAACACTTCTACTAAAGGAGCTGAAACCATTCCAGCTCCCAAAACCAGTATACGCTTATGATTTTCCATTGAGCCTTCAACCTTATGTCTTGATCTTGTATTGTTTGCGTCTCTTAATTCTTGAATGTATTTGAATTTTTCAGTTAATTTACCATTACTGGCTATAATTGCTGAATGAATTTCATGTGGATAATCATGAGCCTCTAAAGGTTTTTTAGCATCACTCTGAAGAATGTCACTCAGAAACGGCTGCAATAATTCTCCAAATAGATCTGTTGATTCTAGTGGTAACTGAGTAGGCATGTTGTCGATTGAACAAACTAAAACCCCTGGTCCTTTAAAGCTCTTAGTATCCTTATTTCTATCTGCGTCGTACAAACAAAATGGTGTATCAATTGTGGTACATTCGTTCATAAATTCAATAGAACCACCAGGATCAGCAGAAATATCACAAATTGCTAACATTCGGTGTGGTAAAGACGGAGATCCTTTACTCGTTGGAAGCCACGGTGTATTCGCTGGTCTTAGTAAAGTTTTTGCATCTGGGATAGTTAATAGTTTTGGGCTGTTAACCGCCCAATAAATTCCATTTATAATCACAGATGCATAAGGAGCCACTTTTTTGCTGAATGTAGAAATGTACCTTTTAAGAAACAAAAAAGATATGACCATATCAAAAGAAATAATTTGGAGCAAGAAATCAAAAAAAATTAACAATCTCATTATTTGATGGATATATTTGACGGGTGAGTTGATAATAAATTTGTATACTTCACTTCGTGCAAATATATTTTTACAATAAAGATAATTCGTTTTTACTAATCAAGTTGCAACGATTAATAGTGTGCAACAATTTGTGCCTAACAAAATTTTGATAATTCAAATACATATGAAAATTTTTAATTTTAAATTTCTAAATTTGGGGCTGTTCACAAATTACGTAACGGCCTAGGGGGGGGGGGGGGGGGGGGGGGTTTGAAAATTTGTTACGGTTTGTTACGGCAGGGGGGGGGGGTGTTTATAAAAATGTTATGTAACCAAATTTCCTTCTTTTTATAAAAAAATTACACTAAATATAATATTAATGCACGCAAAAAAAAACTTAAGTTATAATGAATTTTGTTTTGATTATTCGAATAAAAAAATTGTTCAAAAAGTAATTTAAAAAGTGTAACTTTTGTTACGTTATTCTTCTGGGGGGGGGTCTTCGGAATTTGTTACGATCTGTTACTATGGGGGGGGGGGGGGGGTTAAAAAACGGAAAAAAAAGCGTTACGTAATATGTGAACAGTCCCTTTAGAAATATTCTCAATATAGCAAAAAGAAGAAAATATTTGAAAATTAGTTTTAAAAATCGAAAATATACCGACAAATTTAAAACACAAACCTTTCTGGATGCTGTATATACTCCAGAGCGTCAAATCCACCATCTTCTTGACGCTCCAAATGATCCGATCGACTAACTTCACATCCATATAATTTATTATGACTTCCGTGTTCAGCAACTTTCCTCAACATTTCTGGTGGGATGTATTCTATTGGTAAATCTTGGAATATTTCTTGTGCACCCTGTGAAACATTTCCAGATCCAGTGAATACAAAAGTTAAAGGTCCAATTGATTTTGGCATCATTCCTAATGAAATTTCATAACCACAGTCTCTAATAGCTTGCCTAGCCATTGAAGAGTTCCGATAATTATGTGCTGGACCAATATGCATAAAAGGTGTATGATGTCCTAGAGCTAACAATCTTAATCCTAAGCCATGTAAAATATTAATCATACCAGCCACACCTGCATATTTTCCAAAAGCGACTTGTCGTTGCCCTGATTCATCAATGATCCTCTCATAATCAATTAATCGAATATTCTAAAATTTTATTAATATTTAAAATAAAAATTTATAATCTTTTACCAAATCAAATTTATACCTTCTCCAAAATAGCATCAAGTAATGGCATATTTTGTTCCTGAGCCTTAATTGTGTGGGAAAAGAAACAATATGTTTTACCAGGTATAAGTGCCTCGACGGGAACTTGTTTAACTCCAAAAATTACTGTAGCTTCGCTAATATCTTCTTGAACGATAGCACCAGCGCTTAAGTATGCCTAAAATATAAATAATAAATAATAAATTTCTCATGCCATATTTGAAATATTTTTAATTAAAGATTTTTTTAGTTTTAATTGATCCGAAATATGTTAAATTTATGAATAACCATGTCTTTATAAAAATTATTCTTTTTCAAATTAAACTCTTCATTATCCTGATTCCTGATTAATTGAATGAAAGTATACCTATCTATATTTTATCCATTTTTTTTTACTTTAATAATGCATAAAAAGAATGTTTGACGCTCTTATAAAATGCATGGAATTATTTTATTCTTGTTCATTTGAAATAATTGGAATCAGAATTTACTTAATTTTTTTTTATGTTGCTGCAATTCTTATATACTATACATAATGTATAATATAACATAATACCATCGGTATCATAACCAATAATTGCTATAGGTTGCTCATATTTAAATTTATAGAACTATTTAAATCATAATAAAAATGAAATCGATGAAATGAATACAAAAGTTAATTACGAATAAAATTTTTTTTTGAATATATATAGTTATTTTCGTTAAATTCTTTTACGGGTTAAAAGTTTTCTTGAATATACAATATATCTGTATCTCAACAGTCATATAATTGTTTTTATTAAAGTAAATAGGTAATTTTCCATACATTTATTTATAAGCCAACTTTCCTTCCAAATAATATAAAATTTGACTTAATATAAAACAGATTATGGAAAAATCAGATAACATTTAAATGGATTTAAATGACCCAACGTCTGTTTATAATCAAAGCTTCATACGTTATTGATGGTCTATATTTTATATTAGTTAAATAAAAAATATTGATTGATTACTAAGGAAATCTATGAAATTAAAGCTTCAGTTTAGATTAAAAAAAAAAAACCATGAAAAACTATTTTTGAAATTTAAATAAGATAATTTTTTTGAATTTAAAAATACGATTTCATATATATCTTCAAAAAGTTTACGTCATAAAAAAATGTGTTATTACTATCAGTCGCAAAAATATAGATAAGGATAAGGTCTTATACATTTTTATTTTTATAGCACCTGACATACTTTATTGGGGGTATATTTACTAATTTAATTAGATTTTTTATAAAAGGAATTAAATAAATTAGTTCAATATTAAAAAAAAAAAAAACGATAAGAAAGAAAATATTAAAATATTTTATAATATTTTTATATATTTTTTTATTTTAATTACAAGTATGTAGTTAAGCTTTCAACTGACAACAATAAAAAAAAATTGCTTTTCTTACTTAGATTTGTGAGATCTTAGATTTGTGAGGTCTTAGATAATGCGTAAAATTATGGAATGTTTTTACAATTTAAAAAATAGACAATCAGGTATACACTTTAACACGATTCGAGAATTGAGAAAAATACCTACATTTGTATAGTTAGCACTACTGCGAGACTTAAATCCAAGGAATAAATTCAAAATTTTTACTATAAAACATTTATGGCGAACACAAATAATATGAATTTTTTAATATTGTTGATAAATAGATCATCAAGACATTGATATAGTGTATTATAATGTTAGCGTCGTACTATCAACTAATGTGATAGTTATTTTAAAAAATAACATAATTATGAAGTGTTATTAACATTAACCAAAAAAAATTTGATAATTTGATCATAAATTTACGTAAGCTATGACGTCAACAGAATAATCTATGGTATAGTTTGAAAATAATGCTATCTTCCTTAATATTCAAAACGCACTATCGTTATATTATGTTTACAATTGATGTTTTCATTCATAAATTTTTAAAAATATATAACACAATGATGATGGTAGTAAAAGTTATGTAATAAATTATAATAAAGTCACTAGATTAGGTTCGCACACTTATGAATGGTACAAAGCAAAAAAAAAAAAAACAAGTCAACGAATTTGATAAGAATTTGTTTTCTCCAAACAACAGAGACTTGGTAATATAAAATAAATAACACATTTCAAACAGAAATTTATATTATAATCAACAAAAAAAAAAAAATTGTTTTTTTAATGTTTTTGTTTTATTTTATTTATTTCGTCAAATAGGTAGATAACGGAAATATTTTTATAATAATCAAAATAATTTTTTTCTTTTCTTGAGATCTCTTGAATATCACGAGATTTTTTTTTAATTCAAATTTGCTTAGCAAAATCTAATTTTTTAAAATAAAATCAATGGTGATATTGCAATTTTTTTTTTGATAACTTCTACTTGTGAAATTACGTGATATATTGGATATAAGTATATACCCATAAGTACCTATTGTACTATCATCAGCTTAGATAGAATGGAAACCGTACAATAAAATATTCAATTAGAAAACTTGAAGAACCATAAAGGTTATAGAGATGATAATATCAAAAATGTAATACCTGCATAGGATAAGCTCTTCTGTTCGACGGCTGGACAATAACTTTAACACCTTGTTTAACTAACTTCTGTACATGAGCTGGACCAAATGCAGCTCTTCTTTCCCATACCGATTGATCTTCTCTACGAATTGCAATTACCTTTCCATGCTAAAATGTAAAAAGAAATTTTAATTTTACAAAAATTGGTGTATATCTCACTATATTATGTCAATTTATGTATAAATGCCACAAACCATATTGAAATAAATTTTTAACTTTTTAATTATAGATTAACTTCGCTTTGAGATAGATCCTCCTTAATATTTTCTACATTTCTCTACAGCGTACACTATTATTTGTTTAACTTCTACTTTATCAATGTTTTTTATTACGTTTCGTTTCAACTTATGCGTATAATTTGCAATTTTATCTCATAATATTTATTCGCGCATTATAAAAAAAAAATAAAGTTCGTTATAAATAAAGCATTAAAATTTTTTTTAAGTAATATTTTTTTCCAGAATGTCCTAATTTAGTTTTAGTATGTCCAACTTCTATGCGTGAACTATTTTTTTTATTGATAATAAATCATCTTACATAAACTTCAGTTTTATCAGATTTTAAAACAATTTTATTAAAAATGTAAAATTTGCAAAAAAAATTTTTTTTAATTTTAATTAAGATTTTAAATTAAGAAAATTACGTCTCAGCTTATCGTTTGCATTTTTGTAATAATGGGTGTAAAATTACGTTTTCGTCGAATGTATTACTGTGGGTGTAATATTTATGTTTTAAGCTTGAACGACTCAAGTCCCGAATACTTACATGCTTAAATCTAAAATTAGTTTTTATTATTGAATCTTTTATTGATTCTAATTTATTGATATTTTTATTTTTTAATAAATTTTTAAACATTTTAATTAACTGACTGTTAAAATTATACTAAATTATAGAAATAATTTTTAGCAATCACTTATCAGTATAAAATTCTCGGTCCTTAGATAGTTAGCATGAAAATATTTTATATTGTTGTTGTTGAACAAATAACATTTTTAAATTTTCAAGAAATTTTATTTTAAATAATATTATTTTGAATATTATTAATAAAACCAATTTAATATATTTATATGTAAATTTAAAATTGCATATTTTTATGAACATGATGAAAAATTAGTCTTGAAAAAAGTTATCTTACTAACTATTGTCGTTTAAAACAAAATATACCTAACAGGGCAGATATTGTTTGGTTCGTTATCTCGACTTGTAGTATGACAAATGGTTCAATCTTAATTCGCGCAAAGAATTCAATTTTAATTGCATATCAACAAAAATTAGATATTTATGCAATTATGTAATTTAAGTTTAAAAATTATTTCTACAAACTTTCAATTAATGAACTCGAACTCGAAAATTCTACCTGTGATGAGTATTGCAAATATGTACATAATTGATAACGACCAATCCCTAATATTCGTTATTTTCTTTTCTCAAAAATATACCTATTTGAGTGTATATTTATATATATTTTCTATTATTCTATTTTCTTATTTAACAAAATTACCATTATTCGATATTTCTTAAAACTCGTCAATTAACCTTTATAACTATCCTAAACCGACGCATTAATATCAATAATGAGCTCGTAATTTATTTTATGGCAAAAAAGAAACAAACAAACTTGAGCATAACATCTAAAAATAGTTAAAGCTAAAATCAAAGCAAGTAGCTTTACTTCACTTTATGTACCGAATAATTTATTGAATACACTATTATATTGAGAAATGTCCGAAACCTTATAAGATCTAAATAAATTTAGTAAACACACAAAAAACAAATATAAAAAGATAGTGCTTCAAATAAAATACTAATAATTACTGTTTGAATAAAAATCGAAACACCATTAAATATGATAACGCGTGAAATTCACGAGAGGTCCTTATCTAAAAGTATTTTAAAAATAATAATAATGATAAAGTTCAACTAAAAATAAAACATAAATGGTGCTGGTAATTTTCCGCAAACATAAATTTATTTTTAAATCCTCGTTAATTACATTGTGCCTTTTAAAATTTTTATTAAATTTAATGTGAATTTATAATAAGTGCCAAGCTAGTATATATTCTGTTAACTTGATATTATTTATTTAAATTTTAGAATTTAATTTATTGAAATTTATTAACATTAGATAAAGATTAATGTTATACAAATATAATACATTTATAAAATAAATCAATATTATGTATTGTGGTATCTATCATTTAATGATTTATTTACAAATTTACATTGATATGGAAAAAAATTAAAAAAGTACGCATATTTAATTAGAAGTAATATAATGAATGAAATGTGCGTTAACATAGATTTCCAGACTAAAGTTTTGCAATTAGAAATGTCCAATTATCCATATTTCCAGATCATGAATTAATATGCCTCATTAGTCTAAAAAAGGATTGCTTACTAACGCAAATAATAGGGTTTTTACTTTTTACAATGTCACCGCAAAGAAAACGTACTATGAGTTTCTTTAACGAATGGGATCATTTTAATGTTAAGTGTAAATAAGACTCGTTCGTATAAAACGCAAAAAGTGATGAAATGTTACAATTATTTTTTTTTTTAAATAAAAACACAATACCTATCTTCTATTTGCTAATCGAAACGATAAATAAATAGCATGTATATTCATCCAAAAAAAAAATTCATAAAAATAGTTTTTATATTCCATGACGGACTATTAGTTCAAAACTATTGGCGTTGCATACAAATACTTACTAATATCGATCTGAAATTAATGTTCACTATTAAGAAAAATTTAACACTCTATGGAGAGGAAAAAAAATATTTTAAAAAAAATACTTTTCAATTCAATTTATTCTACTTGCATATTTTTAGTCAGAAATAAAAAATTACATTTAATTAGATTTTTTTACATAATGTCAATTTACAGTGTTCTTATTCTCCAACCAACTAGTTACATTATTATTATTAAACTCAGAATAAGTTAGGTTCATTTTTAATTCTAAATTAAAAAATTTCATCTATAATGAAACACGATAAATTTTTATTAAGATTTTATATTATTTTTATTATAATGCCTTTTTTTTACAGCACATTCACATAAAATTAAATCAAAAAATACATTAAACCAACATTTTTAATTTTCTCAAATAAATTATAAAATTTTTCTTAATAATATACCTAAAAAATTTATAACATTTTTGTGTAGAAAATTATTTTTTTACCTTCTTGCAATCTTTTCGTAAGATAAAATAATTCTACGTCTTCTAATCCATAGCTCTTATAGAAAGGTTTCAAGAAGATTCTTTTAGTACTCTAAGAAATAAACTGTCCTGATTGTATTTAAACTCAACTACCATTGTATTAATTTGCTTCATTATTTAAATAGTTACATTTTCAATTTTTCACAAAATAGTTTAAGAGATTTTATACTCCTAAATCCACAATGCAATGTAGTGATTTTTGCTCTTAATCCAAAATTCTATCTCAATGAATCTAAGGATATGCATTTTCACTCGAATGGAAACAATTAGGCTTTGGAACAAGTATCACTTCACCCACTATGGAAACGGGAAAACACCTACAATTTGTTTTTTTTTTTAATTTACATGCTAAGTTTTGTTATGAGAAAAATCATTAAAAAATATTCAAAAAAAAATGTTTAAATATTTTCACGAAAAAACTCAAAGAAAATGACATTTTTTAGTAAAATTAGAAAACCTTTCTCTTTGTTATTATGATTCATAATAAAATAAATTAAAAATCATAAGACATGAAAAAATAAAATAAACTTAAAACATTTTTCGATTAAAAAAAAATGTTTTAATTTTTTTAATTCCTATTTTTTTTTTTTTGTTAATTCTTACTAGAAAATAAACTTTATTTGTTACATTTTTAATGAATTTTGTGATAATAATTTCTTTATTATTTATATCTCTAAAAATAAAAATATTAATAATATAATAAGGGAGAGAAATATTTATAAAAATAAAAAAAAACCTAATTTAAAATTTATTTTCAAGCAATAATCATATTAAATAATATACAAAGAAATCAATTATAAAAATCTTTTAATTTTAATAGATGAAACAGTTCAATGGTGTCAGTCGTTTTAAACTACATAAATATGGATTTTTAAAAGTAAAATATTTCATATACTTTTTATTTAAAATACTTATAAATTGATATTTTGAGTGTAGAAAAAGAGCATTTCAAGAATAATAGCTTCAAAAAAATTTGAATTAGTTTCGTTGTGCCATTTTCTTAAGAAGGTTTGCTTGATTTAGTCTTTTTTCAATTGTGTACAAACGGCTTGGAAAAAACATAATTTTGTTAATTTCTGATTATTTTAAAGATTTTATTGAACAAAAATTTGATAATATTAAAAGAATATATTTTCAATAAATTCACCCAAAATGCTCAAATTTTTTTTTTAAATACGTCCACCACTTTTAAGAACAAAAATGGCAAGTAATTTAGTTTGCTAATTTGTATAAAAAAAAAAATTGCCGAAAAAAGAAATTAACATAAAGTAGTTACTTATTATAGGAAACTTTTATTAACATGGTTAAAAAAAAAAACTTATAAATATGAATAAAAATTTTAACAGTCAAAATTCTTCTTTTTTTTGTAGATTTTCTTTTAATTCAAAGTGAGGGTTTTTCAATTTTATTTTTAACAAATATATAAATTTGATTCTTTTTTTATAAAACACTAATAGGTATTGTTAAAAGGAAATTTTATAAATTTTACAACGCTGGTGGTTCAGGCAATAAGGATGTGAAAAAGGTAACAACAAATGTTCTTAATAGGGCTAGGACATTTTGACCATCCGACTGGGCTTCTGGTATCAAATTCGATGATTCAGGCGTATCTTCAGAATTTTCATTAACGTTTCTATTTTCAACAGATGGTTCATTATTTTGTCCCTCTTCTTGTTGTTGTCCATCATTTTGTTGTTGAGCATTATTATTGTTATCATTATTTCCATTCCGATTAACTGGTATTGCCGCATTTTGTTGGGGATTTTGTCCTTGAGTTCGGAACATCCCAATATGAAATCTAAAATTAGTATAAACTTATTATTTAGCATCATAATCAACATGAATTTTTATAATCTACTCACAAATAAAATCCTATTCCAATAAATAATACAACTAAACATCTTAATGGCGAAGAATAAAAGTAAACTAGTGTTAATAAAACTAATAAACGACTAAAAGCATAAAAGTTGTCTAGCCAATCTCGATTTTCTTGCTGTTGGTCATCCTGCACAATTTGAGGAAATCGTGGCGGTGCTGCCTCAGGTGCTTGTGGTGGTTGCTGTTGTGGTTGCTGCTGCTGTAATGTCTGCGAATGGCTTTGCTGCTCAACTGCTGAATTAATTTGGTTTGCTAATGGAATTTGAGACGAAGCTGATGACGATGAATTTTGTGGCAAACTTTGCCCACCCAAAATTCCTTGATTCTGATTACCACCAATTAAATTCTGTTGTGCTTGATCTGACTGAAAAGGTGGCATTTGCGTTACAGCTGATGGCACTGCATTTTGTGTAAAAAAATTATTTGGACTAGCACCATTTGACATCCTTAAAATTAAAAAAAAGACAAATTAAAATTTGCATTATGAAACTTATGTTATTATAATTTAAAATTTGAATAATCGGCTTGAAAAAAGCGTATGTTATATATGAATAAGAAAAAAAAATTAAAATTCAATAACTTTACTTACATGTTCATATATTGATTCATGTACTGTAAATAAGTTTGCTGCATCCATGATTGCATTGCCATTTGCTGTGCCATCAAATTGTTATTAGAAAATGCTGGAGCACCAGGATAAGCTGCAAAATTTAGTGGAATATTTGGTGGACAACTGGTTGCATATGTATTTGCTTGTAAGGGAATGTTTGCTTGCGAGTTATTTCCATTTGGTTGATTACTATTATTACTATTATTACTGTTATTGACATTACGATGCCGGAGACCATCTGATAACTGTTGTATTGGTGACTGTTGTGATGTTGAAACATTTTTTGAATTTTGCGATGATATTCTTTGGTTTTGCTGCTGTTGTTGATTTTTTGGTGTATACACTAAATGAAATATGTGATTTGTATTTTCAACATCTTCGTAAATTCGAAGTATTTCATTCAATAATAATTTATCCGTTAATAATTTTCCACCATATATAAGTTTCTGGTCTGTGGTATTCTAAAACGAAAATATAAAAACGTAAATCTTTTAATTTCATACGAAACGTATCTAAGTATTCACAGAAATACAATGGACGGATTAAGATGTTGAAGTTAAAGTAACTTTAATATAATTAAGTATTTACATGTTGATTAAATTATATTGTATATGTATTGCATAAAAGTAAGAACTCTTGTTTTAAAGTCCTATTGTTTTTTCTAAAACTTTGATATTTTTGACACTAGAACAAGGTATACATTAATTTATATTTTGTAGAACATTTTAAATCTGAAAATAAGAAAAGGTCGAATATTCGTAATCAATATGACCTTTAATAATGACATCTAAAACATTTTTTTATTAGAATATTGAATAAGAACTACTATGTATACTAACACATACAAACACGATAGTAATAATATAGAAAATAGGAGAAAGAAAAATATAGTAAATAATAAAATATAATAATTAAAATATTATGCAGAACAATCTGTCAATTTGAACAAATTTTGAAATTTAAATTTAAAACCAATATCCGGCAACCAATGTCTTATTATTGCAGTATGGGAGAATATGCTTTAAATAAATAAACTAATTTATTGAATAGTTGATGAAAAAAGAGTATAACTATGTTTTAAAAGATCAAAACTTTTATTCATTCGAATCATTTAATTTTGAACGTAATTTTTCATTTTTGTTTTTTTTTTCAATCTGATGTTACTTATAAGTTAAAATAAAAAAAATAAAATAAAAAGCATCAGGCCTTATAATTAAAAAAAAAATTTTTGTTACTTATAAGTTAAAATAAAAAAAAATAAAATAAAAAGCATCAGGCCTTATAATTAAAAAAAAAAATATTTCCGAGTCTATTTCACAGAATTGACAACATTTTCGTTTGAATGACGTGTATCTTATAAAACTTTTATTAAACATATTTATATTAATTTTGTTTATATTAACATTAATTGTGGTTATTTGAACAGCTGATGCAATTTTTTTTATGAACTTGTTAACGATAACAACAAAGATTTATCGAGACAGTTTTTTTTTTTTAATTTATTTATTTAGATCACTGTTTTTGTAGAAACCAACGCTAATTTCGAATTTTGAGGAACTTGGAATGAATTAGTGATAAAAACAACTTTTTTAATAAATTTTTGATAACAAACATTTATTTAATATAATATAAAAAAACCAAAAGTAAATTAATAATTCACGGAACATTTAATTCGTTCAAAGTTTTAGGTCATTTCAAAAGCAGATAGCTATTTCATATTATATAATGTTATACGTTTATATTAATACCGTATATTATTTGTACATTTCTCTTTAAAAATTTTGCTTTTTCTCGGATTTTAATACAAAAAGCGAGCAACCACATATTTTAAAAAATTTCTGTTAATTATTAAATTATCAAATTTCTTATCAAAGTAAAATTTAATCTGCTGATAAGCAAATAAATAATAATGCGATTCAGGTGTTTAATTATACTTAAATACTTACTGGCTTTGAAGGATAAATAACTGAAAGATGTTGTTTTAATTTTCCGATACTCCAATCCATGTCACATTCAATAATTTGGTCATCATATTGTTGATTTGACGATTTAACAATTAATTTAACTTTCGAACTGTCACTTTCGAAGTCACCAGATGCAGTTTTTAAATCCATTTCCGATATTCGAAGAAATTATTGTGAAAAAGAACAAAAAAAAACTGTTTTTCTTCTGGTTGACAATAATTTTCGATTTCTTAACTTTTTCAACTTTATGGCTGATTGAACTAAAACGGAAAAAAAAAATTATATATAAAATTATAATTAAAATTAAAATTAGCCTTATAAAACTAAACAAAAACGCTTCACTGCTTTTTTTTGCAAAGACTAACTAAAACTTTTGAGATAATTTTTATTTATTTATTTTTTTTTTTTTTTCATTTTGTTATTGCGTTTAATTTTTTTTTTTTATTTGAAATAAATACATCAAATTTATTACAGACAATATATTATTTTCTTTTATTTATTTGTCAGTCACATTTGTCATAGATATGTTCTTTTTTACATAAAACCATTTCGTCAAGTATATATACCCATCCATACCCACCTAACTCAACTGAACTCTTTTGTTATGCAAAAACAAGCAAGAAATAATTATGATAAATCTCACACTTATTAGAGACCTACTTAGAGACAATTAATATTTTTTTTAAACTTCTTTCATTATTATTATTATTTTCAAAAATTATGTTCACTATTTTTAATAAATTTGAAACTAACTTTTGTATATTTCGAGAAGAAATTCAAAATATAACTTTGATTGTTCCAAATAAAAAATAAAAAAAAAAACGAACTTGCTTGCAACTCTTAAATTATTAAACATAAAAATTATTTCGTTTGTGTTTATATTTTGTTTCTACATAGAAATGACAAAATCGAAAAAATGGAAATGTTTAATTTTTAATAAGTAGGTATAAATATAATACTTATAAAAAAAAAGAAGAAAAACACAAGTCACAGAAGAATAGGAAAAAAAAAAAAACATATTAATTGAGTAATAATAAACTTTGAGAATATAACAAAAACAATAAATGAAAATAAGTAGATATACACATTTTTTATTTTTATTTTGTTTTTAATTATATAATTTAAAAAAAATGTAATTGTTTTTAATTAAAGCTTTTATTATGTAAATTATGAGGTTTTTCATGAAAATTCCGATAACTTTAGATTTTTTTAGGCATTAAAACATTATCACCGAATAGGTAATTAATAAATATTAATTCCACTCATCTGGAAAGCATTATGTAAATATTTTTTTTGAACACACAGTTTTTCTTTTCAATCTAAAAATAATATCGAGATGAAAATATTATTTCTACAACCAATTTAATATCAATAACTCTTATACATATATTTTATCAGCTTAAACTTTACAAAAACAAAAGTAATTAGAACCATATTAATAATCAGAAGTATATAATTATAATTAGATATAGCTAGGCATATATTCTTTTATATAGAAAAACAACTAAATATTATAAGTATATAAGTGTATGAAATTTACAAGCAAATTTATTCGAATCGATTACTTCGAAAAAATTGTAAATTCCTATAAAATCTGGGGAATAAAAACCAAAATAAAATTTTTAATTTTTATGTAAAAATATTGAAATTTTTGTGAACAAATTTTCCTCATCATTGAAAACCAGACAAAATACACAAAAATATATTGTTTTTTTTTTTTTGTTTTCTGTGTTCTTACGTCATTTAAGATAAAGCAAAAATTGAGAATTATTTCTCTCATTAATAATACACGTCAATTAAATTAAATAATCATTAATATTAAAAATATATAATTTTCAATATAAAGTACTACTTCATTATTTTGTTCAAATACCTAATGAGGATAAATTGCAATTTCTTGTAATAATACCCAAAGGTTAATAGTTAAGCTAAGCGCCTCCAATCATGGTCTCAAATAAATGAAAATTCCGAAAATATCTAGTTAATCAATTCAGTTGTTAATTCTCGATCATTTTGTTCTATTGTTATATGCAGATGGATTGAGATTATTTTATTACTCTGATATAAATATTACATTCTTTGCTCAAGAAGTAAAAAATTTAGAATTGAAATCGAAGACATAAAAATATTAATTTTTAATTAAGTAATTAAATTTTGTACTAACTTTCACTAAAATTTTCTTAACAAATTTGAAGAGGTCAGACAAAATCTGAAAGTCAAAAATTTCTCCGCTTTTTCAGTTTCTATTTTAATGAATAAAATAACAAAAAAAAAATTGATATAAAATTAAAATCAAAAACTAATTTTCAACATATAAATTGTTTGTTTCTGATAAAAAAAAAAAAAACCAAAAAAAACGAAAATGATTAATTAAAGTTTGCTGATCAATTTATTTATGTTTGAAAACAAAAAAGTTTGAAAGAAAATTTAAAGTATTATAAAGCCAATGTAAGTATAGGTAGGTATACCTAATTTATATATCTAGGGACGTTATAAGACTCTCAAAATAATCAAAAACAAACCTAGGTAAGTACCTACCTACCTAACATAATTTTTATTCAAATTCAAGTTTAATACTTATCTATGATTTCGAACTTAAAAGTCAGTAGGTAGGTAAATATTTATTAAAAAATCAGTCTTAAACGAAATTAGAACTCAAATACTTTTTTCATTGAGAACCCACAAAATAAGTATTTATTCAAGCTTAATTACTAGGTAATTAACAAAATAGAAGTCCTAAAATGTATCACAGGTTTAGTAGGTCTCTAATATCTCTAATATATGGTACCTATGGGTTCTAGAAAAGTAGAAAACAGATTATTTTTAATATTGACGAACACAAAATTCATCTCTTCAGTCTACAGATCTGTATTGAATTTAGCTCAATTGGCTCGCTCAACTAAGATGAAATTGAGAATAAATATTGTCAATTTGCCATTACCTAAGCTTAAAAAACTAAAACCAATCCACCACAAAGTGGAGTCAACTTTTAACTTCAAAAAATAAAATTTAATGAAAAAAAAAATAAACTTACCTTTAGTTTTATTATTTTTATTATTTATTTTTTAATTTTTGTTTAATTGAAAAATAGAAATTTTTTAAATTATTTTTTTTTATATTATTTTTTTTTATATTGATCTTTGAATTGAAACCCTGGGTCTTCTTGGTTTGGTGGAGAAACATATAAAAAAAATAAAGACCGTCAATTATCAATTTTACTTAAGTTTCGCAACAAACAGAAAAATTTTTTGTTTTTTTAATTTCTTCAGAAATTTTTTTTTTCACACTTATTTTTTTAATTCAATTAGAAAACAGTAACTGATTAAAATTTTGATTTTTATAATTAATTTTATTTAATTAAAATCGAATAAGAAAAATTTTATTTGGAGAAATCTGATTGGTTGAAAAAAAAATTCAATTTTTTTTATTCATTTGTCAAATAAAAGTCCAGGATAAAATGCCTATGTTTGTCACAGCATTTAGTTTAAATCCTCGGATATAAATTTGTTAAGAGTGCGTTCGTAGCTGTGATCAAGACGTAAAGCGTTGTATATTATGGCACACAGAACAGCCGGGAGTTCTTTTAACCTAATCTTTTCAACCCAATCTTTGACTTTGCTAACTGGGAAATTGATGGAAAAAAGCGCCGAAATAGTAAACAAATTAGATTTTGATGTTTAACTTTTTTCAATTTTTTTTGAATTCCTTTCTTTTATTTTAAAAAATCATTTTTATTTATATTCACGTTTACGAATCGTTGCCAAAAAAAAATAGCTATAAATAAAAAACTATAATGGAACCATGTGAAATTGAGTTTATTGGAGAATGGAATCAAATTGGAATAATACCGAATTTTAACTTAGCAGAACCCATTCATTTAATATCTGGTTCCATAGGTCCATTTCGAGCGGGTCTACCATTACATGTACCACTTTGGCTTGCCATTCATTTGAGGAAACAACAAAAATGCCGAATTGTTCCACCTGAGTGGATGGAAATTGAAGTGCTCCAAGAAATAAAAGAAGAAGAAAAACGATCAAGGTTCAAAATTATTCTGTCATTATACCTATATTAACATTATTTTTTTCTCAGAATGTAAAGTTTTAAAATGAATAAATTTTTAGGTTTTTTACAAAAATGCCTAGTGAACATTACATGATTGAAGCCCAATTAATTTTAACTTCTGCTAGAGAAGATGTGCCCTATTGCGATGATATTCGTACCCTAATCAAAGATATATTTGATATTCGAGAATCAAAATTAAGAACATCTATTGATACTTTTATTAAAGGTGAAGGTACATATGCCAAATTGGATAATTTAACGCAGTTTGAAATACATACAGTTCGACCAATATTACCACATTCATTAGATATGATTATGCGATATCAAAACATAGCAACAGCTGTTCAACGTGATTCTTCATCGTTTGGTTTAAGTAGCTCGGGACAAAACAGTGAAGCCCAATCATCTGGTAATCCCTCCTTTTCTCAATCGAATTAATGTTAGAATTATGTTTAGGTTTTAAATAGATTATTTAACAAATTTATTAAAAGAAATACGAAATATACCTATATTAAACTTTCTGATAATTTTTTTTGTAATTATATAGTTCTTAATAATTTATTCAGCGTTTATTAATGTGTGAATTGATTTTACACTAAATATAATAAAGAATTGACAAAGAAGTCTTTACTAAGTTGCATTGAAGATTCGCATTACACCTTTCATTGATATTTCAACACAAATTCAGGAAAAACAATTCCAATAATTTTGTATTTGATTACACTATTGCGGAAACAAAAAAAACATTTTTATTTTTCTTAAAATATTGCTTTAATCTTTCTACTTTAAAAGTATTAGTATTATGGACATCAAAGTAATAAAGTAAAATTGAACAATTGCAAAAAAATTTTAGCATAATAAAAATCTTAAAATTATCATATAATATCATTTTCAACAAAAACTTACATAATATCTGATTGAATTGAAATATATCTTTTATTACAATTATAAAAAAAAATATTTAGCAGAGTTGCACATAATTTAAAAGTGATCTGTCTAGGAAAGGTTTTTATAGCAACGCTTAAATTATTAACTTATTTTATTTTTGTTAAAATAAATATTTTCTATTCTGGCTGGCGTTATATTTCAACAACAAACTAAGGTAGACTTTATTAAAAATCGTTAACGGTAGATTATCTAATACCGTTCCAATATCAATTTGCAGTTTAATATATTATTAATAAACTTTATATTGAAATTGTGATGCAAAATATTTAACTTTATGATAATATTGAAGTGAAAATCACTGCAACAAAATTATTAATATCTAAAATTCATAATCTCGTTTATAATTATTTTTTTTTAGAATAACTTAAAATTATTTTTTGTATAATCTAAAATTCTCTCTAAAATCTTAAAATTCTATAATTAAATATCCTTAAAATTTATATTATACTTGTATACCATTCAGGAAGGAATGACAATTTATTTGTACCGTTGAGAACATCATATGAAATATTTTTCTTTGAAGTCGGATCCCAATAAAATTCGAAAACAGTTTGTGAACAATTAGTATTTTTCGTTATTTTTGATACCATTATTAGAAACTGTTCCAAAAAATCTGTACAAACTGCCGGTGACCAAAATTCCTAAAAAAAAATAATGATAATTAAAAGTACGTAGTACCTATACTTACAAAAATCTGATAAAGAGAATTCAAACAATAATTTTTTTTAATAAATTATTTACCTTGCATTCTTTTGTTATATTTTTTGTATTCATTTCATTTATTTCCTCAATAATTCCATTGTCATTACGAATACCAATAAATATTCGATTGATATTCACTAAAAAACACTGAGTCCACCAATTTCGTAATTTAAATCTCATGAAATTGCGTTTATGATTATAAGACTTTTCTCTTAATGTCACCTAAAAAGTAATAAGAATAATTATTTATTGAGATCTGAATTCAGTGTAATTTTTTGATATATTTTAATGAAATATTACTTTAATTTCAATAAATTCCAACTCATTTAAATTTGTATTAGCCCTAAAAATTAAAAAAATATATATTAGATTTATTTGACTTCAGTCAGTTAATTTATATTTTCATTAACAAATCTAATTTTTCTTTGCTAAGAATTCCATCCATTTCAGCTCCATACATTATGCTCATTCCGGCTAAACTCGTTTTAAACATACAACATACTTCTTCATTTTCATTTACTGGACCTGTGGTATCTGGTTCCATTTTCGGATCATCTAAAAATAAACATTTTTTTTTTAAATAGGTACTTTAACAAATTATTTTTTTTTTTGAATAAACAAAAAAGATTGTTATAAAAAAAAAATTATAACCTGTCAACATGAATTGCTCAAATTTGAAGCCGTACGAGCAAATTTTTTTCTGTGATCCAGTTTCTTGAAGTCTGGATTGTCGTTTCGCATATGTTTCTTTTTGACACAAATATACGGTCCCCTTGTATCTTGAAGCTAAAACACAAAAATCATCCCGTAGTTCATATGGACTGCACATCAATAATCTCAAAAGCCCACGAAAACAAACGAAATCAAAATTTATTGGACGTTGTTCAACTGATGAAGAGCATGATCCTTCGCTTGCTGAATTAGTAAGTTGACATATTTTTATTTTATTTTCTATTATGTATTTTAAAATGTTATCCATTTTCTCAGTTTGAGCTGATTCTAATTTGTGAATAGCATTTTCATAGCCTTGATTCAGATCATAATTAATTTGGGAGGGCGTTTGTGGTGGTAATTTTAAATATTTAATTTTTTCAAAACCATTTGGTTGAAAATTTCTTTGTCCGTCAATTGAAAAACAGCCAATTACTTCGGGTTTTGTAATTTTAGGAAAACATTTTGGTGGTTTTGTGTTAAAAGGTGACAAATAGGTTTCATTCATCTTCATCTTTCATCAATTCAATTTAACACTTAATTCGATGTTTTGGATGTTTACCATTCACCTTAAAAAAAATTAGAAAATACAATCAATGTGAAAGAATTACTGATTGACACTACACACATATCACTTAGTCAAGAAAATCGAATAAGTTTCTTTTTCCATTAAATACCTACTGTTTCAACGATTAGTGTCAGCTGAGTTGATCCAGGGTAAAGAATGCAGGTAGACGTAACTAAATCCTTTCAGAAGAAACAAAATTATTCGGGGTAAAGCTGTAAAAGAAAAATATTGTCATTATTCGATTTTTTGGAGTCTTAAATTAACTTACTAAGGTGAACCAAGAGCTAACCAAGACCGTGGGTGAGCAGCAGCAGTCCTCCTGGATTCTTCTAATTTCTATTTGTAGCCCGATTTGAATTGAGTTCGTATTTAATTTTAGAACTAATTAGCTTTTGTAAGCTCTTTTTTGTAAACGAAATAAAATTTAAAATTTTAAAAATATAAAATTATTTAAATTTAAAATAAAAAATAAAAATTGTTTTGATTTTTTCTTTTTTTTGTTGTAAACAAATTTTAGAAATTATAAAAAAAAATTAATGACATTGGCATTGATACACACAGGTCACATCCTCCAAACACATATTCATCATTTACAGCCAGACTGCGACGCGATCATATTTTTAGTCGCGGCGGCTAAGCAGCGAAATTTTCAATTTTTTGGGGCTGCTGCTAAAAAAAAAATTCTTGATCGCTGCTGCGCCGCTGATAATCGCTAACAAAAAAAAAACCGTTAAAAAAAAAAAAAAAAAAAAAAAAACAAAAAAAAAAGAAAAAAAAAAAAAAAAAAAACAAAAAAAAGACTAAAATTTTCGTCGCTGCTTGGTTTTTTTTTTTTTTTTTTTTAAATTTATATGGCTTTCACCTAAAAATTTGGTCGTTGCTGCTAGGCCAAAAAACGTCGCTGCGTCGCTCGCGCTAGCTCGAAATCGATGATCGCGTCGGCGTCTGTTTACAGCATTATGAAAACTTTGGGGCATGCATTAAGGTTAAAACACAATTGGGGCGACGACGACGGCGACAGCGATTTTTCATATAAAAAAATCGCCTCAATTCTTTCATTCTCATACAAATATATGGTTTTTGACAGTCGCTATCGCTGTCGCCGTCGCTGTCGCCCCAATTGTGTTTTCACCTTTACTGAAACGTTGGTTTTGCGTTAAAAAACTTGTGTTGGACTTGACGTTTGGGGGACTATCTCAGTTCACTTTTCAAAAATGCAATAATTATCCGATTTATTTAAAATGAATTTGATATACCTACCTAATATATGGAAATCTTGCTGGGCCGTATTTCAGAAACGGTGGAATTTGATTCAAAAACCGCTTTGAGTTTTGAGGTTTGAAGGTCGCCTGTGGCCCCCCTCCATTTTTTTTAAATTTTAGTTTTAATAAAGAAAAGGGATTTCCAGCTGACAACGAGAAAAAAGTAAACAATAATTACACCTAATCTAATTCTAGTATTTTTATAACTTCTATGGAATTGACTTTACAGTATCTTTATTTTATAATTCTCTTTTTTTTTTTTGTTTATTTTGAAAATTTAGCAAATTTTTTTTAATAAAATTTTGTAAAATTTTAATGTAACTTTAATTTTTGTAAGTTTTTTCAATTTAAGATTTTTTTTTCTAACTTCTATATTTATTTTGAATAGAACAAAAAAAAAAAAAACATTTTATTAAAATGTCAGAAGCAGAAATTAAAGAAATGCAATTAGAAGAACGAGAAGCTTTAATTTCGATCTATGAAGGGGATGGAAATTTTAAAGAAATAAATTCTAAAACTTATCAATACAAGGTAAGTAGGTACTATCTTCCTAACCAAAATTATTTTTTTTCCGACTATCCAAAATGTGGCAATGATAGACATTGAATCTGTTGAATGTTTGTGTAATGGACCAATAATAAAATTCAAAAATTTCTGGAGGTTAGAAAAAATATAAAATTTTTTTAAACCTATTTTTAGAAAGCGGGGGGCTTTCTTTACTATTAAGAATAATTTGTAACCTTCACACATATTTTCGTTCTTTAATTTTCCCTATATAAACGTTAAACATGGATGGAATTGTTTTTTGCCTTACCTGTGATCTTTTTTTTAAAGTGTTATGTTCTTCTGACATAGGTACCAATCTTGCAAAGCTATAGGTAACAACTATCAAAAACTTTCAGAGTTCGTGCCAAAAACTTGATTCTATCATTGCTTCCAGATAGAGACGAAAAAAAATTTAGACTAGGTATAACTAGCTAATTATATTTTATTCAACTATTTTTCAAAATATATATATACTTAATTGTATTACAATCTTTCTTAGTATGGTGAAGATGATAATATAAAATCATTTTTAATTGAAATCGAATGGACTGATCAATATCCAAATGAAATTCCTAAATTAAATATGGATACATTTTTTAATCGAAATTTGTAAGTTATATTATGGAGTTTATTATTTCAAAAGTATATTTATCGATAATATATATTTTTTTAGGATCCCACCTGTTAAAGAAAAAATTATCAATTTTTTAAAATCTGAAGCCGAGCAATGGATTGGATGTGGCATGACATATACTTTATTTGAAGGTATTAAAGATAAAATTGATGAATTAATAACTGAACAACCGGATCAACCGTTACCCACTAATGTTGATTTAGTTAAAAATGTAGAATCATTGAAAATTTCAACGAATGATATAATCGAAAAACCTGCTAAAAAAGAACATTTAACAAAATCTCAAAAAAGAAAACAATGGGAAAAAACCGATCACAAAGGAGAAAAACCACGTGGATGGAATTGGGTGGATATAGTTAAGCATTTATCCCAAACAGGATATAAAGAGTCTTTGGTAGACAATTCAACGGAAATTCTAACTAATCCAAATAATGATTTCTAGTTACAACTTAGATTTTAGGGAAACTCATTTGATAATTGTTTTTTTAATAAAATTTTATTGTTGAAATTTGAGAAAAATATGAACTATAATTATTTCAATGAATTTTGCACGTTTTTTGAAACCGACTCCTAAAAGTGACAGCACAAGTAAGTAAATAGTTGTGTTTTATAAATTATTATTAAAGTCTGAAAAAAATTTAACATATTCTGTTAGTCTGTTGGAATAAATGAAGCACAATATATTATCCGTAAATTCACAAATTTTGCTTAGTTGTAATTCTGAAAATATTTCGTGATATTACTTATTTGTCAATTTATTGCTTAATATATTGTTCACAATTCACATAAAGGTGTTTGTAGTAAGAAAATATAACAGAGGCTGTAAATTCCAAAAAATAACTAGGCAAAACTGTTCAAATTACTGTTTGTCTAACACAATTTTTACGAACTATAGACGACCTCACCCCAATGAAACAGTAAAAAAATATGTTATCACAAATTTAAGAAGATAGAAATAAATAATTATCTGTGGGATGAGTAAATTGAAAAAAAAAGGTTTTGAACCTATAGTCTGACACGAAAGATATCGGTGTTAGCAGATAAAGACGATGTCGATGAAAAATCGAATGCAAATATCAATCAAATGTCAAGTTCAAGGAGGGATGGAATACAATAAGCATTAACCAAAATTTTCGTCAAATAATTGTTTATTCTGCTGAATATATTGGAAATCTAAAATTGAATAAAAAAACACTTTTAGTTTATACATTAAGAGCACCAAAAATATATTTCTATTTGCATTTTAAGACAAAAAAAAACTTAAATGCATAATTATGTACTTTTTTTCTTGAAAATATAAAATTGCATTTCTTAATTAACAGCATTTATTCGAGATTCAAAATACTACTACATCATAATTTTTTTTTCATATGTTTCGAATCTATTGATAATTTTTTTTTTACATATTGCACCGTGAATTGATGAGTAAGTTTTAAAATTGTATAAATTTGTTTAAAATTTTATAATTAATACATTGCAAATTTTGCTTCTACATGTCAAGTGAAACTATGTACATTATATCATTGTATTGTTAAAACAAATTAAAGAAAAGGTTTTTTAAAAAATAAAAATATTTCCATTTAAAATGATAAATTTTTGGCCAAAAAAATACCCTAAATCTATTTTAAAAACTTTTTATGGAATCTAAGTACTAAAAATTTGAATAATTTCGTTTTGAAATTGAATGATACGGAAAAACCAATGTTTCAATAGTAAAAAGTATAAAAAACTAAACATTTAAAAATATATTGCCTTTTAACGACAAAGAAAACTAGAAATATGCAATGCAGTAAATGTATTTTTTTACGAAGTTTAGAAAAATAAAATTTCTAGTATGTAAGTTGATGAATTCATGATTAAACGCAAAAAATAAAAATGACCCATATAGTATTAATATATTTTAATTAAATATAAAAAATTTTTGTTGAGACACAATATGACTGCATTGTCTTGACCGGTATTTTTTGTGACCGTAGAAAGTAAGTTACGAGAAAAATAGTACTCTTTAATATTTTTTCGGAAAATTCGTTCGTTGTTTTGTAACCAATCAGCCTCGTTGAATTAAATTTTTAAATAAATATCATTTTTTCTTCGAATTGATTTAAAAATAAGCTAGCATTATTAAAGTCTTTAAAATCATGTATATTTGTCTTTTTATAAAAATGTGATATAAAAGGGAAAACATTTCATTGCACAAAAAAGAAAAAACAAATCCTCTTTTTGGTTTTATATATAAGAAATTGAAATAAAGTAGTTTTACTGTATTCCATTTCACTGTAAATTGTGGGATGGATAAAAGAGGCCAACGGTTATACAGTGAAATGATAATGATAACTATTATGATCATTTTAATGATTGGAGTTTAAGTAATTAAATGAATAAAAGATTTGAATTTCTTAAGGTAGAGATACTTATTTATATTTGTCGAAATAGTTATTTTTCTCGGAACAATATTGTACCTTTGATAAATGAAATATTTGACATTGGTTGCTTAAAATTATACACATAATAAAGCTCTAGTGTGCAAGAAATATTACTTACATATGTCTTAATACTAAAATTCTTAAACTATTTCAAAAAATGCATGTTCTTTTTTTTTTTTGTGGAATTTAAAGCTTAATTTTTCGCGTAAAAGCCTGGCTCAAAAAATGAAGTTTTATCGAATTATTTTACTTTTTCAATATCCAAATCTATTCAATTATCTAGTGAAGATCATTTATGATAATTTATTTAATTTTGACATTCATCTTGATATAAATATTGATAAAGAATTTTTTGTTCGATAAAATAATGTTTTGTAGTGAAGGACTTTAATTGTATAAATATTGATTTTATTTTATTGAAAAGACAATAATAAAAGGAAATTCCATCAAACCATTGTATAATTTTCTTGTTAATTTCGATGTGTAGCTACTTTAAAAAAGGTAAGCTATCAAGGAAAGCAATCGGATTAAAATTTAAAATTAAATTTTTACTTAACCTAATTATTTTGAATCAATTTTCATTAAAAATAACTTTTCATTCTCATATTTTATAGTACTTCGCTCTATGTTATGTGCAGTTATCATAACTAAATAAATATTGGAATGCTAAATATTTTTTTGTTAATAAATAAAAATGAAAAAAGTTGAAAGTCAAACTGTAACTTATGTCTTTTAAAAAATAATTGTTTGAGGAACATTAATACCCAATTTTACAAATTAGAGAAAAATATTTCTTAAACAACATTTTTTTTTGGAAAACCTTAGTTATAGAAATTGGAAACAATTTTTAATTAAAAAAATGCAGTGCTGCTAAAATTTCCTAAAACCCCAGCAATTAAAAGTCAAACAAATTTTTAACCACAAGAACACATTTCTGGAAAATTACAATATAAAATTTTAAATTCTTTTGCGTGGTTCCCAAAAAAAATTTTTAAAGAAAAAAAAATTTACATAATTTTTTTTTATACTTAAAATCTAAATCTAAATCAAACTTAAAATCTAAAAAAATTTGTATTATTTATTAATGAAATTATTAAGTAATAAGACATTTTTTTTCTGTTTTCAATTAATATTATAAGGCGTATTGAATATTTAAAAGAGAAAATAAAAAATAAAATTAAGCGAAATGATAACATAAAATGAATAATTTTTGGTTTGTTTTTTTTTTTTGCGAAATTAAAGTAACAATATCTTTACTTTATTGATTTATTTTTTTAGTGTTTGAACAACTTTGAACAACTTGTATTGAATAAAATTCCAGCCCGAGATGCGGAAAAAATACGTTCAAATCCAAAACGAAAATCAAATTTTCGATGCGTCACGTACTTTTTTTGTTGAGACGGAATTCTTAAAAAATTTTTTAAATAATTTATTTGCATTTTGATTTTTATGTTCGAATAATAGACTATATATATAGTAAAAACCTAGTACTTATTTCAATAAAATTAAGTTTTTTAATTGCACTGTCGTTATACGATATCGAAAAATTTTATAAACACTTTCAAAGTTTTGATTGTTGTTTAAATTTTGTAACAATATTTTCTAATTTTTGATTTTTGATTATAAATAATATCAGTAATTTTTTTAATTATTCGAGGCAAAAAATTATAATTTTTATTCTTAAATATTATTATTAAATTATTATAATGTGTAATAGTAAATGAAAAATATTAAAAAAATAATATTAATTTTATTCGATGACAAAATCGTTTACAAATATTTTTAAGGTAACATTCACTTTTTTTTTGGTATGGTTTTTATTGTGATTAGAAAGTCAATTAAATAGTACCATTCAAATGTTCATCAATATTTAATTATTATGTTTTCTTTACTTAATAATTTTGTATTATTTATAGAAAAATATATGTACATATATTTATTTATTATTTTATTAAAAAGTCTGTGGTAGGATGTGCTAAAAAGTAGACTGTGCAAATATTTTTAAATTAAAAAATAGTTTCTTTTGTAATTTAAAATAATATTGTCTCATACTGGCATTAAAAATTGTTTTTTTTTAATTCAAGGTATTGGAATGTTTGAACACGGTTACTATCTTTAAAATTGGAGAAAATGGCTAGAATAGATTTTGTTTTCATTGGAAATAAACAAATAATCTTAAAATTAATTTTTAAAAATCTAAACTAATCAAAGCATAAAATATTTTATTTAGAAAATAAAATAAAATGTAATTTTCTGACTTTCCAATTTTTATTGGTAATACATATTATACATACCAATGTAATTTATTGCAAGGTTTTACTTTATTTACCTTTACGTTAGAGCTCTAATGCACATTTTTTGGTCCTTAACGAAGTTGGCGGGTATTTTTTTATTATTGACTTTCTTATATATTTTATTAAAAATGAGATTCAGTTAGTATTGATCAAAAATAAACTCTTTTCTTCTAAGCTTTCCAGTCTAATCGATATTCATCGACATTTAAAAGATGATGAGTTGTAAACCAACCTAAAACCAAAACAAAAAATAAATTATTATTAATTTTTATTATCATTTTATTATTGTTGTTTTCGTTTTTGAATTACCTTCATTCTGGGCCATGTTTAAAAATTCTTGCCATTTACTTTGAACTTCCCAATAGCGTTCTTTTATTTGTTGACGATCTTGTAAATAAGAAACTGCAAAAAAATACGCCTTTAATACGTCTTGTGGCCTTGTTTCGAAATGTAAATAAATTCCTAAATATCGTTTATTTTCTGCAATTATAAAACGTTCGTGAGGATCAAACGATGACACAATATTCTCTACAAGTCTAGGATTCTTGAATTCATTAATTAAATTCTTTATTGATAGTCCCAAACGGATATTCAATGACACTGAAACTGTTTGTCCAACAGTGACTCGTTCTAATCTGTTCACCTTAAAAAAAACATGAAAATTATTCCTTATGTATGAAAATTAAGCTTATATAATACTGGTATTATAAAAATTAAATTAAAAAAAAAAGTTAAAAATACTTACAACTTGCGGTGATAGCATTCGATTCGAACGAAAATATTCTTCTAAGGTAATCAAATAGCGAGACTCATTAAATGTTCTTAAACATACAGATCTAACAGCCTTTAAATTTGAATATATGTGTAATAAGCTTAGGATCACAAAAAGTATATAGAGAACGCTGGAATAGAAATAATATTTCATTAATTAATTTTCATATTATTTTTACAGTTAGTCAAACCACTTAGGATGCAAATATTTTTGCATTTAATACAAGATACGGATTAGATTTGATTGTACTATAGAAGTATTCTTTTATGAAATAATGAACTCGTAATATAGCCTTATAGCCATTTATTTTATCCCAATAATAGCAAAGGGTAATGTAAAAAAAACGAATTAGAGAAAGAATAAAAATAAACTTAGAATTCGAATTGGGACCTTTGTTATTGCTACTGAAATCAGGCTCTTTAGTAACAAAATGCGATAAGAAGTTAGTGTTCTTATTGGAAAATTGGTGTTACCCTTCTTTCAAAACTTATCAAATTTTGTTATAGATTATTATTAGGTACATTATTATTGAGTATTGTAGGTCGTAAAAAGAATTGGAATAAAAAAAGAATTATTCTTGATTGGCTTATTTATTTATGTTAATCAAAATAAAGAATTGATTAAAGGTTAAATAAACTTCATTTAATTTTAAATTCTTACTTTTGACTCTTAATGAATGTTAGTATATATAAACCGACAAAAGAAGCAATTAAATTGACACAAGTCTCTTGTGCACTGTCCTTTGATGCCACATCAGCTAAATTACCACGTATCTAAACAAAAAAAGAAGCAATTCATGTATTTTTCTTAATTGAAATATTCCAAATCTTTTACCGCATGGTGTTGAGTTAAAGCTGCCCTGGTAGCTCCACCGGCAACTCCAACAATAGCTTTAAGCGTAGTAGTTCCACAAAGAATATATAGGGAATAATTCAAATATTTTGGCATTAAAAATATTTCAATACCCATTGCCAAATCATTAATTATATCTGCTCGTAATCGCCATTTCTTCGAATCTATATCCAATTCACTTCTAAATTACATAAAAATGATTCGTAAGGTTTTTAAAAAGTATTTTAGATACAAAATTTATTTACCCCTGCCACCAAGAAAACAAAATTTTACCAATGTGACCTGAGCCTTCTTTTAATACCCATGTAATAGTAGCAGAAAATGGGCTTGCCATGTTACTACCAACTCCAATTCCTTTAAGTATTTCATGTGTTGTTAGTGTACCTAAAATTTGTAAAAAAAAAAAAAATTAATGATTACGTGTAAGAGCACTAAGTGACTCCTTCTACTATATTTCTAAGCTTACTTTAAGATATTTTTTCCATCTAACTTGTTTCCTTACTTACCTGTTATTGTGCTACAAAAAGCTTGAATAGTATCCCAAATTTGATACTCTAAAAACAGAGAATTAAAAAATTCTTAAAATTTCTTTATTTTTGTTTAAAACGGAAAATTATACTTAAATAGTCCATTGAAACTGAATCTGGATATCCTTTTGGGAGAAAAATATTTTGAAAAATTTTCAGTAAAAAAAATTTTTCACGAATAACTAATTTGTCGCCTTTCAATGGAACTCGAACAATAGTCGTTTGATCTGAAAATCCAAAAAACGGAAGTTAGTAAGACTAGTAAATATACTTGATATTAAAAAGAACTGTTTAATTTCAAAGTAGGGGGTTTATTTTTAGAAGTACGATGGCACCTTCGAGAACTTTTTTCTCAAATTCTATTTTAATAATTTTCAACGAATTTGCATTTTTTAAGATTTTTGCTAACGATAGTAGGTACCTACCTAGTTTTTAATAACCAATAGGAAAACTTTAAAGAATTTGTTTATGTAGGTACTTTTGGTGACCATGGTCACAATATGAGTGGAATTTTTGTTACAGCAAATTTAACTTAAGACAAAAATTGGATATTTTATTATTTGTAATAATTGCATCTGTCCACAGTGGAACTCGAATATGATGAAAGAGATTAGCTAGCATTAAGTTTTTAGTTAAGAAAAGCTAGTGCACTAGTGCTGTTCTAATAGGTACCTACATAACATATCCTATCATCAGGAGTGTAAATAAAGTTCCCTCCCTTCCCTTATTCCTATAGATATATTAGCTAGGTAGATACTTTGGCCTTACCTTGAGGTTCTACGTATAAAATCTCTTCTCCTTGAGTTCCATACTGCTCCCGAAAGTGAACTTTCATTTCAAAATTAATTTTTTTTTTTTTTAATATTCACAACCAAAATTTTATATTTATTTTAAAAACAAAATGTAAATAAAATTTTTTTTGTTAAGTGTTAAAAAAAAACTGTCAGAATTGATAAAAAAAAATTTATTTTGGTTACACTTGGTATTTATCTATGGTACCACCTAATTTCTATTGCTACGGTAAAAATATGAAGATTATAAAATTATGGCATTGTATATTCGACTTTTTACTATTTATCTACTTAATGTACTTCTAACCTTTCTCTTTTTTTGTACAAGGACAAGTCAACCTTTCTTTTTTGTAAAAGGATAAGTTTTTACATAACTTTTATACATAAAAAAGTTTGTAAATTTAAGCTCTGTCTGTGTTTTTGTACTGGGAGCGCAACTCGAAAATTGCCCGATTGGTTCCCTATACTCAGTGTTTTAATCTGTGGTAGGTATATTGAAAAATTTTTATTTTCTAAAGTTTAATTTGTTCTTTAGCTCTTCAAAGTCGACCCTGAATTGTTTTGCAGTCAACTTAATGTTATTGATTCAATTCAATATTTACATCCCTGATTTTTACTGACATTTTTTGTTATTGAATTGAAAGTTGGCGTGATGATTTTTTTATAATAAGTTAAATTTTTGGTTTTGTTGATTTCTTGATTTTGCTACGGATCAAAATTAAATTAAAAATTTATTTAAATTAAATAAATTAATTAAAAAAAATAAAATAAAAAATAAATAATAAAAATATATTTCAAATAAAGTGCCTTGTCAGGTTTTCGGACCTATTAAATTATTAAAAAAAATAAAAATAAAGCAAAAGCAAATTATGAATGTGGTTTGTTTTTTTTTTTTTAAATTAAATAAATAAATCAAAAAACAAAAAAAAAAGGAAGCAAAGCAATAACATTTTTTTTTTATTTGCTGGAAATTTCCTAAATTTTGAAATAAAACTTAGGTGAGAAATATATATTTTATTATTTGGTTAGTATTTAAGTTAAAGCTATTGTTAAAGTTCCACCTAGAATCTGGGAGTGTATTTGATTTGGCTTGTTTTTTTTTTATTTAAAGCCCACCACTAATAACTAACAATGAGAATCCAATATCAAGTCAATAGATAAGATTCCTCGTTTACGTGCGAGATACACTAGCAGCGCAGGATTAACGAATAGGCACACTGGGCGCCTGCCTAGGGCGGCAGATTTAAAGGAGCGGCAAAATATAACATAAAACCGATAAAAAAAAAAATTCAAATAAATAAATTTTTCTATTTGTAGAATTGAATATGTAACTAATCTACAAAAAAATAATAAGAACGTATTTCGAAACTAGCATATTGTTCTGCTGGAAGCTTGTTTTCTTCTTTGAATAGAATTAAAACTTATCTTCGATACGAAATTAAATTACATTTCAATTATGCACATCGAGAACGAAGTGTTAAAAAAAATTTAATTTGAAGATACATTCGATAAATTCATAAATAAAAAAATTAGAAAAAAGAATAAGTAAATTGAGCTAATTAAATAATACAGTTGGTTTCTTATTTAAATTCCAATCACACTGAAACTCTCAAAAAGTGCCTAGGGGCGGCATATTCGTAAATCCGCCCCTGTACACTAGCTTAAAAATTCAGCCCGTATGTGTAAAAATTCGTGTAGAACACTCGCACGTTATACGAATATACACACATTCAAAAAACCTAGTGTAACTCGCATGCTAGGTAGGTAGGTAGGTACCTTGCTTTACTAATTGGATAAATATTTTAAAGTTGGAGATTTAGAACGTTTCTAATTGAAAAATCTATCTTCAGTATTCAATGCGTCGTATCAAACGTCAAATTCTAATTGGAATGGAACTCAATTTTTTGAAAAAATTTAGTACCTGCCTAGGTAGGCTCCAGAAATACACCTACTGAGTTTTGTAGATAAGTTGGCATGTAGATATAATTACCTGTATCTGGGTAAAATTTCCAAGCTCAGGATCGGTAGATTACCTACCTAATAGGTACGTCGCATTGGAAACTAAAGTTTATTTTTCTATTAACGTCTTATTATTGTGCTCAAGCTTCAAATAAAAAAGAATAATTAATTTTAGTACGAAAATTTGAGGAATTTATTTTCAAATTATTTAAATACCTTTGTTTGCATGTGAAACTTTTGCGTTTTGTTTTCCCAAAATAAATACCACAACAGTTTCACTGTGAATTATTAACATCAAATAGACATTAAAGTATTTCCAAAAATAAAACTCCTTTTTTTTTGTATTATTTTAGTGCTAAATTTATGCGTCTTTATTCTGCAAATATATGTAAGTATACTTACATCTATATAAAACCAAAAAAGTAAAGCACGAAAACTTGTAAAAAAAAAACATGGGGTTGAGACATTTTTATTAACTTCCTACCTCAATAAATAGTTAAGTTTTTGTGTTTCTTAATGATTTTACGTTACAAGAATTTACTAATTTTATTTTGTTTTTTATTTTACCTTATTTTTTTTTTATATTTATTTAAATTAACAACAAAACCACAATTTGACTACTTATTTAGTTATATTTCTAAAAAAGACCAACAAAAAGGATTAAAATTAACTTATGAAATCATTTTTAACCCCAATTTAACCTTTTTCGTGTTCCTATGAATTTTTTTTTTTTTCATTGTGGGTAGGAGGTTAAAGACGTTATTTGATTTATTTTTATATTTTCATATTGGTAAAACTAATTTTAGGGGGCGGTATAACTAGATTAAATTTTATAATTTGAACTTTCATCATTTAAAGAGTGAAATGAGAACACTTCAATAGAAAAAACAAAATGTTTTCGAAAATTAGTACAAAAGTAAGTAGTTGAAGCTTGTTTTGCTCCTGAAGTAAGTGTAACAAGATAGGTATTTATTTACATAAAATAATTTTTAATTTCGACTTGACACTAATTTTAAATCTTTCGCAAGACCAATTTACAAATAATTTTTTTTTGTTTTGTTTCCGATTGAATTGCTTCAAAATTATTTTGCCTTAAAATGCACTTCAATTTGTAGTTTAATCAGTTTTTTTTTTAAATCAAAAAATACCAAGAAACTTATCAGAATTATAAATTTCTATTTAAGATTATTAACTTCAACTTGCATTAACGCAACGTAACTGAGTACATACCAACATAAATCGCATTTTAATTCTAGATGGGGAAAAATTTATTTCAAAATACTGACAACTTTTTGAACTACCTATTTCTTGGAATTATCTTATACATGCTTAATTATTATCCAGTTTAAATAAGGATCATTCTTAATTTGTCATAGTAAAATTATAAATATATATTATACCAGTAATATTAAAGCTTAAATATATTATACAAAATAATCATAACTAAGTACTTTAGTTTGATAATATTGAGATAAGGCAAATCTGGACAAATAGGAGTCAATGAACTAATTTTAAAATTAATTTTAAAACAGATAAAATTAGTTCCGAATTAAGTATTAATATAATGAAATTATTATTTTAACGAAAAAAAAAAAAATCTTTTCATAATATAATAAATTTTTTATTTTCTTTGTTTACATTCTTTTTAAGTACTTATTTTTCTTTTACCTAAATCGTGGATTTTGTATATTTAGTTATAAACAAAGCAAAACTATACAATTTTATATAATTTTTGAATAAATGATTCATATATATTATATTTTAGAACAAAAACTGTATAAAATCGTTTTGTTCATAAAATCTTTCTTTTTTTTTTGTAATAAAAATGGAAATGCAGTCAAGCAGAATTTATCTGTGAAGAATGCAATGTTTTTAATGAAAATTACAATCAATTATAATATGAAGATCGCTAGTAACGTTTATAATATATCTATTATTCCAAAAATCAAAATTTTTTTTTATGTAACTCTGGTAAATAAGTAACTATTTAATTTTGGAATATTATAAACATCTGTTAAATTCGGCTAGATTATTATTTTTTAATTACTTACTAGAAATATTAGTAAAGCATTTCGGATTCAAATAAAGCATTTCAAATCCTAAATTAAATATGGATAAAATGATCATAGATCTTAAAAATTTAAAAATGAATAATATTCAGAACAAATTATGATGAAATGTTCCGTCCCTGGAAATTTTTTTTATATATATACATTTACTAGATTATACTTTCAGGATAATTAATTCAAGTAAATATGATATAATATTTAATTTCTTAAGTACTTATAATTGAATGTAAAGAAAACTAAAGCAATCTACTTATTAAAAATTAGAACAAATTAAAAATATTGCACTTTTAATTAACTTTAATATAAATAAATTGAAAAATATGAAATATTTTTTAAGAAAAATATTACAGTAAGTATTTATTCAGTTTTATTAATTAAGTAATTGCCATGAAAGCGTTTTATATGAAAATCTTTTTTATTTAATTAAATTTATATAAGCTTTAATATTAGTAAATTCATTTCTAAGAATATTGTTAATATTACACTTAACATCTTAAATTTATATCTAGAATTTTTACAACATACATGATATAAATATGTTTCAAAATCAAGTAGGATTCTAAAAAATCTTCAGACCCTTATTTTTTATAAAATGTTTTCGTCAATCGTAAAATCGTACAAATAACAATTAGTTATAGTTATCAGAGAACATATTGTGAATTATTTCTGTTAAGATGTTTTTGAGGACAGTACACAGAATTAAACAAAGATATAAATTTACCTTACTTTTGTTTTCTGTTACTTTTTATTTCAAAGTTGAATGGTTTCCAACGGTTTCCAATGAAAATTTAAATTATGTTAAAATTTTTGTAAAATAAAATTAAAAAAAAAAAACAAAAAACATTTTTGGAATCGAAGGAAGATACCTAATGAAATATAAAATTTGAAGCACATGACTGCACTACGCAATGAAATGATAAATTTTATTTTAAATTGTGACAAAAAGAAAGATTTGAAATTTTTATAATTCACATCTCGCACTCTCTAAAAAAAACTTCATAGACAGCACAATTTTCTTTGTTGAACAAACAATAGAAAATTAACATCTGTTCTTTTTTTTATAATTTTTATCAGTTTGAGTTCTTGTGAAGGTAAAATTTAACATTATTATTATTATGTACATAAATATATACATACTTATATATTTTTTTTTCAAAGTCATTAAAACCTAATTCAATGTCCTTCTTTAATTTTTGAACAGCTGACTTAGTAAAATGTAAACAATAATTATGAATTAAAAATGTAGTTGGTTTGGTAGTTTCCTTTTTTTGGACAGTCATAACATACAATATATGCATAAAATTAATATGGTTCAACGCACCTTTGAAGAGAGGTCAATAATAAAATTAAAGTTACAGAACTGATATTGGTAGTTTAAGTACTTTTAACAAAATAAAATTTTGTGAGGATTTAGATTGAAAATTTTTTTTCTATTATGATTTTGAATTTAATTTTAAAATAATTGTTTTTTTCATTTAGTAGACTCTTCGACATCGATGTGATGCAACTTATAGGGCAATGGTTCCCAACCTTTTGAAATATTTGTACCCCTTGATAATGATTTGAATCTTTACGTACCCCTAAAAAAGAGTGCATACAGGTTATAACAAACGGAATAAAAAAATTTTAACGCGCGTTGTGATTAGATACGCCTCGCTTAGTTAGCACAAAAATTGATCCAGCATCATTGTTTCAAAATCACTGCGAGTTTTCATGTTATTTCTCAAGTCAATGGGTTATCATTATCAGTGTCAACAATCTTGTCTAATGAAATTGTGAAGGCGTTTCTAATCCAATTATCGACATTAAAAGCTGGAGGAATGATACCATCAACATTTTTTTTGAAGATTTCGTTATGAGTTTTAATATACTTATTTAAAATATACACAATTATACACAATTCACAAAATTTTGGAAAGAAAATTAGATTTTGAAATTATGTGTAAGCCGTAAAAAGGATATACATGTATTTTTTTCAATACGAACAGTTCCACGTACCTCTCAGAATTGGTTAACGCACCCCCAAGGGGTCCATGGACCCCAGATTGGGAATCTCTGGAATATTTATATTTTAAAACTATCAAATCATCTTGAAATCGTTGAAATTTTTTTATAAAACAAATCAAGATTTTGCGCCAAAAAATCATATTCTTTTCAATTAGGTTCAAAGTTCAGTACTTATTTTCCTTGAACCACTGTATGAATTTTTGATTTTCAGACTATCATTTTTATTATCCCCATCTCTAATTTAATTAAATTTAAAATACATTTTATCTATTTATTTTATTTTATACTAGGTATTCGAAAACACAGATATTTGAATGAAAATCGAATACTTACAATTTTTTATTATAATGCATATGAAAATGTAGAAACACATATCGATATGATCGATTTGCTTGAAAACCTCTATTTTTCCTGATATTTCGCTTTAATTCGTTATTAATAATAAAAAACATCTCCAAATCTAGTTACTTATAAAATTATAATATAAAGGTTTAAAGTTGATAAGATAAGGGTTTTTAATTCTCAAACTTTCAAATTTTTGTCTCGTCTCGTTAATAATTAAATATAGGGGTGTTATTTTTAAAACAATTTGTTTTGATATTTTATGAAATTTCAAAAATTTATTATATTTTTACTTCAAGTTTTTATTTCCTTGTTGGTGAATAAAAGTAAAGTACTTATCTAAATATTATTTGTCAAAAAAAATAAAATAAAATGGGAAACAAAAAACATAAATTTCCACTTGAATATGAATACCGTACCTACTTACATACTGTTTTTTTTTTGTCCAAGGAATGAAAGGATAAAATTAAGTAAGATGTAAAACAACCTTTTCCTTATTGCTTGAATCGAAATCTGTATTCAATTTCAATAATTTTGGTGTTTTTGTTCGATAAAACTAATATGCAAGTTTTCCAAGTTTTATCTACTTAGCTATTTTTAAAATAGAAATTGTCAAAAAAAAAAACTCACCACAGTTACATAAATAAGAAACTGAAGTTTTGTATTGTAAAGTTCAGTTTTGAATGTTGGTCTTTCCTGGTATCATTCTGTTAATAAAACAGAGGACTTACTAGAAAAACGTAGATTATATTTATATACTTACTTATACATTGTAAAGCAAGTACATGGAAGAGAGGCCATAAAGTTTAGAAATGATATAAATTAAGAGTACTTATACAATAAAAATTAAATAATTTGGTTGCAAGTCCCATTGATCCTATATTTTAGTTTTATTAAGAAAAAAAGTTTGAATTTATATTGTCTCTTAATATCAGAATTCAATTAAAATCCTCTCTAAAGTAAAAAAAAAAAAAATTGTAATTCGATACAGTTTGATGCACACATCATGATACATCACTCTTTTTTCTTGTTCCTTTCAATATGGTTCATATGAAAAATGATACTCAATTATTTCAGTCGGTCTGCAACACATTTCAAAATAATTATAATAATAATAATAAAGAATATGGCTTTTAAATAAACTCCTATTTGAAGTTTTAATATACAAAGAATATTGAATACTTATTAAAAATTTTCTTAGTTTATCTTAGTCATCAATAACGACACAGAAGTAAAAGTTTTAGAGTATTATAAATTATAGTTTTCTTTATTTGTGCAATAATTTTATATTATCAATTGTTGACTTGGTAACTAGATTAATAGGATCACGATTGGTCTGTGATAATAAATGTATATAATTTGTAAAATAAGTTATGCAAATGCATTTCTCTTAGTTTTTAGTTTTCAAAAATTAAAACACTCTAAAGAATTCATTGGTGTTAAAATTATTATATACATGTACTATTTAATATTTATATTTCAGTGAATTAACTTTTATTGGAATTATAATTACATAATAACTTAAGCAGTATTTAGTAAATATTCACGGCTTTCAATCTATCTATTTAGAATCTGTATAGGAAACATTTTCTTATAATTATATCTGTATTTCTATTTCTATAATTATTTCTTCAGGGAATAAAAAAAGAGAAATTTGAAATTACAAATTCACAGAACCGAAGAATTAATAAAGAATTAATAAAACGAACATAATCCAAACAATGTAGTCTCGTAATCTCTCATTATTTAAAAAATAATAATGTAATGTAACTTGTAATTCATTCTTATTGATGTTTTTAAGAACACATAATATATTTTTTGATGTAATCAGATGGTAATGATGATAATGTTCTTTTACTTATAATTTAAATTTATGAATTAAAGTTTTTAGTAACGATCTTTCTCTTCAATAAAAATATCTGTCGAAAAATATTTTAAGTTTGAGAAAAATATTATTTAGCGAAATCGTTATTTGATTTGATAATAATAACATTCAATGTCGTTGTTTATAAATTATTTGCCGGCTGTTCATTATTATCTTTCATCGTTCATATATTTTTCTAATTTTGGATAACGTCTTTACTATGAGGGTGTTTAATTATTTTCCTTATTTCTTAATTATTCTATGCCAAAATAAGTTTTATTATTATTTCTTTATTTTTTATTTTAGATAATGCTGTCATAATATTGAACTATTAGAATCTATTATACATTCCTCAAATTAAAAGTAATAACAAAATTAGTTTAATATAAAATAGAAAAAATGAATGTTGAGCAACCTCATTATGGTCATCCGATCATGAAAAAATCAAATAGCAATACATTACAAAATATTCCTATTGTCCGTTTACCACCATGTTGTCAAATGACAGCAAAAGCAGCTGCAGCGGCCTACAATAATAAAAAACAACAATCATCAAAATTAGATCAACGTTTCGGTCCATCACCATTTCGTCAATTATTACCAATTGCATTATGTATTTTATCATTTGCCACTGTTTTAAGTATATTAATTGTTTACATGGACACAACTGGTAAGTTATTTTTGTTTGCTTCCTGAAAATCCAAACTTCATCATAAGTAATTTGCTTCTTTTTTTTTTTTTCAGAAATTCGACATCAACAATTTCGTTTGAATATGTCACGTGATTATGAATTATTAGGCGTTTCTCAGGATGATCCCACTCTAGTTGCGTTTATACGTGAAATTCATATGAAAAAGTATCCAATGAGTTTCTTAAAAAATGCACCATCGGAACATTTCAATTTCACTGAGCGTCATGAATTGACACCTGAAATGGCTCAATATATATCAAATATTCTTGGTACTAAAACGAATGGTGCATTTATTCAATCATTAACTGGTAGTACACGTTCCCATTTAACTGGCCCTTGGTTGGCTGAAACTTTGAACTGGAGTGGCTTAATTATTGAACCAGAACCTAGGCATTATTTCACGCTAAGAAAACAAAATGCTCATCACAGTAAAACTCAAATGGTTCATGCATGTATATCTCCGAATCAACACCCAAAAGAGGTAATATACAAAATTGAATAATAGTAGAGTGATTATAACTTAAAAAAATTTCAGGTAACACTACATAATGATGATGATTCAGAAGTACGAATTAATAGTCTACTTGATGAAGAAACCTCCTGGTTTAATTCAAGAGTAAAGTGCTTTCCACTATATACCTTAATGTTGGCTGTTAATCGTGTTAATTACGATTTACTTAGTTTAGGATTACATGGGGAAGAACTAGAGGTAAAAAAAAATATTTTAATTTTTATTTAAAAAAATTATTCTAGAGATAGGAAACTTTTTTTCCTCACGATTCAATGATCTGATTCTTCATTTTTTTGAGTCCAAAAATCTAGTTTTACCTTCACACTTGACCTTGTTTGTGCATTCTTGTTCACAATTGTAAGTTCAATTCTCACCAAGCTAATTTTTTGGTAACTTCCTTCGTTTAATTCAACAGAAAACATTTACATTTTATCTTACGTATATTACGATCTGAACTTTTAAAACTTTTTAAGATAATTTTTTATTTCAACTTTAATACGTTTTAGGTTCTTCAAACATTACCTTTTGATAAAATTAATATTGAAGTTATATCAATTCATTTGCCTGATAACCAAGAAAAAATTCAAATTCTATCAGAACATTCAAAATCAACAATTTTGGAACAAGAGCAGCCAAATTATCGAGAAAAAACAATTGTCGAATATATTCAAAGTATTACTAGATTTTTAGCAACAAAATCATATAAATTAAAAAAAAAATATTTGAATAATTACATTTATCAAAAGTTTACATTGAAACGCAATAGAAAGAAATACTTGTTACAATCTATGTCAACAGTTCGAACATTATAATTTGAACAAAATTATTTTTTAAGAAAACCTGTAAAAGTATTAAGAAAAATTTATAAAACTTTTGTATTTTTTATTATTTAATTAAGTTAATATTTTTAAGCAAAAAACAAAATTTCCATTTATAAATTTAGTTTATACTAATTTCGGTAAAATGCATTGGCAGGTCGTTCTAATCATTGAATCTCAATAAGTGAAAAACTTAAAAGTCAACAATTACAACGAAAAGAAAAAGCGACTTGTTCAATGTCTTAAAAATCTTAAAATCACACACTATAAAAATATAAAAAATTGAAACAACACACCTTTTAGTAAAATTAAATTTCAATATACCAAGCTTCACAATTTTAAATAGCTTTATTCTAATAATTAAAAAAATAGTGATAAAGAAAAAATCAGACTTGATTAGATTATATCAGCTAAAGTAAGAGCTCTATAAATAGTTTATAAAAATATTTCGAACAAATTAATTTACTCAGGAAAAATTCTTAACGTTGAAAAAATTTAAATGTGGCGCTAGTTTGTTTTCTTGAAAATATTATTAAATAATAGTTTTTTTTAACAATTTGAACGTTATACGGATCATCAAAAAAACAGATAAGTATTGGGTAAAATAATTTATTTCAATAATTTTCAATCAATTTTTTATGATTACCTTAACTCAAACAAACAAACGTAAAAATTTGAGTTTTCTCTCTTAAGTTTAAAAATTTTTTTTTTTTTAAATTTTATTAAAATTGTACATAAAAAATTTAACTTTAGTTATTTTCAATCCTTATTAAGAAATATCAAAAAATCATCATGTTCGTTTTGTACATTAATTAATTAATAATACTAACAAAATTTCAAAAATAATTTTCAAGAAAAATGATTTGTGTCTCGAATATTAGCATTAATTATCAAAATTGTAGTTTCAGATAACAAACATATCAAAATGTTTTCAATAATACTCTTTGTTTTTTAAGCTAGACGAGAATATAAAACTCTTGGAAAAAAATAGTACAAAATAATTACAAAAGCCTAATATAAAAATACATATTATGATTTTTATTTCTGAGGAATGTTTTACTTTTTGTCATAATCACAACTTAAATTTTATAATGATTTTCCTTCTTAAATTAAATTTTTTTTATGCTAACTGAGCGATTGAAATATGCCGAAACATTTTTTTTATTTGGCTTTAAAAAAAGATTCTGCTGTTAAAAAATTTATAAATTTGATTAAGATATTTAGTTTTATGTTTCTGAGAAAGCAACCAGTATATTGATCTCCCTCAGTTGAATTTAAAACGTTAGCTCTCTGGCACATAAGTAAAATAATATTAAACCTATAATATGTAATAATAATATGATTTATAAGAAGAAAAAAAAATGTAAGTAAAGAAAAGTAATTAGAAATTAAGTAATTAATTTAAGTATTAAATCTGCTAAAAGGATATTTTGTAAAATTCGGTGTGAGCTGAACGTTTTTTATTTGTTTTTAATTGATTTTAACGAGATGCATTTTTTTTTCAATTATAAAGTATTTTTGACAAAATTTAATGTTTGACCTCCTATTTGTCAAGAATAATTATAGTTAATTATAAAAAGAACACTTTGGAAAGCATCAGATAAATAAGACATTTTTTTAAGGTTTTTATTATTTATTTAATAGGGAGTTCTTTAAGCTTCTTTTGACTGATGAAATTAAAATAGAGATTCTTAATGTTTTTAGTTATAAATAATTTCGAGTGATCATTTCTCATTTGTTTATTTTTTTTTTATTCATTTCGTCATTCAACATTTAATTTTTTTATAATATCAAATTGATCGTTTTTATTCATTTAGAAAACAATAATAATTATTCTATTCAATCAATGTCGGTTTTATGTTCAATATATTGTCAAAACATAATATTCCGAACATTATTGAGTTAAATTAGCATTGCAAATATTTCAAAATAAAAGCTAATAATTAATTATGCATATTTTATATTTTTGCTTATATTTTCAACTAAAGAACCATTTAGCAGATTTCAATTAAAATTTACCACACAAAAAACATAATTTTGTTTAAATAAAATTAGAAAATTTACTAAAACCAATTTTTTTTATTTATAGGATATAAAAGAAAAATCTTATTGAATGTTTAGAGTCTTTTTCAGGAGTAAAAAAAAAAAATCACATTCTTCGGCTAAAATCATGTGGAATTTTAAATTAAAATACGTAGCGAACTATAGTTTTTCTCACTAAATTGTGTTAACAACTACAAATTTCAAGAAGTGTCTCAAATAATATAATTAAATAAGAATATCTTGATTTCTAAGAATTTATGCAAGAATTATGCAAATCATTACATTGCGTTTCCAAATACAAAAAGTCATAGAGTCCAATTCAAAAGTTCATTTGAAAAAGGAAAATATATAGTTACCTTTTTATTTCAGAACTATTTTTATGGTTTAGTTTCTATTATATTAGAGAAGTTTTTCGCTTTAAGGGGAAAACTATTTGCTTATTAATAATTCTAGGAAATAAGTATAATTGTTTTTTGCGCATGTTAGAAAATTTGTTTCTTTTTTTTTTCTTTTGCTGTTTAACATTATTTTTAACCTTTCTTTTGGAAACCTCTGTTTCCGATATGTGAACTTATATATGTATACCACTATTAGCATGGGCTGCTGTGCTGACGTGTATGATTTTCTTTCACGATAATTAAGTTAAGTTTTATATGAAACAGTATAGCATTCATGAAAGTTATGTAGGTATTAAATATTTGTTTTTTCTTTTTGTATTTACCTTCCTACAAAGATATAATAAATTTTAAAGCCTACCTTATTTAGGTTATGTGATTTATTTTCAAATTAAAATGTTGTCGGGCAGTAGACTGCGTGTCTCAAAACACTATTTAAAACTTTTAATTAATGAGTCCAGTTTTTACTTGACAATTGCACTTTAATGTTGACATATTAATATCAATTTTAGTGTTTTAAATTTTAATTTTGATTTTTGCACCTGAAATTAATTTTCGACATCCTGCAATCAATGTTTTGTTTAAGTTTTACTATAGAAAATATTTAATTAAAAACTTGAGATTAAAACATATCTTTACCTTTAAAAGAAATTTACAAAAAAAGTTAAAATAATGAGTTTTATATATCTAAAAATAAATGTTTTTTTTAAATTAGGTGGAAAATTAGGTTTTAAAAATTGTTCACATGTCTAGTTTTGAAAATATACTAGACACAACATCATTATTATTATTTTTTTTTTTTATTAAATTTCATACGAAAAACCTTATTGTACAATTTTCGTATGTCAAATTAAACAGGTTTTCATGCATTATATTTGTTTTAGTTAGTTTCATATATTTATATTTTATTATAAACGTACATATGTTTTAATATAAAAAAAAACATTCGCCTTCGCAATTTCGCACCACACACAATCCTATCATGGAAAAATCAATATTTTAAGGATATTTTTTTTAACAAAAAAAAATTTTCCCTATCCATATTATTTTATTTTTAACTTTGAAAATTTTTATTCTACATAATTATACAAATTATTGTGTATAAATAAAAAGAATGTTTATATACATATAATATTATAAAAAGAAAAGAAAATTTATATTAAATGTATGCGTGATTTGCAGCTGGCACCCACATATAATTTTTCATTTTATATAAAAGAAAATTGGGAAAGCTTTTTATTCTTTTTATATAAAAATTTTATTATTTTTTTTTTTTTTTTGTTTTTTAATCCTAGGTTTCCCTACTTTTTTTTAGGAAAATTTTTAGTCCTTCGGGTGATGTCAGAGCGAAAACATCTTAATGGACTACAATAAAAAGTAAAAATTGAAAATAAATTATAAAAAAATAAAATTGAAAATAAGAAAAGAGTAATAAATAATTTTTTTATTTAAATTAATTTTAAAAACATTTTTTAAGTTAAAAAAAATTAAATTAAAACAAAATTTAAAAAAATAAATTAATTAATTTTGATATTTCAAATGGAAAATTCATTTTCCCTTTTTTTTATATCTTTTTTTTTTTTTTTTTAGCTTTTTTTGAAGGACTTGAAAAGAAATTGCGCATCAGGAAAATTCTATAAAACATTTTTTTTTTCCTTTTAAATTTTTAATTTTTCTTTTTTTTTTTATTGAATTTTAATTTTCTATAATTTTATTAAAATTTTTTTTTTATCACTTTTATTTTTTTGCGTAATAAAAATTAATTAATTTATTTTTTTTTTATTATTATTAATTTTAATCTTTTTAATTATTATTTTATTATAAAGAACATACAAAAAGAACAAAATTTTCCAAAGAGATGGTTAGCAGCGGAAAATTCAATCTGGATGACGAAAGAGAAAAAAACATTTATTTTTTTTTTTTAGTTCTAAATTAAAAATGTGAATTAAAAATTGAAATTAAAAACATAATAAATAAAGCAAATAAAAAAAAAATAAAAACTCAGTTAAAAATGAAGAAATTAATATAAAAAACGAAGTAAAAGAAAAACTTTACTTTTATGAAAATAAATTTGAAAAAAGAAAAATTCATAATTTTGGAGAAGTTGAGGTAAGTTAAAAAAAAAAAAGGAATTTGATTTTCCATATGGAAAACAATTTATGAATTTTTTTTGAATGTTTTTTAACTTTAAAGTTAGTAACTATGTAGTAGTTCATCATTTCAATTATACGCCAGAAAAAAACATAAAAATTGAAATATTTCATTTATACCCAGAATTTGACTGGGACTCTACGTCGATTGGAAAAAAACAAAATCCCTGAATAAAAAAAAAACAAATTAATATCCAGGGTGTTTTTATTTTATAATCATTATTATTTCCCAATGTTTTTAATCATTTTAATTTCATTTTTTATTTGCCAAAAGAACCTGGAATAATTTGAAACTTCGCTGCGATATCTCAAAAGAAAACTAATGAACTTAGTTATAGTATGTTTTTGTTTCATCTGAAAACGATTAAAATTAAAAGAGACTCATAAGATATTAGTTAAGAAAATAATAAGTGTGCAGTATAATTTAAACGTTGCTATTAGTAGTGGGTATAGAAATAATGTGATGGCTTTTCATATATTATTATTTTTTTTTATTAAATTTCATACGAAAAACCTTATTGTACAATTTTCGTATGTCAAATTAAACAGGTTTTCATGCATTATATTTGTTTTAGTTAGTTTCATATATTTATATTTTATTATATACGTACATATAGAACTCCCCAGTCGATATAATAATTGTCTGTGTAAAAGGAAAATTGAGTAAATTAAAAAATTAAAAATTTGTTATTCGAAGACTATTATATTTGCACACAAGATCCAACTTGACTGATGAGAACTATAATAAGTCTTCAATACACTTATATTATTGGACTAAAAATCTATGGCATTTAATATAGAACAATTTTGTATAGCACAAATAAAGTGAATCGTTTTTATTAATCAAGGCATTTCGTTTGATGAAAATAAATTGATAATATATGTACGTTTTTTTTTTTTTAATAAAATAGAATAAATATCGGTACTACACATTCAACAGTTTTTCATTTAGATCAAAGAATAAAAACCATATTATAGCTATGTATAAATAAATTCATGAGGGAGCATAAGGTTTGTTATAAACATACAGTTTATTATAATTAAAAAACGTAAATTTTTTTTTTTTTCCTGTACTTTGGGAAAAATAAATATTGAAAACAAGGGGGCGTTATCTTGTTGAATATTATATGTACATGTACATTTATATTTCCAAATATATTTAAAATATATATATATATATATATATATATATATATATCAACATTATATTTTGATGGCATTATTATCTGGAATATATTTATTTATCATATGAGCAAGCGCTATGTGAAAAATAAAGCGATTTTCAATTTTTGTCAGTTTATATATTAGGTACTTATTTTGTCAGTATTTATAAAGTTTAGATTATAAATCATATTAGTAGTAATTAATTATTATAGATAACCAAGGTATGTAGAAAATTTATAGAATACGTTTGAAATTTTAATAGTAAATTTTTATCCTATTCCATGTTTTAAATATAATAATCTTACTTTACAAAATAATTTTCATTTAACTAAAACTATTTATCTTCTGTTCAAAAATTATATATACGATAAAATCTTCTAAATCTTTAACTAATAAAATTAACCCTTATTCCTAGTTTGATTGAGCGTTCGTTAGCTAGTAAGTTCCACAGTTGGAAAGAAATTTGCAAAAGAATTTCAGAACTTTTTTTATGGTTACTGTTTGTATTATTTTAATATATTACTACATTAGCAATTTGTTAAAAATTCAAATTTCTTTTCCTTTTTTTTTATTAATATCAAAATGTATACAAATCTTAATAAATTCGCGTAGACGGAATAATTGACTGAAAAATCTGATAGAATGAGTTTTCAGTATGAAAAATTTACAAATGCCAAAAAAAAGGTAAAACAATTTTCTACCTTCTATTATGTTTTAAACAATATCCAACTTTCTCATTTTCTATAAAATTTTATGTAAGAAATTTATTATGATATTAAAAAATAGGTAGAAAAATTATATAAAATTCTTTCTTGCCTTTTTATCAAAAAAAAAGTTTATATATTTTATGAAAAATACAAAAAAAAAAACGACAAAAATAACTTTTTTTTTTCACCCACCCACGGATTTTCATTTTCTCCTGAAAAAAATTGTATACAGCTTTTACTAAATATACTAAAAAAAAGGAAAATTAAGTTCATTCTTATGTAGGTGTATATTATCGGAGAATAGAATTTTCAGAAAATTTTTTTTAGTTGCACCTTAAATAGATTTGTTAAAAATAAAATCTTAAGATCTTTACGAACTGTTTTTTGTATCCAAGTTAGCAAGTGTGTATAATTGCATATATGTATTTAAAAATTAAAATTATTAGCCCACAGTACCTTTCATTCATTAAAATAATAAAAGCATTAGTTATGATGTTAAACATGCGGTTAAGTTAAGTTAAAATCGACTCAGGACTCTAATTTAGGTTTCCCATTAATTTCTTTTCAGCCATATACAAAAGATACAAATATCTTGGGCATCAGCCACTGGCAAAATTAACAATATATTGTAAATTATTTCTCAAATTGAGCGATTAGTTGCAAACATTTTCTTAGTACTCATATTGTGCTTAAATAGACGCGAAAAGGTCCAAGGCATCTAAATGCTTACAATATAATCATATAAAATTCAGTTATAAAGATGCATTTATCTAATGATAACGCAATAAATATTTAATTTATTACAACTTGCCAATATATTAATATATACCATACCTGGACGTTGATGTATATATGTATACGTACATAACTTTTTGAGAAAAAGAAAGAAAAATTATCTTATTTGAAAGAAAATCATAAGGTTGGAAAATTTTTTACTCCAATCATGTACCGAAAAAAAAAAAAAAGAAAAAATTTTTTTTTTTTTTTTTTTCAATTGACTACAACCAAATTATTTTCGGCGAAAATTACTTCTTTAAAAGAGCTTTCAACCCATACTTCTTCATAATTATTTTGCACATGTATTTGTGTTAAAGACGTATAAGGCAAAAAAAAATGAACGCATACAAAATGAAAATTTCGTTTTCATTTTGCCTTGTAGAATAATTTTTATGGCATTTAGATATAATGAAAAATAAAATGCTTTTTGGCATATTGCCAAAACAACAATAACAAAAAAATTTATCTACCACTTTATAAGCGACCTGTTGACATTTTGTTTTTGTTTTTTATTTTTTCGCTACATATATACCTACATAAATTATATGTATTCTGAACTTACATAAATTTGTGTTATGCTATTTTATTTTTATTTCAATATTAAAAAAAAAATATATGTATGTGGTAAATGGGTTTTATATGGATGCGTCGTCGTCGTTATGCCAATAATATAGGTTCGAGGAAAAATCTTTTATACTTTTTTTTTTTATATTATTGTCGCCATTATTATTGTGAATATATAAAAAAAAAATAAATTCAAATTTATTATTATAAAATTATTTATATGGCTTTATTTTTTTTTATTTTCTGCTATAACAAAGAAAGTAATTTGTTGATTTTATTAACATTGTACGTAATTTAATAATAATGTTATCAACCCATCACATTTATTTTTTATTTTTTTGATATTGTATGTTTCATTAGATACATTGTTTCATTACATACATTGGTTACAAAAAAATTGTATGATCGCGGAATAAAAAGTGGAGGCTGTGGTTCAATTAAGAGTAGGTATTTAAGGATTAATATAGCCTAAATCACAGTAATTAAGTATTAATAAAGTTTATTATACATATAAATTGAGTTTATGGTGGAAAGCTTCAATATACGTAAAAACGAAGCCGACAGGATAAAATAACCCTTGTTCCTAATAATTCCTAAACTAATAAAAGCTCAGAATATTTTTCATGGAAATAAGAGAGACCAATGGTTTAAATAAGATAATTTCGTTGTACTGAAGTCTAATATATCTTTATTTTAACAAAGGTTTTAATTTTGTCTTGTCACAACATTATCGGTCATTGTGGCACTGGTCTATGTACTTATAGGGATAATCCGCGAAAACTGCGAAATAAACCAAATTGGATGTTTTTTTATATATAAGTTTTGGGGTATGACGGTCGTGTCGCAGATTATCACTAAGTCATATTTAATCACAACTTTTTTCTCAATAACTGAGAAAAACTTCGCAGTTTAAGAAAAAAAAAGATTTATGTGGCAAAACAAGGTTTGCCAGGACCATTAAGATCAACATTTACTAATAATTCATTTTTTATGAAAAGGTGACCAATACTTTTTTTTTTATATTCGAATTGAGAAGTTCGTAGAAATTAAACGTTTGCTTATAGTTACGCTGCTGCATTGAGAATAGTTCCTCAATTTATCATCAAATATTAGTTATTTTATACATTTTCTTTTAAAATTATCCAATTTATAAGCGTCTCACTTCTTTAATCAATAAAATATATATATTTTTTTAAAGTTAAATCGTTGATATAGAGAGATTAAGTTTTTATTTTTCAATATTTTTAGTAAATCTAATTATCCTCATATAATAATATACCATGATGATTCAAGAACAAAAAAAAATTAAATTTATATAAAATTCTACATTATTTAATATATATTTACTTCGAATAAAAATTAATTAAAAAAACAAATCACGTTCCTTAATATAAAATGGAACAAAAAAAAAGAAGATATTGTTTGTACATTATATGTATGTAAGTATTTATATAAAAAAAAAAGATATCAAAATATTTTAAAGGAATTATTATAACTTAATTTAGTTCAACAAAAAATTTGTTTTTTTTTTGCTAAATCAAAATTTTTCCATTGAAAAAAATGTCTTGTATAAAAAACAAAAAAAAAAAAAAAAAAGGATTTCTCCAAGGATATTTTATGTTTGTTGTATACACACATTTTTTGTACTTAGAAGAACATTATATGTATCATATACATACAATAAAATTTTCTTATACAAAATACGTGAGTTTGCATAAATTTATATATACAGAGTGTTAAGAAATATTTTTGTGACATTTGAGTCATTGTTTTCACAATTTTAATAATCAAGATCTGAAAACAAAATAAAATTGGCAAACTTTCCGAACGATTTGAGGTCCAGGTTGATGCCGGACTTCTCGTAATATGAAAACCAAAAAAACTTGAGATTAGAATAAAAACTAGGCTAAATTTAAAATAAATCATGTTAGTTCCTAGATTCTTAATTTTTAAAAAATATTATATTTAGGAAAGTTTATAAAACTTTGCAGCGAAATTCCCATTAGCTTTCATTAGGTACCTATTTACATACATAATAAAAATTACATTGAGATAATTAAATTAAAAATTTTTCTTGAGAAACCTATTTATATTCAAGTCTTAAAATTGAATAATATTTTATGTAAAACACCCTGAATTGTAAATTAAAATTAAAATTCCATTAACTGTAGAACTTTTTGAGTAAACATAATCCATTTATAAATTTAAATAAATTTTCCATTTTAGACCCAAATATTTAAACTATGAATATAAAAATAATAAAGTTATTTTCAACTTCACTTACTAAAAACATTATTAGTATAAACTAAGTATTAAACTTTTATGGAAAAAAAAATTTATTTTAAACATCCTTCAAAAACTAATTACGCTCTATTTAATACTGTAGAGTGACTTAAATCTTTAATACGATGATGAAGGAATGGGTTTTCTCTTTTTAATAAAGTTAAATTTAAATTTTAATTTCCAAACTCATAAACTTGATTTTAATTGTATTTTTCAATTTTGGATTTATTAATACATAATCTATACATCTATACTTTCTTGTCATTAGAAGATTACCTGTATTGATTATTCTTTCATACTTTTTCATACTTTTTTCTAAACAAATTAACACGGCGTAATAAAAGATATCGTATGTAAAAAAAAAACACCCAGCCAAAAAGGAAAAATGACACATAAATTGATAGGCGAGAAAAATTTTTGTTACATTGAGTAAAGTTCCATAGATTACATATTTTTTGATGTTAAAATATTTTTGATTTTTTATGTACTACGAATTATTTATACACATATATATATTTAGTATGAAAAAATCGCCTTTCGACGGTTTTTAGACTCTAGCTCAAAAACCAAAAAATATTTAATAAAACAAATTTTTTTTAGATTAAAATTCATAAAATTACGCTTCTTTTGGCATTTAAAAAATTAAAATCGATGCACTGGTTTGCGAGCTATGAGCTCTCAAAGTTGAGAAAGAAAATTTTACATATATATTTAGTATGACAATTAGCATAGTAATATATGACAATTAGCATAGTAATATATGACAATTAGCATAGTAATAATACATCAGCAAAATAATATTGCTCCATCAGAACTGAAAAAAACCATCACCTTTACAATTCCTTTCTATTTAGAGTATATCTCTGTCATGTTTATATTCAACATCTGCAAGAACTTCAAAAAATTGCAAATAAAATTAAGTAGAATTTTGAATCAAAATTAAAGCAAAATAAATAAAAAATTTATTGGAAAATAAAAATGTAAGAACATTTTATTGTGTTCATTTTTTGTTTAAATTGTAAATGTTTAATCAAAATCAAACAAAAAAAAACTAATAAATATTTAATAACAATTTATACTTGCTCTTACAATAAAAAATATAATTCGTTATTTTTCTGTACAGCAAGGAGGAGAGAATTTTCAAAAACATTCCATGAAATTTACTTTTCTTTTTTTTTTATCTTTTTTCCATAATATGGTTTTTAGTTATTTTTAACTTTGTTAATATAATGTAAATTCTATACATATTATGAAAATTTATTTACGTCAATTGCATTTCCAAATATTAATATTAAACTCCAAAAATAACAAAAGAAAAAGAATTTTTAGAATTTTGTATTTGTCCAAAAAAGTAGGTATATATTTTTATTTTAAAAGTTTTAACAACAAAAAATGTTTGACGTAATAAGCAGCACTTAGAAAAATGAAGCAACATTCCCGTCCCACGTAAAAAAAAAGTTCTGACTTATTTGTCATTGTATTTAATTTAACATAAATTTTAAATTTATATTTCAAATTGCATCGAAGAAAAAATTAATTTTTGTTTGTACATATTTCTATTTAACGTTTATTAATGAGCTTAAATATGAAAAATTGAAGAATGAATGACGTAAAGCTCTAAAACTGTTGTTATAATGCTATTTGAAATAACAACTTTAATTAAGTGTAGAACACAAATTATTAATATTAAATAATTTTAAATGAATTATCAGACTTTTGTTTTCAACTCTGAGCGTGATCTTTTAAGCTTTCTGCTATCAAATTTAATTTGCATATTATAATAAATTGTAATTTGAAAATAAAAATTATGGAATTTAAAATTTTAAACGCGAAATAGTCAGCGCGGCAGTTGTTTAAAAAAAATTAAGTTTAATATGTGTATATAATTTAAAGAAATTTTATTAAGCCAAGTCATAAAAAAATTTAATTCTTAAGGGCTCCTTACAGTTTGGAAATTAGATTAGTTGAATATTTTATATAAAACTATCCTGGCATTTAAATATTTTAGTTTTTGTATAAGAAATTAGTGAAGTGAAGTGTCAAAGCTTCAGTTCGTAAAAGATGTGTGTAGACTGTAAATCTTTCAATGTTTTTGTATTTTATGCAAAAAATATGCCAGTTTTTTATTAAAATTATCTGAAAATCATATTTTTAATTAATGTCTTCAAATTCTTTTTAGGTTACGTCATGGCCGAAAATGAAAAGGAAAAAATAAAATATAGTACAACATATTGGGCGAAATCTCGAAAAAATCTTTTAAGTTTTTTAATCTTTTTAATTTTCTTGCAATTTTATAATGTGTCAGCAGAAGGGAATATTGGTGAGTAAAAAAATTTTTAATTAATTTTGTAAATATTTTTAAAGTATAAAAAATTTGTAAATATTTCAAAAGTTTTTTATAATTGAAAAAATTGTCATTAAACTTGATCCAATAAAATGCCTAGAGCAACAAAGAAAGAAATTTCTAATTTTAAAAGTTCAACCACAAAAATTATTTTGGTATAAATATCTGCCGTAAAGGCTTTAACACTTTTTCAATATTGAATAAAAATATTTAAAAAAAATACGATCTATTCCTGAATATTTTTTTTTATTAGAAATACAGCCCTAAAAAAAAAAATAAAAATAAAAAAGGTAAAACTTAAAATTATTTTTATTTCTATTTTTAGACTAATAATAGCTTTATTTTATTTTTAGATTTTTTTTTTTCATTCATGTTTCATGCCAAGATATTTTTTTTATTTTGTTATTTCAAGTTGAAACGTAAAAGTATACTCGAAAGGATATAAAGAAAATATTAACATCAAGGACATTACAATAATTAGAATTGTGTTGGGTTAATTATTAAAATTAAAAAATGTTATCATAACATTTGTGGTTTTTTAAAGAACTAAAAGGAACTAAGGAACTAAAAAGTTGAAATTATACTTGAGTAATAGTTTTTTTTTTCGTTACCGGAAAAGCGTATTTCGCAATAGTAATCTTGTTTTCAAGCTTAATGGAATCATTAAGGATTTTATTGTCTGTTTCTACCAACAATTGAAGCTAAAAATTTATATTCAAACTTTTTACAAATTACTCTCAATAAAATGCTTTTCACTTACTTTTATTACATACTTTAACATTAAAATTTTATAAACATAAAAAAAAAAATTAAAAAAATTTTATATTTTATATATTAAGTATGTAGAACGAATTATATGTGAACAACGTGTAACTAATCTAATGTTTAAAGTAATAAAAACTTTGTCGTCTACTCATGACCCTTTTTGTTAAATTTAACATAATTTTTATGAGTTTTATTTTTCAGTGTACTAATCTTAATCTAAAAACATTTGTACAACGTTCCTACTGTACATTCATACATATACATACATATATTTCTCCTACGTAAATTGAATACGTTTTTATTTGTTGTAAAAACTTTTTATAAATTTCCCTTAACAAAAAAAATATCCATGGGAAATAATATGTATTCACGTTTGTTAAATTTTCATTCATATAAAATTTTCCGCCAACATATAAAATTAATGACGTAGATAGAGATTATAAAAGAAAATAAAACTGTTAAGATTTTCTTAAATTTTTTTCTGTCTTCTAGAAAATTTAAAGGAATAATAGTAGTGTAGAGAAAGAAATTTTCTAAATTAGGGAGTTTTCTGGAACCGAAAACTAATTCATCGTATATATAAGTATACTATAAAATATCATAATATCATATTGCATTTATATTACACAAACTATAAATTTGAAGTTATTGATTTTTTCACTTTCATAATTTTTTTTTACCACAAATGACGTCCGTATAATTATTTATATGCAGTGTTTCGTTTAAATATTCCAAATAGGTTTTAAATAAAAAGAAATTATAAGACGATTAGAAAGAAGAAAAAAATAATTATAGCGTTTTTTTGGTCAGCTGGACTGGAGTAGCTCTGTGTAAATTTAGTTGGAAAACTTAATTTTTTATCATAACTTCTATATGTAATTCATTTGTAAAAAAAGTTTTTGCTTTAAGACCATTTACCTGGGATGATTTTGACAAAACTATAGGAAAATTGATAAGACTTAAATTAAAGTTTTTTTTGTTCTACTCCTTTTAAGATTATATATTCAACAACCTATTTAGCAAATATAATATATACATTAACTAAATGATTATTTTTTAAAAAATTATTTTCTAAAAACAAATTATCTTGACTTCCTAACAATATTAAAATCTAACGACTCCTTGAAGTTTCTTTATTAAATAAATTTTCTGTCATTTCAATTCATTTCAACATGTTCTTTTTGCAAACACGTATAAAATATTTGTGTGATATAAATCTATTTGAATTTGTTGTCTCTATAATCGTAAATACATTAAAATATTTTCTATTTATTGAAAACAGCTTGACATAATTGTTTTCGCAAGAAAAACTTTTATTTGAATGATAAAACGTGAGATTTACATAATATTTGATTTTATAATAAAAATAAGGATGTTATTATGTCGATGAAGAAATAAGATTAACTATTCTTAAATAAATTGTTGATTGATTAATTTTATACTAAATGCCTAGCTTCTATAGGGAGTTATTAATGAAGGAGAGTCTATAGCAGGGGTTGCCAGACTTTATCCCGACAGGAGCCGAAATTACAAAAATCAGAATTGTCGAGAGCCGCAATTAGAAATTGTTTTAAATATCGTCGGTCTCATTCAAAAATCACGAAACTGCTGGATTTGAATTTTTTTTTCCTTTTTTTTTAGTACATTTTGGTACTTTGTGGAAAATGGAAATAGTCTTGCGGATAATTTATGAGCTTTCGACTTCTAACTTTGAACATATTAAAATTTAAGTTTTTTATAATTTTTCTACATTATAGGACAAACGAGACCGACGAAATGTAAACTCTCTTTATTGTCATTCTTCGCATTTATCTGTATATTCATTCATAATTTATTTAAAAAAATTCGCATGCATATGTTTATTTATGTATAAAAAAAATTATATGACAACCAATACATTACATAAGAAAACGGTTTTTTTTTGGGATCGTGTCGAAATTCTGTATTGCAAAATTCTTTGTTGCAAAATATTGTACAACAAAAAAAATTCTGGATTGCAAAATTCTGTATTGAAAAAAATTTTATGAATAAATTCTGTATGTAGAAAATTCTGTTACAGTCAAATTCTGCTACATCAAAATTCTGTATGGACAAAATTCACTTATAGTAAAAACTAAAAACGGAGATAATTATTATCTTTTTTTATATATAACAAATTTTGTTAATTAGATAACTCTTTTTTTAATATTCAATAAATTTAATATGATGTACAAATTATAATAACAAAAATCATATCAAAAAAATTTTCTAACAATAGGTACCGTGCTATAATTTTTTTTTGATTCTCTGTAGCTGTCCTATTCTTAACAAAATTCGTCAAGTTTTGATAACGATTATTTTTCGCTAATTTTAACTGAAAACAAAAAAAAAATCGGTTGATTGAATTTAAATTTAGTTTACATTTACATAAAAAAATCTACGTACAGATTTTCTGTATTGGAAAAATAAAATTAAATATTATGCGCGCTTGTTTTATTTTTCCAATACAGAATTTTGAAATACAGAATTTTGCAATACAGAATTTTGCAACACAGAATTTTACAATACAGTATTTTGTCAAACAGAATTTTTTCTATACAGAATTATGAAATACAGAATTTTGTTAATACAGAATTTTGCTAAACAGAATTTTGGTATTTTTTAAAAACAATATTTTTTCGAACGTGGCTAGAGCCGCAGTGAGGAAGAACGAGAGCCGCATGCGGCTCGCGAGCCGCAGTTTGGCCAAGTATGGTCTATAGGAAGTTATTGTGAATAAGTTCTGAAATTAAATTCATAAATTAGTTATAATTCTAGTTTAGGTGAGCAAGAGTGGAATTATAACTAATTTATTTGATATTATTCAAAGTGAAAACTTTAATAAAATGTTTGCCAAAGTCGATCAGTTATATAAATAAAGCTTCTTTGAATATTTTTAATCCCTAAGGAAATTTTATAAAAGAAGAAAAATTAAACGAAAATAACAAGAAAAAAAAAACTGAAGATGGCATGAGGTTTCTAAAAATAGAATTTTCTTCGGATTGTTGAATCTTATAACATTAATATTAATGATAAATTTATTACATTTTTGTATATTCTTTTTTCCTTCAAACACACTGTTCTGCGTAGGTGGAAAATGATAAACCGATTGTTCGATTTTGATATACTTAATATTATTTATATTTTATTTTCAACACATAAAATTTATGGAATTAATATTTTTTTTTTTATTAATTTTGATGGATATTGAAATAGATAGATGTTCATTTTATTAAAAATGAAAATGTCTTAAACAGACATAACAGATATTACCCATAAATTATTTTTGATAAACATAATTTAAAAAAAAATTTAAGTAAATTTTAGGAAACATAATTAGAGAAAAGTTAGAGTTATATGACTTGTTCTAGTAAAAATATTCGGGAATAATCCTAAAAAATTATTAAATAATAAATGTAGTGATAAAAAAATTTAAGAAGTTGATATTATTCTTTGTTTTTCGGCCGTGAAATTATAAATGATAAGATTCTCACAAAATATATGTAGTATAGAATTCAAAGGTAATTAGAAGGATAATTGATTGGTAATATCCTAAGTAGACATAGTTATGCCACGAAGTTCATGAAATGCTTGTTAATAGTCATATATGATAAATTTATTTTTATTAAACTATATGTTAATTGTACTTAACATAAATAGTTTAAATAATCGATAAACGAAGTTCCCCTTTAAGAGTTTTAGTTTCTAATAATTAATTTTTCTAATTTGGACATTTAAAATTATCCATGAATTGAAAAGGAAGTTAAATATTATTAATAATTCACGAGCTTTTATAAAGTATTTATAGGAACCAATTCCTATATCTAAATAAATAATAAACATATTTAATAGTGAGTGGGTTTGGTTTTTTTTTAACAATTGGATAATTAATGCATTATTAATGCTTTCTATTTTATTCAATGTCAATTTGCTAAATGTACATATTTGTATATAATGAATTTATAATATAAAATAATTTGTGTCATTATGGTAGTTAATAAAAATACTATATATCATCATAATGCTTCGAAAGATTTTGATATTCTTTGAAAATCATTTCTGCGACTTTTAAGCCAATGAAAGTTCACATTTGGACTATTTATATTTTGCTCAATTTATTTACTACTTTTACCGTATAATTATGGTTTCGATACTGTATAGAACCTTTCAATTTTATCATTCAAAAAATAAATGAAAAAGCTTGCAATTTCACTTAACTTTATTATAATTGGATTTTTTTTTTGATAAAGTTATCTTTTCATATATATTATAGATTTGTATTTAATAGATTTTCCAATTTTCTACTTCCATAATTCGAAAAAATCAACAAGTGGAAATTACAAAATAATATTTATAGTCTCAACTTAAGTATCTCTTATAACAATGCTTTAAATACGAAAACATTTGAAAATAATTTCTATAGTATCAATTTCAAAATATACATTACCTATTAAAATTAAGCATATTAAGTGTTTTATTATCGTAAAATTTTGTGGCACTTTTAATAAAAAAAATTCATTTGTTGCTCAAATCAATTTTATAAAGTGCTTTTATTTTCAATATAAATTCACAAAAGCAAAAAAATTTCAATTATAAAAACCATTTTATAAAATATGTCCAAAATTGGATAAAGTATTCTGAATTACATTTTGCCTAGCGAGAATACTTTAAAGTTTTTTATTTTAAAATGTTTATGACTATTATTAAAATATTTACTTCATTTTCTATGATGAATTCAAGTCGATTATTTAAAAAAAATATTTTTGAAAAATAGTTTTTATCTTTATTTTTTCAGGATGCCACTATGTTCGGTCATTATGCTTGGAAGGAGTTGAATTCTGCTACGATGGTAAGCTGATAATAATAAATTATTATAATTGTGGAACAAAATATAATCAACAATTAATATTAAAATAACATTTTCAGACCTCGCATTTGGAAAATGTCTCTCTAAAGTCGGCATGGAAACAGATGATATTGATCGTGCTCCGTTGACAGAGGAACAATCCGCTCTTCTTGCTACTATGTTAGAAGAAATGCAAGGAGCTGGATTGGGTTGGGATCATCCATTTGTTCAATGTCGAATTCAGGGAACATTATTTTCAATTCGTCGACAAACACCTTTACCTCCTAATTTGTGTGGAAATTTGGCTCCGGATCCGGAAATACTTGGTCCACAAAGTCCATTGGCATTTGTACGTTTCACACCACCAAATGATGATTATGCTGATGAAACTTATGTTCCACCATTAAGAAAGGATTTGGTTGATGATTTTTCTGATGTTCTACTACCCGAGCAAAGAAGACGGGCAGAAAATTTAAAGCTATTATCGGAGTTTGCACATCAACCTGATATTTTAGAAGAAGAAAGACAAAAAATTATTTCTGAAAGTATAGCGAAACAGGTAAATGGCTTTTAATAATTATTAGCTTTATTAATAAGATGTTTTTTTTTAAATAATATTTAGGAACTGAAAAATCGAATGAAAGATATGAAGAATCGAATTGAACTACACAAAATGTTGGCCGAATACGAAAGAGGAGAATTGAAACCACCAATGTATATTAATAATAATATCTATCCTGAAGGAACTAATAATGAAGATTTGCCAGAAATAGAAGCAATGAAAAGAGGTGGCCAATTTAAGGAGCAAATTTTTGCAGAAGAGCAGATAAATGATGAAAAACCTAAAACATTCTTTCGAGAAATTGCCTTAAATGAACATATCCCTTTGAATCATGTAGATATTCCAGAGCTAAAGTATTCAAGCCACTATAAAACTGATCCATTAGACATTTTGTTACCCCAACCAGTTGACTCTGACGTCGATTTCTCAGATAATAACCATCCAATTAAATATCATAGAAAAGGTGAACAATCAGGCGTTTATACAGAGGGAGGTCTAGTATTCGTTCCTAATCATGGAAGAAATAAGAACGAACGAAAAGAAGAAGCCAGAAATTTACTTGCAAACATGTTAGGCTTTACAAGGCACGAACGTTTGGATGTTAAAAAACCAGGGCCTTTGATAGGACCCCCGCCCCCATCTTCTGTACAGAAAGATAATGTGAAGGAACAACAAAATGATACAAAATCAAACAATAATAAGGAAGTACTACCGGCCCACATCAAAGGAGATGCCATTCACAAAACCAAAAAAGAGGCAATTATTAATCACTCAGATGAAGATCATGGCTCGTTTTCAGTGGATCCTTCGTACGCTTTTGTCAGATTCAAAAATCCGTAAGTCTTATATAGTTCAGGAATACACTTTTTTCTTTTTCTTTTTGTTACTCTTTATTTAACTATAATTATTTTCATAATAAAGAATTGACAGCTGGGATTATGGTACCAGGATCGTCGGTGCTCTTCATGATATTTTGCATATCAATTTTACTCACATAAGGTGACTAGTCTTTTGTATTGGAATAAATAACGAAGTTAATCTGTAAATTTAAAATTTTTTAGAGTCGATCGCCGTGAAGTTTCTTTTAAAGTTGAACCGAATCCAGAGAAAAAAACTGCAGCGGATGTTGCTAAAGCTATTAATGAAGTTCGAATCAAAAACAATTTACAACGAAGAATGGGAATAACTGTTGTGTATGCAGGAGTTGGAGACAAGGTCAAGCATGATCCCGAAGCCATTATGTCCCGGATTGAGCTAGCTGAAGAAGGTCCTGACGTTACCCATATAATGGCATATATGTTTGCAGGAGCAGGAGCTGCTGCAGTTATTGTTATTGTTGTTACATTATTTTTGATTCGGAGACATGACAAGAAACGAGATAAATTAGGAGGTCTTTCACAAGGAGTTTCGGGAACGGAAAGCTGTAGTAAAGACTATCAAGAGCTTTGTCGGGCAAGGATGGCAGGTGGAAAAGGCCAACAACCACAGGATTCGGCTGCAAGTGGTCGAATTACTACACTCGCTAAAGAAAATGATAGGCCACCATCTTCACGCTCAAGCACATCTTCTTGGAGCGAGGAACCAGCTTTGACTAATATGGATATTTCAACTGGTCATATGGTTTTGGTAAGTAGATAAAATTCTCCGTTCAGAAAAAGAACTTCTCATTTTCATCATAATTTCAATAAAATGTCTATTATTCACAGTCTTACATGGAAGATCATCTACGTAATAAAGGTCGACTACAACGTGAATGGGAAGCATTATGCCGGTATGAAGCTGAACCAAGTGCTAGAGATGCCGCTCTTCAATCTCAATGTGCTCCTCTAAATCGCGCTGGTGCTCCATTACCTTATGATCATTCTAGAGTTGTTTTAAACCATTTAGCAAACGCCGAAGGACTGGATTATATAAATGCTTCCACTATTGTATGATTGCTTACAATAAATTCCCATATAATTATTTCGCTTAAATGATACATTTTTTTAGACCGATCATGACCCCAGAGCTCCAGCATATGTTGCAGCACAAGGGCCATTACCAACAACTTTAGCCCATTTCTGGCAAATGATTTGGGAACAGGGTGCTGTTGTTATTGTCGCATTATGTCGACTTCAAGAGAATGGAGAAATATCTTGTGCCCGTTATTGGCCTGAAGAAGGAGCAGAAACCTATCACATTTACGAAGTATATTTAATATTTATTTTAAAGTTGATAATAAATTAAAATTATCGATTACATTCATTTCAGGTGCATTTAGTTAGTGAACACATATGGTGCGATGATTATTTGGTTCGATCATTCTATCTGAAAAATTTAAGAACAAGCGAGACACGAACTGTTACACAATTCCATTTCTTGTCGTGGCCACAAGCTGGAGTTCCGACACAAGCCAAACCACTTCTGGAATTCAGAAGGTAAGCATTTAATTTACAACTAAAAAATAGACCCAATCTATTTATAGACAGATTATTACTGGGTAACAGTTTGAAAATAAAAAAAAATATTTTCAGTGCAAAAAAATTACAAATACTTTTATTTCATTAAATTTTAGAAAAGTGAATAAATCTTATCGTGGTCGTTCATGTCCAATAGTTGTACATGGTAGTGCAGGAGCCGGACGAACAGGTGCATACATTTTACTTGATTTAGTACTCGGACGAATGAATAAAGGTGCACGAGAAATTGATATTGCAGCAACTCTTGAACATTTAAGAGATCAACGTGCTGGTCTTGTTGCAACACGGCAACAATTTGAATTCGTTCTAATGGCTGTTGCCGAAGAAGTTCATGCAATTTTGAAGGCATTACCAGCCAATCAAACTGAGAAACGAGAATTAGACAAAGAAGCTGTAAAAGAAGAAGAAGAAAAAGTAGTTAAAACATCGCCAAAATCAAAATCAGATAAAAAGGATAGTGATAAAGAAAAATTGATTGAAAAAAAGGACGAAAAGTAAATTTTATATAAATTTATATTGATGACCGATCTGATTAAATGAAACTTTGATGCTTTTTTTTAAGTCAATTTTTTTTTTATATAAAAATATGTAGTATGTATAAAATAAATAAATATATAATTAATTATTTTAAAATGAATGAATTATGCATATACATATTATACACATACATACAAAATACATAATATATATATAATTATATATAAAAATTATAAACTTAAATGTAAACAAAATTTTAAAAATAAAAAGAAATCAAAATTTCTATCCAGCCAGAAATTTTGAATTCTTTTAAAAAAAAAATTATTCCAAAAAAAAAAATAAAAATTAATTAAATAATAAACTTCTAAACACTTAAATAATAATAATAAATATTCAGTTTTTTTAAGAATTTTAGGACAATTTTCTATTTTTAAATAATATTCTTTTTGTTATATACTTGCATTTCAAAAATATTACAAAAAAAAAAAATAAAAAAAAATACGTATTTCTGGGGTTAGATGACGACAATTTAAGGCATTCGAAAAAGGCTAACGACTTATGATTAATCTGATAAAAAAAAAAATAAAAAAATAAAAAAAAAAAAACATTTTTTTTCAATTCGTAGCTAATAATAAACAAAATAATATTAATACACTTAGTTATAAAACAATTTAGTAGAGGAGAACAATATAAGATATATAATATAAAATAAAAATTAAAAAAAAAATAAATAGTTAATAATCACAATAAGTTATAATATATATAAAAATAAATAAAAAATAAACTATAACATAAACTAATATAATAAAACTATATGTAGTGGAAGGAAAAAATATATGAAATATATCTGAAATATCACGCATGTACCTCTGTAACAGTAAAACAAAAACAAATATTAATTCAAAGTTATAAAAATAAATAGAAAAAAAAAAAAAAAAACGAAATAATAATTAATTTAAAAATGATTATAATTTTTTTTTTTTCAAATGATCTCTATTATTTACACAATTATTATTTTTAATTTTATATAAAATAAGTGAAGAAATCTATATCATCTTTACATAATATGGTTTAACTTTCAATATATCACCTTAACACACCTCTCTTTGAAATTAAAAACATAAGAACATTAACATAGGATTTTTTTTTTTGTTTTTTTTTAATTAATCTGTTTTGTAAAAATTTAACTTAAAATATAAATAAAACAAAAAAATTACATTAAAATTTTTAAAATAAAATATTTTAATAAAATTACTTCATTCACAATCACAAACATTCAAAAAGTGAAGAATTTTTTATTTAATTTTTTATTTTTTTTTTTCATTTATATGTAATATATATTTAATTGAAAATACATGAATTATATTATTAAAATTTAAATAATATGGTTGGTAGGTTGGCTGGTGGTTGGTTGGAATATTGAGGGTATAGAAGTATTATACTTCTTCATGTACATAATCACGAGTTCAATTAATTGTACACCCTCATTTTATTTTTTTCGACAGCTTGTTTTTTAATATCATTTCGCGGGGAAAATTTAAAAAAATTTGTCGAATTGTTAAAAAATTATTAAATTTCCTTTATTAATATTGGAATTTATAAATTTTCAAGTTAATAATTTTATGAAAATTTTCGCGATTTTCATATTATTAACTTTTTAAAATAAAAATTAAAAAAAAATATTGTTTTCATTTTTGATTATTATTTTTTTTATTAGATTTATTATGATTTGTTAATGCATTTTATCGATTTGGATCTTTTATTGTCGAATTTAGTTTAGTAACGCAAATTTGTTTGCGTTTTGGAATTTGATTCCATAAATTATTTTCAAATAATGAAATTTTGAAGAATTTCGTAATATAATGCAAATACAAATCATTAATTTTATTTTGTATACTAACAGGTTTAACGTGTATAATATTATATTTTGATACGAAATTATAGTGCAGTCTACATTTATGTGTGAATTTTTCATTGCCGGACTTAATTTACGAATACAAAATTACATCCAGTGTGGAACAATTTCTTGAACAAATTGAAATTCTGTAAATTATTTTCAAATTTGAAATTTAAAAACATGTAGTGACATATTACAAATTTCATATCAATAATGTTTCTTTTCCCTGCAATCAGGCACACACACAAAATTCTAAATTTCATCGCATGCTGCAACAATTTCTAAATTTGAAATTTAAAATTAATAAAAAGTCAAAGTTTTCTGTGTTTGGCCCAATAATCAAAATTTTCCCCATTATAACTCAATGAGGGCAATCCATTAAGCTGCATTACTTATAAAGCGCATCAGGTTTAAGTCTTATCGCACAATAATTTTAATAGATTTAGTATAAAGATTATAAATCTCTTTAAATAGTATAGCGTGTTTTGCTTTTCACCACTTATGAATAAAATAATCCATATAATAAATTTAATATGCAATCATGTTGCATATTATATTAATTAAATTTGGATCAAATTTTCCTGTAAGTCTGCTCTTATATTTATTTGAAATATGTGTAAATTAATGATAAAAAGAACAAACAAAAATTCAACATTACATTAAAAGTGTCAAATAAAAGTTGAAGTTACCAGCAATATCGATCCACATTCTGCGAAAGAAAAGGGAATTCTAATTGATATAATTGATTTTGGTTTTATTGTTCTTGCTATTTTAAAGCAAATTCAAATACATAAAATTAATTTCAACATTAACTTTTTGAATGCTTCAAACAAAGAACTGAAGCTGAAAGTTTACACAATATTTGAGTTACATTTTCAATTAAATATATTTACGTTAAATTTGTTATAATTATTTTTTAAATTACTAAAAAGAAACATTATTATTGTTAAGAGATATAGCAAAGAAGATTATCACAAAAAAAAACTGATTCATATCTTAAAAATTAAATTCTGTGAATTAATTAAAACTATTTGAAACTACAATCATCGATATTTATCTTAGAAAGTGATTTTTTTTTTTTAATTTTATTTATTGTATGCATAATATTGTAGTATGCTCAAATTTTAGATTTTTTCTTTCTAATCTACCTCTAACCAAAACAACCACATGAAAAATTTTACAAATTTCATAAATTTTTTAAAATAAATCTGCAAGCTTTGTAATAGATTTTTAGTGTTTTGGAAAACATTGTTCTTTTTTATATACTTACATATTTATTTACACAACTATTTTTAATACAAAATGATACAATATTATTATTTACATAGCAGTGTAATAAAATAAAATTTCATTAAATTTTAAAAGCATGCTTTCCGTAACTACACCAACGGTTTAACTGAGTGTAAGTTGGTTGGTTTTATATAGCATAAGTAAAATTTTTGTTTTCAGAACTTTTTAATTAATACAAACTGTGAAGTTATTTATAATTTTTCAAAGAATCACAAAATAGAGCAAAAATAATGTACAAAATGTTTTTATTTTCTTGAATCACATAGTACTTAATTACTACATATTTATTATTATTATTTCTTTTTTTGAACCATCCCGACTTTGAATTAAGATTAAAAAAAAAAAAGTACCGCTTATTAAAATAGAGTAGAAAAAAACTTGTAAAAAAAAAGAAAACTTGAATACAAAAGTAAAATATTTATGTATCAGTGTTAACTATATTCCACACTCACTTTACTCCTAATAATAACATACTTATATAAGCTAGATAAGGGTATTATTAATTAATTTACCCAACATTAAAAAGGCTTATTTTCTAGTTTTTTGTTTTGCAGGGTTAGCTAAATTAAAAAAAAATAAGCATCATTTGTGACACCCTCCATTTGCGCAATATAATTGAAAATGAAAAAAAAAAACGAATTTTATTTCAAAGATACATTTATATATTTTGTACATAAAAAAAAAAAATTCAAAATTTTCACTAATATGAAAACGTTTTAATTATACATCACACAGAGTTATGTATTTGTAAAGAAAAAAAATATGAAAACTATATAAATATTTATGTAAGCTTAATAATATTGAATTAAAAATTAAGAAAACATTGAAACTATGGCGGCTATTTAAAGAAGCTTATTGTATACAAAAAATTAAATTAGATATAAAGAAAAGTTAGAAATTAAAGGTATTCCTTCAATTTAGTTTTTTTTTTTTTGCATATGTACTTCTGTTATTTTTATAAATATTTATATTTATATTTGGTAATTTTTTTTTTACAAATAATAAAACTTAATAACGACTTTAATTACTTAATTGATTAGAACACACTATTAATCACACTATTAATCTTTATTAAATATGAACTGCATCTAAACTGCAAAACTAAATATTCACAAAGTTATTTTAAATATTTGATAGTATTAAAAAAAACAATTTAAGTTCCAGTTATCATTCAACTGAATGTCCTCGTTTAATTAAACTGATGGAATATATTTAATTTCTAGCTATTTGAAATTTTATCATCAAACTTATTATACCTACAAAAAAGAAAAGATAATAATATTAAAAAAAAAAGACATTCATTTTACATTTAAATTTTTTCATAATAATTATTATTTGTTAATACTATATTTTATAATTATTTTTTTAAAAATTATATTCAAAAAAAAATTATTTAAATTTTTTAATGGCCTTCGTTAATATATATTTTATTTTTTTTTTAATTTTTACAAAATTATAAAAATATGAAATATATTAAAATTATATATTAAATGTTATAAAAAAAAAGGATAAATATTTACATTATTACTATAGTTATATATAATTATTGAAAAAAATATATCATTGTCTATCATTGTAAAAAACAAAACAAATAAAATATTTACATTATATAATTATTGACAAATACAAAATATTTAACGTAAACTTTTAATAAGAAAATTATAATGAAATAATAATTATATCAATCACATCTCCATATATTAAAATACTTATTTGAAAAAATTATAATAATTAAATAAAAAATATTTTTGAAAAGTACTTAAACAAATATTAATTATAGAAACAACACAAAATTAAGTACATTATATAGCTTTTGACTTATTAATATATGTTTAAAAACAAAAGGAACTTTCAAAAAATAACTAAATAAAATACATTAAATTAAAAATACAAACGAAAATCACATAATTATTATTATCAATGTAAAATGTTAGAAATTGTATCCATGATAAAATATGTACTTTTTTCTATAATTTATATTTTTATTTTATTCTAAAATAATATTTTGATTTATTATTTTTACTTAACATTATGTACTTTTCTGTGCAAAATTTTATTTTATTGAAAGATATATTTTTTTTAATTTTCATTTAGAGAATATTAAAAAAATAAAAATAAAACCATCAACGGGGCGGATAAAAAAAACTTAAAATTAAAAGAAAAAAAGTGGAATTTCTTAAAAAAAAATAAAATAATAATTATATTTCTTACTCTTAAGCTTTTAAATTTTTGTAAAAGAATTATTTTGAATAATAAAAGCTTGTTGTTTGAAATTTATGATTATCGTTCTATATTTAGATAATATCAGAAAATTTCTAGAAATAAAACATTATTGACAAATATTTTAAAAGAAAAATTATCCAGCTCAAAACAAAAGACTTAAGACAGAAACTTGATTATTTTTTTATGAATTTTATTATTGAAAGAAATATGAATTTTCCTCATTAGAATATTTCCATAAAAAAAAAAAACAAATATCTTTCATTTTATGTTTTATTTGAATAATGAAACGACCAATAAAAAGAAATATTAATTTTTCTATTTTTATTTCATATAATTATGAATAATGATTTTTATTTATCACAGAAAATATTTATCTACTTTTTGACTTAATTATTTGTTGTTACAATTTATTCAAATTAAATCTTTTACAAAAAAAAAAAAAATATTTACATCTAAACAAAAAAAAACTAACTAAAAATCTTCTAATAATTTATATTTAACTTAAAAAATAAAAAAACCAAAAAAAAAAAAAATTATGTGAATTATAAAATATGACTTAATATTATATTTTTTGTCTATTTAAATGTGATTTTTTTCGAAAGAAAAACCTAAATACATGGAATATTGATTAAATATTTATAGATATTTTATTCAAAACTAATTAAAAAAACTTAAAAAAAAAAAAACAAATATTTTATTCATATATTACGCAATTATTACAAAAATCAAACAAAATATTTTTTCTTACAACAAAAAAAAACACTTTATGTATTGAAAAATTAAAAATTTATAAAAATATTTATTTTATATTTAATTTAAATATTTTGACATAATAATAATACCTATGATAATGTATGAAATTTTAAGCAAAAAATAATCACACATTTAAAGAATATTTTACCAACCAATTTGAGAGGAACAAGAACTTATCTTTATTCGCAAAAAAAAAAAAATAAAAAAATAAAAAATAAATAAAATAAATGTCAAGTCAAAATAAACTATAAATATAAATTAAAAAATGACAAAAAGAAAGGTATATAAGATTACACAAAATTATTTACATATTGAAAATAAATAAAGAACTTATAATATTTATTATATATTATTACATTATATTCGTTGTATAATAATATACAAAAAAAAAAGAAACAAAAAACAGTATGAAATACTAATTTTAGATAATAACAAAATTATGTCCCTAAAATAATTTAAAGTGTTTACATTCATAAATTTTAATAATTTTTTTTTTATGTTGTGACTTTATTAATAAAAACTATTATATATACTCTATATATAAATTATAAATGTGTGTTAAAAGAAAAAAATACAAAATTTGCATTTATTTGCATGAATGGAACATACTTTTTGTCTTAATTATTATATAAATTTAAAAAAAAACATATAAATTGGTTTATTTTTGTGTTTCATACTTTTTTTTTTAAAATACTATGATTTCTGGTCATGAGGGTTAAAGGAAATCAAAAAAAAAAAAAGAAAAATTATTTTTAAATATAAATTTAGCTTTAAAAATAAATTAAAGCGTAGACTCATGTCAATATTGCAAAAGAAAATTAAACCAATGAATATTGAGTTTTTTTTTCTTATGAGTTCAAGGATTAATTGAATTCTATACGCGCTAAATAAATTTTTATATGAAAATAAAGCTAACTTTATGTTTCTAACAATAATTTTTTTTTATTTTTTTATCTACTTTTCCCTGGCCTGTTGTATAAGGAAAATAAAAAACAGAATAAAAAGAAATCAGAAATTTCTATATTTTATTATTGTGAATTTTTATATTATGTTAAATTTGTAAACAAAATTATATACTATAAAAATAAAATATATAATATTTTATTATACCTAAATGTAAATTTGATTGTAAATTTATTATATTATTATACTGAATAAAATATATATATATATATTTAAATTAAAAAGAATAAAAAAAAAAAAATACAAAATATATATATATGAAAATATTTATGAAATATTTAGCAAAAATGAGAAGTTTTATCTATAATTACATTACAAAATGACGAAAAAAAAAAAAACAATTAATAATTATACATATATATTTATTAAAATATTTTCATTAAAAAAAAAAACAAAATTACAAAAAAAAAAATTTTTAATGTGAACACATAAAATATAATTGAGTCATCCATCGTCAAGTGCAGCTGAATACTTTACTACTATTATTTTCTTTTCTTCATATTAAAAAAAAAAAAAAAACACACAAAAAAAAAGAACACTTTAATTGACAAAACAAAACTATCTTATTTTGAAAATTACAAAAAAAAAAAAAAATACAAAAATATATATATTTATATATATTTATTTATTTTATTTGGGAAGAATATACATTAAAAATTTATTATTTTTAATTTCAAAATAAAAATGAAAAAAGAAAAGATCTAACAAAAAAAAGTATAAAATAAAGTTATATGGGTTTCATTTTTGGAGACAAAAAAATTTTTTTCAGATCGAGCGTGGCATTGAGTAGATGTGAGAGCAATGTAAATATCTTTTTGTTGAGTTTGAAATTAGTATTTTTTTTTCACTACTCGTCATCGGTTGGTCCTCAGCATAAAACTTCGAACTTTTTTTGTAAAGTTTTGTTCTGTGACTTTTATTCTTGCAATTTTTTTTACCCATTTATGGTAAATGTACAACATTTGAAAACTTTGTATTTTGCAATCATGGTCATCATGGAGTTAGGAGAAAAAATACATTAACAAACTTAATTTTAAAATCAATTTTATTTTGTATACCTACATATGTTTTAGTGTTATTCTATTGTGAATTTTATTTTTTGCTTCATTGTGATAAAACATTCTTATGTTTCCATAAATACATTGCTTTTAAATAATTAAAATATATAAATATCTAATTTTGAACAAATAAATTCTATTTAATATATTTTTATTTAATTTGTTTGCGTGTTGTTCAATAGTGCTACATAGTGATGAAATAATCTAAGTTACCATAAATACGTTGTTATTAAAAAATTTAAATTTAATTTTGAATAAACTATTTGCATTTATATTTTTTTTAAAAGCCATATAATAGTTTTTATTTAAATATTCAAAAAGGAAAGAACATACAAAAATAATTGATTTTTCATTCCAACATTGTGCCAGAAAATATGCAATATTTATTATTATTTTATAGGTAAATAATTTTATGTTAAATGAATATGCTTGAATATTTTTATTGAATTTACATTAAATTAAATAAGTTCGACGCCATATTTGGTTGGGCAACCGCTAAAATACCGAACATTAATATCTAAAACCGTAGTATGTGCATCTTGAATGTGATCCTGCATATAACATAATATACAATTTCATATTTTTTAAAATACTATTCACTATAAATACAATTAATTCGCCATAATAATTAATGATTATTAATATTGTTTCCGCATAATATTTTTTTTTAATACTTTCTTATCTAACAGAGACGGTTTTAACTTTTTTGTTTCCGTAAAATAAAACGCATTCACCAAGAAATCTAAAAATTTGGCAAATTATATAGTAAAAAACTGCGCTGATCCAAAACTATTTAAAATTTTACACTTAATGGTACTTAAAGTAATAAAATAATTCTTCTTAACCTTTTTAGTATTTTAGAAGGATTTAAAAAAAAAAATTAGTCGCAGTAATTAATTTGAAGTGTTAAATGTTATGAATGCGGGTAATATATACGTTGAAAACTAAAGTTATACAATATTTGAAAAATTATGCGCCGGGAAATATCCCAATCAGGAGGACATCCAAATTGAATGAAATAATAATGAATTGTATTTTTGAATAATTTATTTCATTCATTATTGGAGCTTATAAAGATATTGAAAAATAACAAAGTAAAAATATATGACTAAAAACTAAAAAAAAACATATTTGTAAAAAGACCTAAGATTCTTTCTTTTGTTAAAATACAAACTAGTTTTGAAATCATAATTTCCATCTTAATTAATTTATTTAACAAGGTCGAATTAATTAATTAAACTATTTCAATTACACCTACTTAATATAGATAATAACGGATATGTGCGTTATTAGAAATTCTTTTCACTTTATTTATGAAATAAAGATTCAATTTTAACGTTGAGGTCGCGTGCTTCTCACACCCACTATCGAATAACCGAAATGTGAAAATATATTTTGAAATAAATTTTTTTTGTGAATTTTATAAAAGTTACGAAGAAAAATTTGTTATGGTAATCAAATGGCTTTACCTAATTATTATTTTTGACTTTTAAAAAAGTGTTTTAATACTTTTATTTATTTTTTTTGAACCTACGCCCAATATCAATAATTTGTTACCAGTTATAAAATTCTTGTTTGATTTTTACGACTTCTACCGATAAAACAACATAAAAAGTATAGTTTATATTTTTGATTTCATAATTGTTTTATTACATTATATTTTGTACATATTATCATAAACTTATTCTTATATTCTTTACTTTACTAATTTAATGCCATTTATAAACTGTTCCGTATAAAACGGGGACAAGACATAAATAAATTAAAAAATAAAAATTAATAAGAAGTTTTCTGAAAATTTAAGATACTGTATTTTATATTGGAATAGTCAAAAGTTAACAGCAAAAAACTATGACATTAAGGTAAGTTTTGTAATAATAATTAACCGAATTTTAGAAAAGATTAAAAATCTACATATTTATGTATGTAGATCAAATTTTATGATCCCATACAATAAAAAAAAAATCAATATTTATATGAAGAGCCAGTTTTATTTCGTGTTAGAACTGTAATATATGGGATTAACCATTTTTGACTTCAATAAAGTAAATATTCTGATTGAAAAAAAAATTCTTTAAGGAATAATAATAAAACATAAGTGCATTCCTTAAAATTTATTAACTTTTAAAATTGGAAATTTTGAATTTAATTTTTATTTATTAATCTGTGTGGAAATGCCACATAACTTGCTAACATAACATTTAATGGTATTTTAAGACTTAAGAGCCCTCCATGTGAAATTCTGTTTTCTATTTCTGTTTTCTATTTTTGCATTTTTTTTTGTTTTATTTTACAGAAAATAAACGGCCGTGAAAAATGCGACAAAAATTGTACGAAAAACACCTCTACCAGAAAATCACAAAACTATATGTGAATTTTATTTCTGTGCAGAAACTGTAATTCATCAAAAAAATTAAAAAATTCTTGGAAATAAATGAAATTAATTAAAAATTGGTTAGGAAATTAAAGAAATTCAAAATTTCACGTCACCAGCCCTGGAGAGTGGAATTTTAGCTTTATTTCTGCGTTTGAGATTTTTTATTATCTTCTTCCTTTACTTCAGAATCTAAGCAAATATGTTCAAGTTTTTTAAAGGCTCATTTGGGCCAAAAAACTCAAAATTTAAAAAACCTACCCTGGAGCCAGTTATATACTCTCTAACATATCAGTCTAACTTCAGTCTAGATTGTAGTAACCCTACAATCAAAGCCAAACTAAGACCAATTTTTTGCAATTTTTCACATTGAGGGCTCTTAATAAACTACATAATTAATTACCAAATAGTAGATGAATTTATTTGATTCTGGATTTTGCATTTTAAAGCTTACCATTGTAAAAAATGTTTGAGTTAAAATGTGTCTTTTTCAATATTACTATTTTAAGGCCTAACTTATTTCAAATCCAATATTTTGTTCGAGCCTTAGTTTATTGGCACAGCTGTTGACTAATACTAAATTTAAGTTATAATAATGAATTTATTGTCAATACTTATACGCTTATTTTGCCTCAATACGTTATTATACCTCTTCTGTACTTTTAAAAGATTTTATATTTGTTTGCGTCATTAATTTATTAATATTGACTGTGAAAAATTATAATTTAACCTTTTTTAGGGTTAGAAAAAACACCCACTTCTATATAATTCAATTAACAGTAATAATTAATTATTGTTAAAATAAGTCATTTTTTAGATGATTTAAAGACTTTTATCTTTTTTTTTTTTGCTTTGAAAGCCTAATATTAATCAGTGGAGTAATAATGTGTCAAAAGTTTTGAAAAATGAAATTTTTATTTTTAGAATCATATCATAGTCTTCTTCCTTCATATTCTTCTATTATCTTCTTCCTATATATATATATGTATATATTATATTCTTTTAATTATGTTTACGAAAAAAAAAGAAACAAAAAAGAAATTAATCAAAATATTTAACATATATTTATGGGTAAAATAAATAACATAAAATTGTATATCTGATTTATTTCTAAATGTGAGATAATTAATCGCAATAAAAACGCATTATCATTAACAAGAAGTTTAAAGAGAAATAATAAGATTTATATTTTTTTTTTCTTGTATCGAAATCTCGGTATTTTAAAAAAATTTTATTTAGATTTAAGTTAATAGTGTAATATGAAAATTTGTTCTTATAAATTTCACATTTAATATCAGTGATAAAATTTGTTCGTAAATAATGCGAAATTTGACTATATTATAAACGTAGTTTAAAAGTTTCCAAACTATAGTATCACATTTTAGTTCTTGAAAAGTTAAAATGATTTTAATAATTATTAAAAACTTGCCAAATTTTGTTTTTCCTTTAATTTAAAATATATGTACTACTCAAATATATGAAATATATATACACACTAACGTTAATATGATGTTCTAGCCCAGTAGATATTAAAAAAAATAATTAAATAAAATATACTACGCTTGGATTATGAAACATTTTGCTTTCAAATTATGAAACATCTGTTATTAAGTATATTTGGCCAGATGAAATTTTAATAAAAAAATTATCAGTAATAAATTTGACAAGAAAAAACAGTTTTAATGAAAACATAACTTAGAATAATGTTATTATTTTATAAAATTTTATTTAATTTTTAAAATGAAAAAACCATATGGACAAAATTAATTTTCTATTGATCTAAATTGTTTCGATCTCTCAAGGAGGATATAAATATAGTATATGGGTGAAATTAATTAGTTAAACGAACCATTTACATAAATGTGTACTGTTCGTATAATATTAAGGAGATCACGCATGCGTTCAATTTAAAATAATATATATATATATATATATATGTACCTTTATATATTTTTATAAATTTTATTAAGCAGGATACAAAAAGGTTTTATTGTATATAGTTTTGGTACAATAACATGTGTTAAGATCATTATTTCGAAAAAAAAAAAAAATTCTAAATTTGATTTATGATATGCATTTTTATCCTTCAACAAAAAGTCTGTTATTTTTTGTCTGCTACTGTATTTAGGAAGACAAGTTTTTTTTATTGAAATATTTGCAACAGTGAAATGAAATGAAATATTGACTTTTACTCTTTGACAAAATTCTATATACTTTTATGTTTATCTCATTATTTAATTTATTCGAAAAGAAATAAAAATCTTAAGTATACTGACTATGTGGAGAAAAAGCGTTTTGTATGTAAAACGACAGCATCCAAATCGATAGGAAGAACACATAGTTTTGCATAAGTTTTGTTTTTCGCATTAAATCAACATACCTACCTATATATAATAGTAGTTATTGTATATGTAAACTAAATTTGTTAATTAAGAGTTCTGTATACACAAAAATACATTGACACGAGTCAATACTTATATCACGAGACCGAAGGTCGAGTGATATAAATTGACAAGAGTCAATGTATTTTTGTGTAAATACAGAACGAGTTGTATAACAAATTTTGTTTACATGTCCAATATACTGTTTCAATGCGTAGGGGAGAGGTAGTTGTAAAGAGAGAATATTTCTTCTTCTCATTTTTTCTCATTTTTTTTTTGTATTTGGCTGTATTGAAATATTTTGAGAGATATTATGTTTGTTTAGGTATTACGTAATATTCAATACGAAACATCTAAATGATTTCATTATTTACGCTGATGCATCTAAATTTTTTCATTATATACGCATATGCATCTAAATTTTTTCATTATTTACGCGGATGCATCTAAATGATTGCATGTGTATTGACGCATATAATACTCCATTTAGTGATCTAAATTCTATAGCACTAAATACAACATAACGATCCCCAACGCATTAAAAATATTTTGGCGTATATATTTAAGTGAAGTATCGAAGCTGTCTAAAAATATTCTGCAATTTAACAACGTAAACATAATTGAATTCAAGCTATATAATAAATTATAAATTGAAATTTATTTTTGGATAAAATACGTATTGAGTTTATACAAAATATTCTAATTCAATATTGAGTGGAAAAATGAAAAAAAAAAACATTTTCATTCAATGAACAGTAAAATTTTTTTTAGATTGCTTCGGGGGCGAACATAAGCTGAAAAAAAGATTTTTCCAGATTTTATTATTATTGGGCTAAATGATGTAAAAATATGCGGTGATAAAAATAATATGTTTTTATATTAACTTATATTACTTGATTTGAGAAATAAAAAAAATATAATTTTAAGAATTTATTTTTTTTCATAAAATTATTACTCTTGTATAACTTGATTATACAACAAAAATTGAATTGAATAATTATTAGAAAAATTTCTAAGGACACCTAAACGGAAGTGGTCAGGGAACAACGGCGAATTTAACGCTATGATGGATGTGATTTAATGTTGAATTTAAATATTGAATAAAATATTCAACTTTTTTTTTTCCAAATTGCAATATCTCAACTTTAATAATTATATTGTTAATTCATAAAGCAATGCATAATTTTATGTATATGACATGATATATTAATTAATTTTGGTTCTTATAAGCATAAATACTGAAACCGAAACCTTACAACGTATTAGATAACCGAAATTTGATTTTCTTTGAATTTTTATTATAGTAAATGTCAAGAGTAAAAAATTTTTTCAAATCATTTATCAATTTACAATTAACCTAATTACATCTAATTCATTTAACACTAGAGAGGATAAAGAAATATTTCCATGAAAATGAAAACCTCAACTTTTGTAACATCTTATCCCTTTTTTTTATTTTTATCCTCAGAAGATTTATTTTTTATGACAAGTTTTTTATGAAAAAAAAAAAAATTATCAAATTACAAAAATAAATTGAACAAAGCCTCAACTAATGATGTAATTGTGAGATCTAAAAAATTACAAGAAAATATCTATGATGTTTATTTTTTTTTTTACACAAATCAAACAAAACACCTGAAGAAGAACCTTTTTACCTCTAAAAAAAAGAAAAAGTCATTGTATTCAAATTTTGAAATTGTAATTTTTAAGGTACATTTCTTAAAAGAGTTTTTTTTTTTTTTTTTGTTAATTTTAATCCTCATTTAATGGTTTGGTGAACATAAGGAATTTCACTTGAAATTATTATTATTATTATTATTTGTGTTTTTTTCTTTTTTGTGAAATGAGTTCTATATCAACTTAACGAAAAAAAAAATTAGGTATAATACTATCAAAAAGTTGTGAAATTATTATATCTTTATTGTAAATTAATTAAAAAATTTGTTAATATAAATTTTGAAATGGGACAAAATGATATTCAGATCACTTGGGCAAGATAATAAAGTTCAGAATATAAATAAGAAGGGACAATGAGACGCCGCGCCGCCGAAATGTGTTCACACAAAAACTGTTTTCAAACAACACATTTGACATTATATATAAAACCAGAAGTCAAATAGGTTTTAGCTTTTTCCTATATTAAATGTTTTGATAAAAATATGGAATTAGTCATAATGTAATAACCTTAATTTCTTAGTAGTAAAGTAGCAAAGGATACTAAATCTCTAGATATAAGTAATTATAATATAATTGTATTATATCAGCTTGAAAATAAATGATTTTGAAAAGTTTTTTATATAAAACCTGTAAAAATTCGAACTTTAATCTACAAATTTATTCTACATTTAATATAAAGCAGCAATATATTTTTGTCAGTCATTGTGAATTTTTTTCCATAAATTTTATTTAAAATTTAATACAAAATCATAAATTATAATTCTTCCTGCTATTATTTAAGATTCAAAATAACAACCCCATCTTTCAGTACATGTACATTTTCAACATTTTATTTCATTAATAAGATTTCATTGATAAATCAAGAATTTCATATCTCATGGTATTACATATATATTAAATTGCATTTAAAAAAAAAACGAATTTATGAATGAATTTTTTTATCAATTCTCAACAGACGAAAATTAACTGCAAAATTAACAACCCACATAATTTTTTTATTTTTCAATTGATTCCTTCTCATTGATTCTAGAAGAAATTATTATAAATCTGAAATTTAATCAAGTTAAATATTAAAAATTGTAGTATGTACAGTAAGTATATAATATATTATATAAAAATTCAAGTATTTTTTTTCACAATTTTAACTATAAGTGTATTACTGAAGTTGACACATTTTTAATACGATATTTTGGTTTTAAGAAAATAAAAAGGGTATTATTGCTTATTTATTTGACAAAAGCGAACTGTAGAGTTCGACTATTATCTTTTTCTATTAAGATTTGCGGAACGATACTTATACAAGATATTTTAATTTAGAAAACTCATTAAATGTCATTTCAATATAAATATATTTTGATTTAGTACATTTAAATCAGGCATTTAATTATTTAAATGTATGTACGATGTCAATCAAAATATTGTATTTTTTTTTGCTACTCAAAAAGATCCTTTAAAAAGATTTTATAACTACAAGGTGAGTAATATTATATAATATATACTACATCCTACACAGTTAATGAAGTTTAAACATAATAATGAGGTATGCCTCGCTCAAAATCTAGGAAAATTTAAAGGATAGAATTCTACGCGTTTTAAGTAATTTTTGTTTAATAGCCGAAAAGAACAGCTTTCTCAGTTGCCAGAATGTAGGAATAGAAAATATATATTTCAATTTATAAATATTATATTTGATAAAGTTTCTTTAAATAGAAAACTTAAAATTTTCATTCTGTTGAAATTTTCTTATTTGACACGTACAAATGAAAAATAAAATATGTTATTTTTTTATTAAGTTTTGTTTATCTTTTAACACTGTATTATCACTTCTTTAAACAAACAATGATATTATGTATATATCCTTCAATTTATGTGTATAATAAATAAATAAGTTTATATAACATAATATTATGTATGTATTTGCAGCCAAAATGTATATTAGATATCTGTATAACACCGCACATCATGCAATATATTCAAGAATAGAGGATAAAATTGAATAACAGCATTATATCCTTTAAGGATATACGATTATGTAAAAAACAATTTTAATTAGATTCCTTGTACAATTTTCATATTTTTTTTAATACGATTTTGATGCTTTTTCTATAAAATTTATTGATTCAATTAGCTTTTTTATATCAACATTATTGCTTATTAACTTTTAAAAATTTAATATTATAGAAAAATACAACAGTTAACTTCATATTTAAAATTAAAACATCTTCTAGGTATGGTAGTGTTTAGTCAATTGCAATAAAGTGAGAGTAAACCTACTTAAATGTCTAGTGGTCTGGCAACTTGTGGTAAATTATTGAGAAAGTCATATTATCTCAAAATGAGATCCAAATAAAATTACAGAAACCATAGCATAGATATTGTTGTTTTTGTTCATTTTTTAGATATACAAAAATCTTTATTATCCTTTCTCACTATAATAAGTATATAAAGTCTTAAATTATAAATGAAACGCGTAAGATACATAAAATATAGTTAAATCGCTTTTTCTAAATCCATCAAAAAGCATTTTCTTGCGTTTGTTTGAAGGAAACAATTTAATTTATTTGTTTGCACTAACTTAAGGAAAAAACATGTATCACACGCATGTTCTATGGAAATTGTGAACTATTATTTTTAAACACTAATCCCGTGAGTGACACTTTAAACAAAAATGCATATTATTGCATATTATTTCAAAATATAATTTTATGTGTTTAGTTCAAAGTGCAATTTTTCGAGTTGACAGTTTTGCAGAACATTAGTATTTTGTTCACAGTTTTTTTTGCATTTTTTAAAGTAATTTATATCGAACGAAATTTTTTTTTGTTTCTGAACAAAAAACTAATTACTTTTCCTATCCAATATTTTTTTTTTTTTCCAACTGAAATTATATTGAAGCGATATTAATTTGTTTTATGCCAATCAAATCCATTGGCAAAAAAAAGCGAAGTCGTTGTCTTTAGTATGAACTCAAAGAAATTTCAATTTGATGATAATGTGCTGCTTATTTTTACTAAATTTTTGTCTTAGTTGGATTGATTTGCCTTGAAATTTCTAGATTCTTGGTTAAAAGAATTATTCTTTTTTATAGTCTTAGCTAAATATATAAAAACAATATCTAGGTATAGTTAATTTTAGTTTGAAAAATATATGTTAAAATCGCGAATAATTTTCTGTAAATTTTTATATTTTTTTGACTTCCAAATTTTATATATATTTTGAATTACAATTTTGTTGTTTTTTTTTAACGTGTTTTGTCATATTAAAAATTAAAGGATCCTTTAAAAGGACCGTACTAAACATTCCACCACTTAATGTTCTATACAATCGTTTTAATTTTTCTTCAACAACAAAAACATAGAAGGTTAAAGTTTATTTATCATTATTTCAACATTTTATGTCCTCTCCGACAAGTTGATTATATATCAATGTGTCTATATTTTGTCACACAGTCATTTAATAACATAATATTAATTTAAAATTTTACAAAAAAAAAATTATTACAAAAAAATATTGAAGACTTTATTAAAAATTGTACGTCAATTTTCAAGGATAATATCTGTATGTGTTGTTAACCATTGAAATAATATAACGAAGAAAATAGTTAAAATTCCTATGATATAGTAGAATTGCATTAGTTTTATAATGGATGGATGCATTTGATGAGATTTAAGATTTAAAAATGATGTACTTGGCAGCATTTATGAGAATTTGAGCGATAAAAAAAATTTATGTGTGTAGAAAAAATCCATCTATTCATTTCTAATTCAAAACTAAGAACCATTATGAAGTTATTACGAGGCCATGGAAAAACATTTTGAAATTGTATAATAGTTTTAAGTATTTAATACGGGTTTCTAAGTAAAAGCATATAACCGAATTTTTTTTTTTTTAAATAAGTGTAAATTATTCAACGAAGAAAACATTTTAAGGAATTATAAGGTATAAGCGTAGAGTTCTAAAATATATTTGCTTAAATGTTACAAATTTAAAAAAAAATAATATATTCATTCCTATGTAATTATTTTATTGAGTTAATTTCTTTGCAAAAGCTCTAAATTCATCGAAATACTAAAATCAATTCCAAATTTTTTAGAAATAATAAATAAGTAAATGAAAAGTAATTTTTAAAATTAAGGGTAAAAAACTGGGAGAACTTTTTTCACTGTCATATCATACAGTTTTTTTACTTCAATATTTTTTTTTAAACGTGTAGATATTTTATTTTCTTAAATATCTTGAAAATGCTTATTGTACCATATGTAAATTGCAGAAGTAAGAATTGCTAAACTTATTTTCACAACGGAAATAACGTAAGTACGATATAAAATTTTTTTTGATAACTTATTCTTATCTTTCGTTGTTTTTATATAATTCACTTAAAAACCCTATAATGTTTCTGTTATTTTAAATAAGGATTGATGTGAATACATTTCAGAGAAAAAGATTTAATGAAAATTCATCTAACTCAAGCTCAGGATTTTTTATGATTATTTTACAGTCAATCCAGCTTCGATGCATTCAATAAACATAATAGACTAAACTACTAGAGTACGCCTTTTAAAAAATTTTAACCAACCTATTAAAAAGATTGTTGTTACAACTTTTGTTTAATGGTCATCGTTTGATATTTTCGTGTCGAATATTTATTGTATGCATACTTAATTATAATAATTAATTGAACGTTTTATTACACAGAGAATTTAGTATGTTGTTCCTTTATACTGGCAGTAATAAATGCTTTAAAATTTTTAATATATAATACACCTACTGCAAAAACTATTAGAAGATTGATAATAATAATATTAATTGACTGATGTAGTAACATTTAACTTTAATTTTAAAGCATTTTTTACATGCCTAACACATTTCTAAATCAGAATGAAATTTAAATATGGGTTTTTTCCATTTAACCCAACTGAAGACGCATCCCTGATACATTTTTTTTTCCAGTCTACATTATTAGCAATTAACTTCAAAATAAATTCTCTCGATTATATGGAAAAAAAAAATGCTCTTCGTCTCATTATCTTTCTTATCCTCAGATGCTGTTGATTATGCTTTATATAAAATATATTTATGTGTAGGTACATGAATTTTGATAGAGCAATACTATATACTATCAGTATGCTTTTTTCTAGAATTTCTTTATTATGCGCAAAATAAAAATTTCATATAATAACAATTGGATTTTGTTGAATTCTTAACAGTATACGATAAGAATTCAAACTGCAAGGACATTTTTGAAATTTTTTTTAAAAGGCAACAAAATTAAGGAAAATCTAGTATATTAAATCAGAAAGGAAAAATTTTAGATAGATTTTTCTTTTTATTTGCTTTGGAATAATAAATAAAAAAATTTTTGTTTAAAATATTTTTATTAATCAAAAGTTAGTTTTTTTGGAACTAATTTAAAATTAAAAATTTTTTTTTAGTAAAAATTTTCTAACTTCAAAAAAGAAGAAAAACATAACAAAAAAAAAAATATAATCCAAGCTCATTTTTCAATCGAAACATATTGAATGAAATAACAATTTTTAATGAATGAAAATTTTTTTCATCGGTTGTGAAAAAAGTTAAAAGTAAAAAAAAAAAAAAAAGGACGAAAAACAAAAAAATTTTTAAGGCGTTTTCTATTTGACAAGATAATATCAAATTTTGGTTTTTTTTGTTTCATACTAAGAAGTTAGAAAAAAAATATTTTTTTTTAACAACAAAAAGGGTTAAAGGATAATTTGTTTATAAAGTTTCCTAAAAGAATTTGCAAAGAAAAAAGAATTTAGGAAATATCAACGATATAAAGATATATTATTTTTTTGTGACATTTCTTTTTGAATAAAATAATAAACGAATATTAAAAAAATGAAAAGATTCTTACTGATAACAATTTTATTATTTGCAATTGTTTTTGATATTTTGGTATTAAACGCAAATGCAAATCCTTATTTGGATGAAGGTAAGTAAAATTGATATTTATGTTATATTTTACAGAAATTATTATTTTGGCTGACCTTGTGTTATCACAATATTATGTATTCCGAGAAAAATACAAATTGTTGTGTAATATTTTTGGAATTATTAATGAATTTTATTTAATGTAGAAAAAAAATTTTAAAGTCTGTAGAAATGTAGTTAAAAAAAAGAATTGATTAGATTTCTAGTCTCAAAATAAATGTTGGCTCAATATTGTCTATAGTATAATTGCAGAGTCGAAGATCTTGGAAAGAGAAGCGAAGTAAAATTTGAAAATTCAAAGCCCGACGCTCTTTCAGAAAGTAATAATCTTCTACGATTTCAAAAAATAACTTATAAAAGTTTAGTTAATAAATTTTACCAAAAAAAAAAAAAAATACTTGATGAGTTGAAATCAAATATTTCAAAAATTAGACTTTAGTATTTTAAGACATAAATTAAGGCATTTCTATATATTTAAGAATATTCATATTTTTTATTAAATTATATCCTATTTATTTACAGTATTAAGCTGCTGTGAACTTGAACATTGAGTTTTTAATTTTACTAATATTACTAAATATTCCTAAATTTGTTATTTTTTTGAGGACACAATTCTTATTAACTCGTACACGAATTTGTTTATTTATTTATATATTTCTTTACTTTTTTCGACACTCTCGTAGACCCACTTTTCGTCATCACAGCGAGCTGAAATTTGGCACACAGGTTCATGGCGCGTGACAATTGAATCTATCAAAATTTGAACCGGAAATTTCCATGGAAAACCCGGAAAATTGGGAAAAATCATTTGAAAATTTGGTACAAATTTGATTAGTGATAAATCCGTTTCAGGAAAAATGCAAAGTTTTCCGATTTTTCCGACTTTTCCGGAAAATTTTCCGTTAAAAAAGTTTTCTAAATTTTGCAGGATTAAGTTCATTATCAACTGGCATCATTACTTTCTCTCCGACAATGGTAAAAACTTGCAGAAAAAATCGAGGAAAATTCATGTAAAACGCTTTTCCGGAGTTTTTCCGACCAAGGAAGCGTTTGAGCGTTTTGCAACCTGAGACAAAGTTGTAGAGCGAAATGAGTTGCATAAAGTTGCTTTTGTGGAAAACTCGATGGAAAACCCGGAAAAGCGGGAATGATTAATCTTCAACAATCATGAAAACTTGCACGAAAAATCGATGAAAATTTGTAATAACAATTTAGTTAACGTGAAAAAGGCAGAAAATCTGAGTCCACCTCTGTGTGTGAAGAAAAAGTTTTTTTCTACTTTTTCATGCGGCTTGTCCTAAGTTTTTATGAAAACTAGTTTTTTACTTATTTTTTTTATCTACTATTATTTTTATTAGTTATTATTTTTTAATATTTTTTCAAAAAAAAAAGTATTGCGTTAGCAATAGTTCTGTTCACGGTGAACATTTTTTTAGAATGACAAATGTCGTTCGAACGTGAGCAGCCTTCGTGAACTAGAAATTCACTACTTTTAGAATGTTTTTTATCAATTTTTTATCAATTAAATTTTCTTAACGTTCACGTTCACGTAGAAGTGTGTAGGCACCTTTAGACTTATGTAAGTACATATAATTATACAAAATAATAAAAAAATAAAATAATAATGAAATTATAAATTATAGAACTGTTGTAAAATCAAAATTCTACTCAATAAACAACTTATATCGACAAAAAAAAAAAAGAAGGAAAATTGAAAAATTATTTTTGTCAAACTTTTTCACATTAATGATGGTAATTGATAATTAATGAGAAAATTATTTTTGATAATTATGAGAGCATATATTTATATGTACCTACCTAGTATTTATATCTGTAATTTTTTTTCTTTGATTTTTTATGTTATTAGTTAGAAATGTAGCAACCTGTTAATTGATACAAAAACGTTTATTATAATAATTAATGTGAAAGCACATATAATTACGTCAGTTTTAAATTGAATTTCCTTGAAATACCTTCGTTCGCAAGTGGGTGGGGTTATGAATAATTAAATTCGCAGGCATTCAAATTTTCACAATTAATTATAATATTTTACAACACAATTTTTCAGAAATTTTATTGGCACGATATGAACTCGCTAAACAGATTATTATCCGAAAAAAGTTTGATTTTTCCCCTTTAATAATGTAGATAATTTTTTTGAAAATTTTATTCAATAAATAGTTTGAAAAGTATCTGAATTGATATACCCTTACCGATATAAATAAAATCTGTTTCCTTTTGTCGACAGGAAAATTAGAACAACTTTAAAAATACAGATTTATCTGCGTTTTGAAGCAAATCTATGTTCAAATGGTTTAAGGAATTTGATTAAACGTAAGTCTCACTGTTTAAAGTTTTATAATTAAAAATTTTTTTTTTCTAAATTTCTATAAAGTGTTCCCAAAGAAAATATAAAAACAGAAACATCAATTTGTTTTAAAATTATTCCATTTTTTTAAATTAAAAATATTTTTACTTTATTTTTGGGGAATTTTATTACCTTGCGAATGCAAACATCCATACCACAAACCCCATTAATTCGGTGGTGAAAATTAAAAACCATAAGAACCTCTTTCATTGCTTCCAATTTTAAAAATAACGTACTAGTGCTATGTAATATTTGTTTTCGCAATTCTATACATATCTGAACTGTGAACAATACTAATTTATACATTCGTTTTTGAAATTCTACATGTGGGGTGCAAAAAAAAAAAATTATCCAATTATTATTTAAGTGTAGAATTTTTTGCCAATTTTATTTTCTCGAAATTTCAGCAATTTTTAATTGTTTTCTTCTTTTGAGGGAAAATAAAAGTGTGCATATAAAAATAATTCTAAGTTTTTGCTCGAAGTAAAATTCCAATGTTTCAAATTTAACTTTTTTTGTATTGTGCTTTAAAGATAAAAAATTTGTTTCAAATGATTTCAACTATGAAACCTTTTTATATGAAATGCAAAAAATTTGTATTCCGAAATAGATAATATCTTGTCATAGTTTTTCAAGTTCAAGGGCTTTTTGAATAGGTAATTAAAAGTTGGATTTATGGTCACCGGAGGTTGCTGTAAAACGCACCGTTTTCGAGATATTTGCCAAAAACTAAAAATGTCCTCTTTTTGGTCTCTTTTAAAGAGATCAAAATATGTTATCCCTACGGAATATTTTTTGGTATTTTGTGTTGATTCACTGAAACAGAAGTGTTAGAAAAATTGACGAAGGCAGAATATATTTTTTTTAGGTTAACCAAAATGCAAGTCAGTGTTGTGAAAAAAAAGCAAAAAAATCTCTACCTTTAATAATTTAATCCAAACATAATATCCTTTAAATGTTTTTTTTTTTTCTATTAAAATGAATTAAACATTAAGAACCTTATCCAAGGTGTTAAAATACTAATAAAGATTTTTGGGATGTAAAAAATTCTTAATATAAATTTTTATTATATTCTTCTTTTAAATATTTTAATGTCCATTTTAATTTACAAAAACTTTCTGCAGTAGTAATATTTAATTTAATTTTATGAGAACAACTGACATTATTTAATTGTTATTTGAAAAGAAAATAATAATAAAAATTTTCACCTTTGGGTTATAATTGAAATAAATTGCAAACTATATTAGTCAGGATTCTTTTAATTATTACTTATATCCATTAGGATATATTGTCCGTGAATGAAATGTGTGGAAAAAAATTAAGTTGATAAGAAGTATAATAATGGTGTAGTTAAGTTATAAATTTTCTTTTGTTTAAAAATTAAGTTATATATAGTTGTAATTATATATTATAAGATTAACTTACAATATATATAAAAGAGAATGCTCTGATTCTTTTAATCAAATTTTGTATTAATTTTAACCAGTTCTTTCTTCACTTAATTTTGAAATTAATTTGAATTTCGCTTGATAGTCGAAAAATAACTTTAATCTGTTTTAACCTAGAACTAATAGACCACTATAATCTTTTAATAAGATATGTTAATGTTTGCTACACTGCTGAACGCTAGTTACGCTTTTGTGAGTCACAAAACTATAATGGCATCTTCAAGAGTCAGAGCTCGAAGTCAATGACTTTTACCGACCACTTTATTATGTCAAAACTTTCAGATAACATTAGAATATCAAAATTATTTTTAATTTAAATTTTTTTCAAATTTGAAAATATTGTACAATTGTTCTTCACACATCTTCTGACTACGGATATTCTGATATTAAGTTCGTTGGAAAAAATATTTTCTTATATCAAAAATTATTAAACTTCACTATATTATTAGAAATAAATATTAATTTATCATAAAAAAAATTCTAAATTTTTAATAACTTCCTTTTTTTATGAAAAAGGATTTCATTTTGTGGGAAAATTTAATGGAAAATTGTTTTATTATGAGAGCAATAAATGTGGGATTATTTTTGACAAGTTCATAAAGAAATTTATATATATTTTTTATTTCGTAAATAATAATATTTTATTTTATTACATCAGGAATGAAAAATGATTTTTCTGAAAAATAATATTAAATTAATATTAATAATAGTAAAACGTTGTGATTTAATTTTATATTTTTTTTTTTCAAAATACCAAAAAAAAATATTGTTAAGCTTCATTGGCTTTCTAAGTATATTATTAGATCATTATAACATTGATAAATGACGTGAAGAATTAATCTACCTAATCCTATATCTTACCATTAAACATGAAAAAATATAAAATCGTTGGAAGGTGATATGCCTTTATAAAATAGAACGAAAAATTAGCACATAATTCCACAGATATATACTTTTAATGTATCAGTATAAATGCTTTCTTAATGTATATAAAACAAAGGTGCTGCAATAGACGTAACTTGAAAATTTTTTGAATTGTAGTCTTATTTCTGTATTTAAAATACTGTTTGACGAACTTCTGCAGTTAAAAATTATCTTTTTCAGATTCTAATTTGAAAATTTTGAATTCCTAATTTTTTCGTAGAAAATTTAAAATCATTTTTAATATCCAATGCGGCATCTCATAATAAACTTCATTACTACTGATTTTGTGTTATCATTTTTGTCATTTAAATAAAAAAAATATACCTCTACAATTCTTAAACATTTTTTCTCATTTATAGTGAAAAAAGTAAAATTCTATAAGAATATAAATTGAAGAATTACATTTTTTAACTCAAACACATGGAATTAGGTAATAATTTTAAAATGAAAACAAAATGTAGAAAAACAAGTTTATATAACTTTTCAACCAGATAAACAAAAATATAATTTTTATTTTAATATGTGAATTTCTAGCTAGCTTCATTAGGTATTCCACGTAAATTCAATCAAATAATGTTTATCAGAATTTCAAAATAATTTATAAAAAAATTAAATTAAATTACTAATGTTGGCAATCATGTGTACGTATATAAGGTCAAATTTTTCTAAATTTCTGAATTTACTTACTACCGTAAGTAACTTGAATTTTTTAAGATGTTTCAAAGCGTTGAATTGACCTCACCCAGATAGCGACTAATATAAATTTCTAATATGAAATGGTTTTAAATTCTATTTTCAAATTTTTAATCTTATTTGCGAAAATGATTGACAAGAATTTACTATTAAATTAAAATAAATTTTTGAACAAAAAAAAATTATCACATTGACATGGAATTACTCTAAAGTTGATAAATATGTTAATTTTATATTTTTAAACAAAGTAAACTAATGTATTTTTTTTAAATCTAAATTTTGTGTTGATAAAAAATATCTTGTTAATGTTTGCTACACTGCTGAACGCTAGTTACGCTTTTGTGAGTCACAAAACTATAATGGCATCTTCAAGAGTCAGAGCTCGAAGTCGATGACTTTTACCGACCACTCACTGCTAAAAAAAAAATTACCAAGGACCGCGACATGAACATTTTTTAAAAATTTCATAATCTTAATTTATTCATAATTTTTTATTATATGTACACAAAAATTAAAATATATAGAACAAAAAATAATATGTATTGCAATCTATTATATTGACATCGTTAATTAATTTTTAATTCTGGTTTATTTTTATTGGCATATTTAAAAAAGAATATTATAATAAGTCTATAGTATCTAACCAACTGGCTGCGGTACTAGAACTTTTCGTTTTTATCTTTCTGAATTTGTTCATAATTTTGAGTGTTGTTGATAACAAAAGTAAACATTTTAATCAAAAGTACGATAATTTTAATAAACAAATAAACATAAAAATGACATCTTTTGTGCCGGTGCCTGCTGGAAGTGATTTTCCTTTAGAAAATCTTCCTTATGGTGTTTTTAGCACAAAATTAAATTCGAAAAAAAGAATTGGCGTCGCAATAGGTGAACATGTCTTAGATTTAAATGCTGTGGCAAAATTCTATTCAACTGAATTGCGAGAAGCATTACAGTCTGATAAGCTAAATCTATTGATGAGTCTTGGTTACGAAAAGTGGAAGACTGTACGTATGACAACCCAAAAATTATTGTTACGTAGTTCAGAATTGCAAAATTCTGATTTGGCCCATATTGCAATCATTCCACAATCCGAATGTTTAATGCATTTACCTGCTGATATTGGTGACTACACTGACTTTTATTCATCTATACATCATGCAACTAATGTTGGAATTATGTTTCGTGGAGCAGACAATGCTCTAATGCCGAACTGGAAATACATACCGGTTGGATATCACGGACGAGCTAGTTCAGTTGTAGTTTCTGGAACACCGATTCGGCGACCATTGGGTCAAACTTTACCTGTGGAAAATCAGCCACCAGTTTTCGGGCCTTGCAAGCTTTTCGACTTTGAATTGGAAATGGCCTTCTTTTTAGGTGGGCCAGGTAATGAATTGGGTGAACGAATTACCGCAGAAAATGCTTGGAAAAATGTTTTTGGATTCACATTAATGAATGATTGGAGTGCACGTGATATACAAAAATGGGAATATGTTCCATTGGGACCATTTACAGCAAAAAATTTAGGGACAACTATTGCACCATGGATTGTTACAGTTGCGGCGTTAGAACCGTTTACGGTTCCTAACTACCCACAAGATCCTGAAGTATTTCCTTATTTGAAACACGAAAAGCAATTTAATTTTGATATCAATTTGGAAGTGTCAATCAAGCCTGAGACTAAATCAGAGACAAAAGTTTGTACTTCTAATTTCAAACATCTTTATTGGACTCCATTGCAACAGATAGCACATCATACAGTAACTGGGTGTAACATTCGTCCTGGCGACTTAATGGCTTCTGGTACAATAAGTGGAGAAACCGAAGATTCTTATGGCTCATTATTGGAATTAAGTTGGCGCGGTACAAAAGAACTTCAGTTAGACGGAGGCGAAAAAAGAAAATTCCTTAAGGATGGTGACGAAGTCATTATTCGAGGACATTGTACTCGAAATGGATTACGAATAGGTTTCGGTGAATGTACTGGTAAAGTTTTGCCAGCAATCCCTAATTAAAATGAATGAAAAGCTTTGTAAGTTTTCTGATTTTTGCATAAATAAAGTTTTTATAATAAATTAATAAAATAAACAGAAATATTTATTTATTAATTTCTAAAACAGCATTTTTTACGTTCACTGTCTTGCTATTTGAATATACTTTTTGCATCTAAATTGCACACTTTTAAACTACAACGACCAGTTAGTTATACATTCTGCACGCACTAAAATACAATTTAAAAAGTAATAACATAATATATATCATTCTTATGATTTTCTGCCAACTCTGACAATGAAAGCGACAATTTTCAATCTTACTACCACAATTAATTTTTTATTATTTTTAGTTCAAAAATTTTTGTTTACCAGTTTCAATAAAAATTTCAAGAGACATTTCACGAAATTGAATTATTCTATGTTTCATTGTATTTAAAATACTTTTAAGAGTCCTCTTTCAAAGTCAACACTTGTAAATATTTTTTATGCAAATTTTTGTTTAGGCATTTTGATACGTAATTGATTTAAATTATTTATGTGTTTTATCTTGATGTAAGAGAAATTTCCATTCTATACCTACTATAACATGAATATTCCGCCTACAATACAATTTGTTTGCGCAAACATTTGTCAAACTATAGAGTCCTATTATGTAAATCCTATTTTCCTAAATTTCTTCTCATAAGTAGCAACAACCAATTGTTATTTTATCCAATTATCTGTAAATGCTAAATAAGATACAAAAATAAAATTGTTTTTTTTTGTTTATCTTTAAAAATTATTTAAAAATGGATAATTTTCTTGACATTCGCGCCTCATTTTATAGAATGAAAGAAATGTTTTTTCAGTCCTTCGTAAGTTATTAAGAATATACATAAATCAGAGAAATCTGTTCGAAAAATTTTGTATAAAATGCTTACCAACAAATGGAGATAGAAATACCAAATCTAAAGATATACATTTAAATTGTGAATAATACTAAGGCAGCTCAAAATTAAGCATGATGAGAAATAAAGTAACATAGTTAAATCGAAGTATATGTAGGTATTTTAAATATAAACGCGCGTTTTCCCTTAAAATTAATATTTTGCATTATTAAGTTTTTGTATTTATAAGTGATTTCCATGGAGTTACATTTTAATATTGCTTCAAATATTACTACTTAATAAATATAAATTAATATTAGAGAATGTAAAAAGAAATGAGAAGTGATGAAATTAAAAAAAAAAAATAATTTTTCAATCATTTCAAAAAAAATCATTTTAGAAAAAGAAATGTTTTCATGATGAAGTTATATTTATGTATACAAATATGGTATAATATAATAACTTCATATACAAACCAATATTTACATGTAAAAATATCACATAAAAATATTTTATTATATTTTATATTAGATTAAAAAAAAAAATTGATTGAATTTGTAATGTACTAATGGAATTTTATTAATTCAATTAGATACCTTTATAGATTTATTAATAAAATGTTGTTATTTATAAACATGAAATATTTACATACAAATTAATTATAACATAAAGGACATTAATGTAAGAATGAAATCAAATTATTAAAAATTTATTGAAAATTGTTAAAATTGGATTTTTTGAAAAGGGTTTGAGAAAAGGGATTATAATTAAACCTAAATCATACAGTTTGGTTTGTAATATCTTTATGAGTATTTTAAAAATAATATATCGTAGAGAAAACATGTTAGAAAATATTATATTGAAAGCTTTAGGGATCCGATAACTATGTTGAACTGTAGCTTAGAAGGACTGTTAGTGCTAGAAAATTTTGTCGAAAGCTAATTGATTTTTTCTATGAAACTCAAATAAAACTAATAACATATAAAATAAATTCATCGTTAATTTAATGAACATTAAATACATATCGTCGGTCGGCGACGCAAACATCGTAAGTATGTTTTTGAAAATTTTACAGGAGACACAAAAAACTGTAGGTATTCTTATTATTATAATTATCACAAAATTGCTTAAGATTGGCCAATTTCGAAGCGATATGAATTGAATAAAATCTGTAGCTTCTTACGAAGATTACTACATTATCCAAGTTTCAAAAAAGTACAAGGGTTGGCCAGAAAAGCTCCCCACCTTAATTTTCGAGTTTTTTTTATCGACAAAAGAAGTGCGTAAAAAATATTTGGAGAGTTTTTATGAATGTAAATCGACGCAGATCAACAAAAAGGATAGGAAAATGTAAAAAAACATGTTTTGTAAAAAATAAGACTTACGAGGTTTGCGTCGCCGACCGACGATATGTATATTGTTTACGCATAAGGGTAATTTTGGTTCACAAAAAAAAAAAATACTATCAAAGTAACTATAAAGAACCTTACTTTCGTGAGTCTAAATTAAAGCAGGTGAGCAATCATTTCTTCTAATATACTTTTAACTTTTTATGTTATACTCTTCTTAATGTCTGCAAATAAAAATTATATTGTTTTTGAAATTATTTTCACTTACAATTTGTACAGTGTTATCAAAAAGATTACTATGTATTCCCTCAAGATTTTCAAAAAGAAGAATATAATGTCTCAAGCTACCAAAGTTTATAGCAAAGTTTGAAAGGAAAACTTTTAAAACCATTTTTTCTTTACCATAACAACGTATTTCCCTCAAGGATTATGTTTTCCTTTACATTCACATTTATCTTTTTATGGGGGAAAACAAGAACAATATTTGTTTTTATTTGTTTATTTTTCAATTTCAGGAAAATTATTAAACGCAAATAACAATAAATAACAATTTGCATTTTTATTATGCAATTTTCCTTTTTTTTTTTACTGCAATCTTGTATTTTATATTACAAAATCATTCACAATTATTTCTCATAAATCTATCGATTTGACAATAAGAACAAACAAAAAAATATTATAAAATCTAAAATATTATGATTGAATGATTAATATTATGTTGTTTTTTTTTATGAAAGGAGGAACTTTTTTATTGGTCTTCGTAAAAATATAATATGTATTTCAAAAGTTTTTCATTTTTGAAAGAAAAAAGACAAATATTGTAAAATTTATTATTTGTCATTTTATATGAGATTTTTATCATCATCTCAAGGGATAACATTGTAATCATTGTCAATAAGAATTTTTGTGTTTTTTTTTTAACATGATTATCAGAGCCAGTATCCATAGTATAACTTAAAATTGAAATTTTTGAAAATAAATCATTTTGGCAAATAAATGACGGCTTGAAATAAGACGGAAATTGTTTCTGTAAAGGTGTTGTATTTCTCAATAATTGTAGAAATATTAGTATTTCTTCTCTATATGATGGTTGGTTTTCTTAATAACACTAAACTATGAACTAAAATTTGAAGCTTTAACTTAGAAAAACCATTTCTATAAATTTAATATCCAAAAAACTTTTTTAATTCGTAACAAATTGCTAGTACCCGCAGGTAGGAACGGAAAAAAATATTAATATTAAATTTTATTTATTTTATGTCGACTCATTTTTTTGAAAGTAATTCGATTTTCTTTTGAACAATTCTCATGTAATTGTATTTTATTTATTTCTAAACACTTTATTAAAAATTAAATAATTTTAAACAAAATCCCGTAGGTAATTTTTAAATTGATAACATTTCACTCAAAATTATGATATAAATATTTTTTCATATGAGAAAGAAAATATGATATAAATATTTTACAACGAAGTCCAATTTAATGTTTTTAAATTTAACACTTTTTTTTTACAATAAATTTCTATTAAGGCCTTCGATTCATTTACGTGTTTCAAAGTAAAACTTTAGTTGTGAAACTTTTTAATTCAAATATGTTTGAAATAAAATTATCTTGTTCATTAGAATTTAGAATTATTATGACAAGTGAACTTCTGGACTAAGTGGACTTGTTGATGAAATGGACTTGTGATCATAATTTAATAGAATATATATGTTTAGAATGTCAGATAAAAGTAAGAAAATTTATAATGAATTTGATAAATTCTTTTAAATTAATCGTACTTAGATTTTTTAATAGTTAAGAAACTTAATATATCATATTTTCAATCTAGAATTCCCTAAAATGAAAGTTATATATGGTTTTTACCGTGAAAATAAATTAAAAATTATGTTATTAATGTTGAAAAGTTTGTAAAGTTATGTAAAGAAATAAAATTCAAATATTAAGAAAAATGTCACGTTTATGAAAAATTTGTTTTTTTTTTTTGTTTTTCAAAGCATAAAGTCTTAGTACCTATGTATTTATATAATGTTGCTCCCTTATTTAATATAATTTAATTTTATTATATTAATATTAAAAAATTAAAAAAATATTATGAAGGGAGATTGTGTAGACCGGTTCATTGTTACTTTGTCTAGAAATTTGACGAAATTAATTAAGTTTTTAAAACTAATTGCCTAATAACACTGAAAGCTTGTTAGACAAGTTTTTTGGTCAATATAAACGATTAAGTATGAAAAAGTCACAACTTTTATCAATTTTTATTTAAGTACATAGTCGATCCCGATGCGAACATTGTTTCGCTTTACCCTAGTCTTTATTAATAATAAAGAAAATTTACAAATTTGGCATAAAAAATGTTTGAAAATCGTGGTGGAATCATTGGAAACAGTTCAATGGCTCAAAACTTTGTGGGTTAGACACAGAAACGAACATTCTTTTTTTTACAATGTAAATAATGAATAAAGCAGCCTAAAAAAGCAGTTCCATTTTATTTAAAGAAAAAACTAATAGCTATTTATAAATACCTAAGTGTAGTACAGTCATTTGGTTCGAAAAATAGTAGTTACCTGGAAAGTTTTCCGGGAGTATTGAAAATTGGTAATTTTATGATTTTGATGTGCTCCTTCCGAATTTCGACTTTGCGACCCTGTATTTTATCCGCTCGCGCCGCCATATTGGAAAAATGGCGCCTAAAATTAGTTTTTTGACAATATGTCCTTTCCGACTGATTTTACGATACAAATGAAACTAGAAACAATTACCTACAATTTATGTATCTACCTTTTTTTTTCATCAAGTCAATAGTTAAGGCGTACGAGCGCGCAAAATGTACTCCAACATGCACAAATAAAACATATATTATAATATCTATATTACATATAGATGTCATATATCTAATATCTATATATACTAGTACCACAAATAATAATAATAATAATAATAATAATAATAATAATAATAATAATAATAATAATAATAATAATAATAATAATAATAATAATAATAATAATAATAATAATAATAATAATAATAATAATAATAATAATAATAATAATAATAATAATAATAATAATAATAATAATAATAATAATATGTAATAATAATGAATAATTAGTAATGGCCAAAACGCGTGTTGGAATACACTTTCCGGCGCTCGTACGCCTAAACTATTGACTTTATAAAAAAAAAGGTACATACATAAATTGTAGGTAATTGTCTCTAGTTTCATTATATATAACTGTTTTTATAGTAAAATCAGTCGGAAAGGAGATATTGCCAAAAAATGCTTTTAGACGCCATTTTTCCAATATGACGGCGCGAGCGGCAAAAATACGAGGTCGCAAAGTCGAAATTCAGAAAGAGCACATCAAAATCTATAAAATTACCAATTTTCAAAACTCCCGGAAAACTTTCCAGGTAAATCTACCAAATGACTGTACTAGTGGGATATTATACTTTGTGGATATAGTAGAGAAGTCTGCTACTTGACAGTCAACCTTCGTATTTTCTTCGATAACATCACTAGGTTTTGACCAATGAATAAAGACATTGTTAAAACTTACCATTAAATTTCCAAATTCTACAAAAAACAAAATAAAAACTAAATTCACAAAGAAAATTATTTACCCAGACCGATCAGAATTTCGAATGGATGAATGATTTTATTTTTCATCAAGTAAATTTTAATACAAACAATTTAGATGCGGTTTTATAACTTTTTTTTCATTTCGAAGGAAGGGAATGTTATTATAGTATTTTATTTAGCATTAGCAAGTAGAAAAAAACAAAAAACCTGTTGAGTTTCGATTTTTTTTTTTATTAAATGATTTTAAGTTAAAAATTATTTTTCTCTTTGGGAAAATTTTCTAATATTTAAATATTACATAAAACGTAAAATAATGTTTATGCTTCTGAATCTTATATAGAAATATCCCTCTGAAAGATTCTTTCTATTTATTTTTTGTTAAAGAACTTAAAGTCATTTAAAAGCAAATTTTATTTTAGTATATCATTAAAATAAATAAAAAAAATAAATTGTCTATTATCCTTAACTTTTATATATGATTTAAATGAATGAATAAATGTATAATGAAAAGGTTTGTGGAGAGTTTTTCTTGTGATCACTTTTTTTTTATTTTTTATTTATTCAATAATAAACCCAATTTAAAATTATATTATCCAAATATTGTTCTGCGATACGCTTTGCCTTTTATAATTAAAAAAGGATATTTAAAAATTTAATTCTCTCAATAAAAGGGATATTCCATCCAGTTTTATTAAATTTACATTTTTTTCTTCAATCGATAATCTTTCTAAATGTTGAAGTTAATTATAAAATCGCTTTGACTCATTAAAAATTTTCTATTTAGTTATTTATTAAAAATTAAATCCAAATTGCCAAATTCAAGTTGATAAAATTTTTTATTATTCAAAATTTGATATCAAGAGCACTCTTATTGGAAATACCTAGAAATTATTATTTCTCTTTTTACAAAAAGTACAGAAATTTCATAATTAAAATTCATAGCAAGATTTATATTTAATTCACAATAAATCTCAGATATAAATTTAAAAGAAAATAAATTTCAAAACTTTACAAATTTTCATTGAACTTACTTCTAGACTTACACCCTAATTATTTTTTTTAATTAAAATTTTTTTAATGAAAATTTATTGAAATATAAAATTTTGAAATTTGATCTTTGTATTAATGTTGTATAATATTATATCAAACAATAAAAGTCGTTTGCTTTAGTTCATAAAGCTTAAACAAACTAAAAAAAAAACCTTTATCAAAACATAAAAGAAGTAACGTTGAAATATTAAATATTTCCCTTTTTTTATTGTGAACAAAATTTAGCCACCATCACTAATTTATCAATGTCATCATGTACATTATATAGAAATAATGCGACCAGTTCCGTATGTGTAGTAGAAAGAAGAAAAAACAAATTATAAATATATAGATTTTTTCCCATTTGGTTATTACAATTTCATCACATTAACCAAGTAAATCCTTATATTTACAAGACTAAATAAGGATTAATTACAATTTAATTTCTTTGGGATGATAAATGCTTTTAGGTTAGATAAAAAAAAAGTTGTCCTTCAATATTCATATTACACTCAATGAATTCATAAATTCAAACAAGAAAAAAATATCTATTACACATTTTTTTTGTATAGTATTTTCTCCTCTTCAATTACAAAGTTTTTCTTTTTTTTTAGTAGGAAAATTTATTAAATTTAAAAAAAATATATACCTATATATGTACATAATCCTACTTTCTACTTAAACTTAAGTAAGAATAATAAAAGTTTTATAAATGATTTTTTGCCTTCGAGAACTTTTTGAATCACTTAAAACTTCTAAAATATATACATATATTAAAAGTTTTAATTAATAATTTTTGAGAAAATTTTAATTTTTTTAATTCTGATAAGACAAATTATAATATCTAAACTAAACTATTCCATATCGTCTTCGACGACCACAAATATTAAACCACTTCAGGTTATTTGAATGACAAAAGTTGATTAAAAAAGAAAAGGCAGTAGCAATAGGAAATTAAATTTCAATATTTATTAAGATTTTCTTGAAACATACTTTTAATAAATCTTTTCTTTTTATTTTATTTCCAGATGCATCAGAATATTCGGATAATGATCTAGAGGAGATGTTCGATCAATTACCTTCGGCAGACAAGTAAGTAAATTATATATAAATTATATACCTATCAAAAAAAAAAATACCTTAAATCAAATATATGTTTTTTTAATGTCCTTTGTTTTCATGTACTTTTATTTGATTTTCTATTATAGACGGCATTCGTTGTATAGACGTTCCTGTATAAAAAGAAGTGGAAATTGTGATCATCGTCCGAATGATTGTTGTCATAATAGTTCTTGTCGATGCAATTTATGGGGATCGAATTGTCGGTGCCAACGTATGGGACTCTTCCAAAAATGGGGTTAAATTTTCAAAACCCATTTTGTTAAAATGAAATTTTTGTATTTTGAATTTTAAACATTTTAATTGATTTTTTTTGTTTTTGTATATTTGGCAACGTTATAAACATTCTTTTTTTTTTGTTGATACAAAATCTTGATAAAATATTTAAGTTTAAAATTTTGATAATTATTTAATTTTAATTCTGTAAATATTTTGAATTTTTTTCAAACTTCAAAAATATTTTTTTATTTATTTTATTTTAATTTTAAGACGTTGCCATCTTATTTTTATATTTTAACTATTTTCTTGAATTTAATTTAATTACATAATTTGTTTTTATTAAAGGATTCACTACAAATTGAAATTATGCAAAAATGTTTTAAAGGCCTACGAGTTTGTCAAACGTGTAAGAAAATAAAATAAATTTAATTTAAGATATTATTGATTCAATGATAAAATTAAAACAAAAAAAAAATTAAATTCCATCATAAAAAAAAAATTATTTAAAAATAAAATAAATAAATAAATTACAAAAAAAAAAAATTCAATAATTTATGTTTTTAAAAATAAAAAATTCAACAAAATGTACCTTTCTTATACTGTATTTTGCAAATTAAAGAAAAAAAAATAATAATAATAAAAATATTCTATATAAATAAAAATATAAATAAAACTTACGTGCTAAATATTTCGTTTTTTAAAATAAATGTTTAACATTTCAGAATTAAAAACACAACATTAAAACAAAATAATAAAAAAAAAATAATTATTAAAATTGATACATATGAATTTATATATTTATTAACATTTACAATATTATATATATAAATTATTAACAAAACATTAAATTTAAATAATTTCTGAAATTAAATTTAAAAAAAAAAAAAAATTAAGATTCCCATTATTTTACAAAAATATAAAATAAATAAAATAAAACCAAATAAATATTGTAAATATATATTGAAAATTTTTAAAATAAAATAATATATTTTATATGTCTGTATTTAAATTTATACCATATATTTATTATTAATTATGAGAAAAATTAAACAAATTATTAAAAACAAAAAATTAAATAAAAACCAAAAGCAAAACAAAAAATAAAATAAAATAATTTTCATTAAGTTAAATAGTTGATTTTGGAAATATATAACAATATTTTGGTTTTATCTGTAAGGAATTTATTAAAATTTGTAATTATTTGGCGATAATTCATTTTATGTTATTGAAAGTGCTGTCTAAGAATTATCTTTAGCCAACGTATGAACTAACTTTCTGGTAAATATTTCTTTATTGACAAATAGAATAATATTGACGTAAAATACAACAGAAAACCCCGATAAAGATTATACCCATATGTTTCATTTAAATCAAGAGAAATCTAATTATGAAGAAGATAGATATTCAAACATCTTTGGGCTTTGTTCCATGTATAGAAATTGCTAACAATTAAGTTCTGATTTTACGAAATTTATCTTGTTCCAAAATCCTTATTCATAAAAATTTCTTATTAGGTATATGAAAACTATAAAGTGTTAAGCTGTTATGATAAGATTTTTTTGACACTTTTCAATTTTTAAATGTCGCCAGTATGCAAATTTTAATAAATTCTAGATTATTTTCTATATAAATTTGTTTCTTTGATACCAGAAATATTAACATTTTGTGAAACATACCGTTCCAACAACAAAAGCTTTTATTTATTGACAGAATTATACATACTGTACTATGTATTAATAACTGGGTTTCAGATATACAAATTAATTTAAATATTAAATATTTTTAATTTATATTAAAAAAAAAATATTGCTTTCATACACGGTATGCAGTTCCAAAATGAACAATATTAAAAAAAATAAAATAAAATAATAAATTAGAATTAGCAAATAAAATGATATCAATCAAAATTGGATAATTTTTAGATATAAATAAAAAATAATTTCAACTATTCTCAATATTATGCCATTCTTTAAAACGACAAATTTCAACATCTTTATATAATCCAGCCAATATTAGTTTTGTAGAATGGCCTTACCAAGGAGAATAGTTTTTGAAATTATTTTAACAATTTTCGTTACTTTTTTCTTTAACACTATTTTCTTTTAGACTTTAGATTTAGTTTAAAAGCAGCAATTATTAGGATTTGTTTTTTAAAAATGTATTCAGTATAAGTTGCCAGCTGTATTTCATATGTTTCCTTGAAAAATTGTTGTATAACCATCGATATTTAAAAAAATGTAAAATACCTTCTCAAAAACTATAAAATACCTTCTCAAAAACAAACAAAATAAATTCTTGTTGAATGCTTCTGATATGAATGTTTTTCATATATGTATATTTAATAAATGAAATAACAAACAAACTTATGTTTTAAACTATATTAGAAGAAAACTTCTCCAGCAATATCTAATTTCAATAAGTGAATTATTTTGGCTTACAAAAAGTCAATATAAATTTACATAATATTATGCAGTTCAGTTAATGTCTTTCTAGATTTTACTATTTTTCATGTGAAACCAAGAGATATTTAAACTATAAATTTGTGTACAACAAACAAACGTCCCATATTAAATTATTATAATTTTGTAATTTTAATTTGATTTTTGATTTTATTTACAATAATATTAAATTCAATTTAAAATTGTTTATCGAAAAAAGATCTACAACATAATTACTATACATAATATATTCAATTAATTACAAAGATAAATCATACAGAAATTCTTAATAATTCATGCATAATTAAATATAAATAAAAATAAAATTGAAATATTAACATCACTTTTAAAGCAGAACATCATCAAAAATGAATGTAATATAAAAGGGAAAAAATGTCAATAAAATATCAACATAAAATACTTAATAAAAATGTAATTTAAAGAAATAAAAAGAAAAATGAAAAAGCAACACTAAACAATATAGATATATTTTGAGTTTTATTTGAATAAAAATATAGATATAATATGCACGTAACGTATAAGAATTGACAATAATCGCTGGAACGAGTTTGCTACAATGACATGTTCAGGAGCGCTTAAAAGAGAGTTTCGAAATATCAAACCTTTTCATCTTCAAACAAAATGAAGCAAGAAATATTCCTCTTCTCGTCGTCATATAAGACAAGGTACTAAATATAGTTATGTTACAAAAATTTAACACCAGAATAAAAAACTCAATTTAAGTTATAATGATGCCAAATGAAAAGGAAAGTTCTTTTTTCTCATCTTCAAATTATTATTTTTATACGAAGGGAAATGACCATTTGACATTTAAAAGAAATGTTAATGGAAAAACTATCTTAAACAAATTAGAGCTTTTTCAAATCATTTACAAGAAAGTATAGTAAAATTATATTCTATTTAACCCGTATGATAAATTTTTAATAAAAAAAGTATTCGATGATTAGAAATATTAAAAAATTTAATTACGTTTTGTACTAAAACAACATTTGGTCAAATTTTATCATATACCCATGATGAAATAGTACAGTAACATAAACGTAAGTGCTTTCCGCCAAGTGACAGATATGTAACGCTTATTAAAAAATAGCATAAATTTACAAGTTTACACCAGAACAAATGACAATATTATATTTAGCCTAAAATTTATTTTAAGTTAATATTTGAGGTTTTGTGAAAAAAAAAACTTCAATGAAAAATATCAAAAATTTTATTAACCAAGTTATTTATATTGCTTCAAAATTAATAAAATAAATAAGAATTTCTTATATGAATACTAAATTTCAATAATAAAAATATTAATTTATTGGCCTCATGTCTGATAATCCAAAAACGGATATGAAATGTACAAATATGGTTTTAAGTATATGGATTCCATTATAATTTTTTTTTTTTTCATTTTTTTATTTTGTTTTTAAATATAATGCATTAAGTGTATACATATAATATTTGTGTAAAGAATCTTAAATGAGGCAATGACTTTTAGTTACATTCTTATTTAAAAATAAAAAATTATAATCAAGTTTATGAGTATAGAATAAACATTAAGAATTCTATTTTAAATCTTAAAGTTATATAAAATTAAAAAAAAAAAAAAAAACAATTCTTAACTAATTTGTATTCAAGTAATTGATTTATCAAACTTCCTAATTTGGTTCCGATTTTTATTTACTTATTTTTATTATGTAGGTACATTATACATTGTTTATGTTGTTTATATCATGAAAATAATGTTAAGAACTCGTATAATAAACATTTATAAAAGATTAATCTCTGCCATTAAAATTATTATTATTTTGATTAAAACAATAACGGTGATTTATAATATTATGAATCTGATATTATGTTTATAGTTAAAGACAAGTGAATGACATTAAATGAACTTTACTTTCATTTATTACATCACTACGATATTACATAATTGGAAACTCTAATATTTTATAGAATGATGTACTCTTGATATTTTTGACTTCATCATTACTTTGTATCTACCACATGTATAATATTTTTCAAAACAGATACATTATATATTACCATATAAGATATTTTTATCCAAAATTTAAAGTATATTTCATTAAAATCAATTAGTATTTCTTATTAATTAATTCTAATTAGTAGGAGTTACATCTCAAATAACCGAAATTATTGTATGTATAATGTGCGTGTGCAAAATAAAAGTATGTACAGATTACGTGGTGTATGTAAGTAATTGAATATAATGAAAAGATTTTATCAATCTATTTTTTTCCGAATAGCAAATCCTTATATTCAATAGAAAATCATAATATGAATTGCAAAATCAAGAATATCAAGATAATTTTATAATTAACCTAAAAAATATTCTCATAGACAGAAAAATTTTTATATTATAATAGAATGTTGTGAAAATGTAAAATTTGTTATAAAATCGTATTTTCCTGGTTGCTTAAAAGATTTTTGATATGTTTTCGATAATAGAATTTTTGTTTCTTCTAAAACAGAATCTGGAAAATTTTATGCAATATTTTATTACAATATTTAATTTCACCCTGTTTGTATTTTATGAAATCAAATTTTCTCGTTATTATGTATAATTTAAGGAATCTTATGAAAAACATTTAGTTCGCGCCTAAAATTTATCTTTTATTATTATATACAACACAATATATTATCAAAAAATGTTAATTTTCCATAATAGAAAATTTTCCTTGATTATTTCAGTTCATTATTATTATTTTATTTTGCGATGCCTTGGTAATAAAATAAACATAAAACGTATATGCTGAGATGGAATTACATATATAAATAAATAATCTATTGAAAATAATTCTTTGTAAAAAGAATGTTTCTGCCTTAGGGTTTTTCATATTTAATTTCCCAAAGCGTAGCTAAATTCAGAATTGATAATGCAATAGATTTTTTTTATTTCAAAATAATTACTATGTAAGTTTAGTTGGATATTTTTTTTTTTTTTAAATTTAGATCAAATAATTTTTAAAATATTGTTTTATGATAATTCAAAAAGGTATAGGTGAAATGAACTGATTAATTAAGATTTATATTTTCTTCGTAATTAACAAAGCAAATAATTAATCTTGTTAAACACATTCTTTAACCTAAATTTACTTAACAAGATGTTGTTAACATTTCTTTGAAATAATAAGTAGTAAAAAATTGATTTCTTTTAACTTTATAAAAATAGTGTTTAAAAGGATTTCCAAAAGTTGTTGCGATTTTATTTCCCCAACTTCGAAACTTCTTCAAAATTACACGTTACCTCAAAAAGCTTAGTTCACTTAATTATTTCAAAATTCAAAGTTTTCCTGAAACAAGACAGAATAAAAAGCTTTCAGATAATTTATTTTTCAATTAACTTAATCCATCAGTGCTTTATGTTGTTCAGTTTAAGTTATTTTTAGTTTGTTTTTTAATTTTTATTAAAAACAACCTTGATTTTAATCCAAATTAGGTAAAAATAAAATCAATACCGTAAAATAAATTATTTAAGTTCAATTTTTGTTTTATTTTTTGTTTATTTCTTCTTTTAATTTGAATCCATTAAAAAAAAAAAAAAGAATGGCAGATTAAAAATCAGACGTGATATTAACTTTTTTCCAAAATTGGAAATTTACTATAAAATCATTTTGTGTGAATATTTTATGAAAACTTAACACGAAAATAATTTTAAATACATTAATTTTTGCTTTGTTTAACTTATTTTTTTTTTTTTAGATTTCAAGAAAAAAAAATTAAACTTTCTGCCTACACTCGAGATACTTTATAATACTTAATATTCTTTGGAATCTGTAGATTATAAAATATTCCAAATTTGGAAATTTCTTGGTGTAATTAATTCATTTGGCGGAAAAACACAAAAAAAAAAAATCATAAAAAACAAAATTTGAACGCATAAAATATATGAGTTTGTATATACAATATTGTATACATTATACAACATGTATACATTTTGATAACAAAAATAATTATCTAAACGTTGAACTCTTGGATAAATTTATAATATTATATCAGTGAAGTTGAAAATTAAGTTCTTTTCCTAACTTTGCAAAATGCTGACCTTCTCTTAATTTAAACTACATTTGTTGAATTTGTGGTGGAAAGAAATCGAATTAGATATTGAAAGTTATTCTTCGTTGGTATTAAGAGCTGGCTGTCAGAATCTCAATAGCAATTAATTTTTTTTGGAATACATCATTTGACAATGTAGGAATTTGAAAATTTCTCAATCAAATTTAGTTATAGGAATAGGGTTTCAAGTTATTTTCCGATCTCTAAATTGAAAATAATTTATAAATTGTATGGATGAATAAATTAAAAGTTTGAGCCAAGACTATATTTTATGCATCTTTTCTACAAAAAATAGTTTGTTATCTTATTGTTTTTATATCTGCAAACAAATACCTTAAAAATTTTTTTATGTTTAAGCACGAAACTATAATCTTATACCTTATCTGCACTTGGCCTTAAAACTGACCTTAGAACGGAACTGACCTGTAAACTGACCTGTGAACAGGCCTTTCTCATACAAAAAAAGGAAAAAAAAAATTAACCTTTGCGTAAAAGGCCAGTTTGCAGACAAAAAAAGATAGTTTGCAGACAAAAAAGGTCAATTTGCAGACATTATAGTTGCCAACTTTTCTGCTTTTTCCTTTGCTTTTTTCTGCCTTTTTTTCTATTTTCAAAAGGTTGGCAATACAAATTTAAAAATTAACAAGATAAAAAAGAGTTTACACATCTTTTTTTTTAAAGTGTCAAAAAATAGAGTGTATACGGGTTTCGTTAAGGTGGCCTTAGGAATAAATCTTTGCAGACAAGTGCAGATACGGTATGACTTTCCTATAGTAGAAACGCCTGTTCTAAATCACAGGATTTTTGGTATTAAAATCTGATTTTATATAGAAATTGGTTATTATCGACCCGTGTCTTAATCTATTTTATCACAAATTTAAATTTTGAATGTCAAAATACTGATTAGAATTTTTTAAAGTATAGAGAATTTCATCCCCTTTTTCTACTCATTTAAAAGAAAATGACATTTAATTAGACAATCAATTATCTAACTTTTTTTCACTTTAAAAAAACCAAGAATACTAATAGTGACACAGTTCATAACAAATAATTGTCTTCTTTTTTTTTTCTTTTTTTTCTGTATAATTCTGTAAATTTCAACAACTCATAAAAGAATGTAAATGAATAATTTATATGTACGTAAATTTAGAAGAGAAAAGAAATTTTTTGTATTTTTTGAAGAATATTTTCGATTAATTAAAATTCAAAATAAACAAAATCAAGAAAAAAACATTAAATTTATGTACGTATACATATTATTATATTATGTTTTATATATATACAATAAGAAAAAAATAAGTAAATAAAAAACGAAAACATTTTAATGTAACCCTGGAGGTCATCTTATCAGAAAAGATTTAAATAAATTTGAATTCTTCTGTGCAGTACAGATAAAAAAAAAATTTATGATTTTTTTTCAGAAGATTAGCTTGTACGAAAAAAAATGAACATTAATCGAAATTGTATTTAATTTTTTATTTTTTTATTTTTACTTTGATCCTAAATATACAGCAATTGGTCATGCATTGTGATGGTATTATAAATATTATGATAATTATTTTCTAGAGAAAAAAGAATAAAGATATATATATTTTATTTTTTAGTTTCCTATAGTTTAAGAATATCAATTTTGTGACACAACAGTTCTTTAGTTTTTTTAAATCAGGGTGAATTCAGATCATGCTATAAGAACAATTTAATTCGATAGTATATTATGTAGTTTGATTTAGCAAAATTTCTGAAATCAAATTTAATAGTTTAGAATTTGCTTATTTTAAAATTGTGGAAAAAACAAATTATTAAATTAGAAAAATTAATATTCAGATTCTAATTTATTCGACTTAAAATCAAAATCCACTAATTTTAATAAGAATTTCAAAAATAGAGATTTCAGATGAAAGAGAATATAAAAATCGCATACTCAAAACTAAACTCTCGAATGGAATTAATATAAAGAAAATATATGGTTTTGTACTACACTATATTGTTCTTTCTTTATCTGAATCTGCAAGATAAATAGTTCTAAGGATTTTATGATTACATACATAAAATTGGTTATCTATGCTAAGAATCACAATTATTTAATAACATTCTAAAATTAAACTACAGTATTACAATAATTTTACTACTTATATTTATAAATTTTATAACGATCAACTTTCTGTAACAGAACATTGCACTCTGTTGGTGATGAAGAGCCAAAAGGTGAATTTTGTTCTTTACATTTATTTTACATAATTTTTTTTCTTTTTCTTGTACTATTTTAGGCGTAAAAATAGAATTTTAATTTTTAGTATTTTTTTTACATATATTATAAATATAAAACTCATTATTTAACAACTCATGAAAATAAAAAATTTTGAATTTCTTTGTTAGAGAAATATAAATTGATAAAGTTATTGGTTCATTTAAATTAAATGAGACGACGGTAAATAGAATTAAAAAAAAAAAAATAAGAAAATAAAAAAATTATTTACGACACAAAGGAAAAAAAGAAGAAGAAATACATAAATTATGATTTGGAAATGCACTTTTAGAGGTCTTTAGGAAAAAAAAAAGATGAGTTTGCATTAAATTAAATCATGTAAATGATTCACATTGGATGAAAAAGAAGTAAATTTTAATAATGTCAGTAAAAATGATAAGATTTTAAAAATGAGATAAGAAAATTTGAGTTCAGAGGCAGTTTTGAGCAGTTTTTATGAGAACAGTGTACATTTTATGCTCCATCTGAGATTTATGAGAATAAATAAGGTCTTTGCCAAAATCTTTTATCAACAACTTATTTTTCTATAGTAACTAATTTTTTTCCCCGTTTTCCTAACCAATTTATGGCTTCTAGTATCATCGTATTCCACAAGGATTTCTATCCATTCTGCTATTTATTCTTTTCCTCAATATTACACTATGGAAGAACAAGGAAAAAAGTTAAACATAATACTATATCATAGTGTGTAATACTGTAACACAAGAGTGTCGATGATGGTAACTGCTTAGAATATATCTTACCTAAAAGCTTAAAGACTAGGACTTTTTAAGAAATATTGTCATTATATCGTTGTCCTATAAGAGAACTACACTTAAAATAGATTTTTTTTATCTACTTTCTTTGAATTATCACATTTTTCCAAATTTTCAGCAATATAATATATACCATAGAAATTCTGTTTTATTAATTCTGACAAAATCATTCAACACCTTTTTATTTTATTTTTTGTTATAAGATTTCATAGATAGATTTTGCCCGTCAATTTTTGGTGTGTGAGAAAGTGTTATGATGACGAAATCCTTTATGTCCAGATTTTGTTTTTATTTTTTATTTTTTACTTCGTTGTTTTTTTTTGTTATTCGTATACCAACAGTGTTGTAACCAAGATTGGTGTTTTTATATGTATTAATATTCATTCGTTATTTTTTATTACTTTTTAGAGATTTATTAAAAATGATGAGTCATTACTGATTTAATTTAGCTCGTTATAAACAAACATTTGTTAAAATAATAAAAATGAAAATTATTTAAAAAAGAATAAAAAAATATCAAATACGAAAAAGGGTAATTGGTTTAAGGTAAAAGAATGATGAGATTTCAATGATGAGATTTATGAAGATAAATATTTTTATTTAAAGACAGAATTAAATAATTGGTGGCTATTTTTTTTTTATTATTATTCTAACAAATAGAAAAACCATTAGAATTTAATTTAAATGAAGACAATTTAAAATTTACAAGGAAAATTGGGTGTGTAAAGGTCCATATTAATAAATCATTTTAATTCTAGTTGAATCATTTCAATCTTTCTTTTTATTTTTTGTTATTGTGAAGAGGTTGTAATTAACATTGTAAATTTATTACAAATAGGTTCTTCAATAAACAAAAAATATGAATAGCTATTCTATTTTGTGTTCAAAGGATATTCCGAAATGAGATCTATAATAATTTTTTAATTAAAACTTAAAAGAAGAAAATTTAGAAATGCTGGTCCGGTAACACTTTGGATGTGTTTTCACAAAATTTTAAATGCTATATTAAATTAAAACATCAATTTTACAAAAGGAAGTCTTTAAGACTTGATGTCTCAAATAATAGGATAGACTCTATGACTTTATGTTGTATATTGTGGCCAATACATAAGCTTTTTGTCTATTTCATGAAATTTTGGGGACGAAGTTGACATTCTATTGGTCGAAATTTTTGTATTTTGAAAAAATTTGTATTTAGGAATTCTTTTCTATTCTGTGTACTGTAACACACAGAAAAATGTGTTCTTTTTACATATAGGGACAATTGATTTTAAAGAAGAGAAACTTAACTCAATTGTTTTCCTTTCGGACCTCTAAGAAACTAATAGTACATTGATCTTAATTACATAGAGTTTAGAGTTTACCTGATAATAACAGAAATCGTCATTTTGCATCAAAAATAATTAAAATTTAGAATGATGTTCTTAACAAATTTGTTTTTACATTTAGTAAAAAAAATAGTTTAATTTTAATTTGATTGTCTTAGCAGCTGTTCTATTTTATTTAAATTATGAAAAAAAAAAAATTTTTAAATTTAATTTTTTTACGCTTCAAAAATTTTTTGGAGAAAACCTGAAAAAAAGTAATGTTTGGGGTCAGTTTTTTGTTTGGACAATATGATCTGCAGTCATATGAATTTAAAATTCTATTCTATACCTCTTTGTTTTATTCTAAATTTAAATATTAATTTGTGAATTATAAATAAAATTAAAGTAGCGAAAATAAATTAAATAGGGTTTACGAGGGTGTTTGCACAAATTTGTGAATTTTCATATTATCTATGATATTCGAGATTTTAGGAAGAATAAATAAAGAATAAAATCTGAAAGGAAAAAAAATTTAGAGATGGACTTATGGTATTATGTTATTAATGTATTCTGTGTTTTGATTTATATTCGAGTGGCAATTCACTGAACACATTTATGCTATATATATTACCGAGCTACACGCGAATATCTGAAGAATTTTGTGACAAAGGTGTTGTTTTCAGTTATTGTATAATCTTATCATCTTAATGATTACAGTAATACTACGTTAATAAAAAAAAATATTTTCAAATTCCTTCATTTTTTGCGGGAGAGCATTGTCAGAACATTGTAAATAAACCGTCATGCATGGATATTTCATAAAATTACGGTTACGTAGAATGTTAATATAGTTTAAACAATAAATACCTAGAAAAACAAAACAACAACGTTAACTAAAAAAATTTAAATATAATAAAGCACCTGGAAATTAATTAAAATGTTAATTTTAAAAAAATAATTACCGACTGGAATGTCAAGAAGTTAGTCGCCGTTTCTAGCTTTTGTTTTGAAAATTATAATGCTGAGAAATTTCAACATATAATTATAATTCAAGTTTGCAACTTAAGTCTTTTGTATATTATCATTTTTTTTTTTAAAGATCTCAAAATTAAATTCAAATTGTGCAAGTGATTTTTTGTAATATTATATACCGATGTACTATGAAGTAGTATAAATACAGAAAAATATTTGGCTTTAGTCGATCTAGTGCTGAGTGCATTTATATAGTGTATTACCCAATTGCACAAATTATACCATTCTATTAGTACCTACTATTATATTTTTATCATGCAAAAAGGTTTATAGAAAAAAATTTTAAACATATATGTTAATAGGATAGGAGGATCTTTATGGCGATCCTTATACTAATAAATTAAATAAGTGATGTATGCTAATACCAGTTTTTAAATGTTTAACTTTAAAAGATTTGTTTACTTTTCCCCGATGTTACATATTTTCCAATGGGTCCAACTTTTGATAAATAAATCAAACACATAAAAAGAATTTGTTCAAGCTATTAATTTAATTTAAAAAACGTTAATTTTATTCAAACATCATCATTATTAAAAACGGTGAGTACCACCATAAAACTGGACCATATTAAGTTAGCATAATATGCTATGCCACCCGCCAAATTAAAAGAAGCCGCAAGCTTCAACGTGAGAAAATTAACTGAAAAAATAAATTTTTGGTTATTTGTTAGTTTTTTTATTTTTTTTCTGTTTTGATGATTTTTATCAGAATTTATGATACTGGGAATTATTTTTTTCTTTGAAAAAATTTTGTTCAACATTTATTATCATATGTTTTTTTTAGTTTTTTTTTTTTTAATTTAAATAGAATTATTTGACAGATTTATTGACGACTGTTTCCTTTATTTAAAACAAAAATAAAAATCATTTAGTTTTTAAGAAGTCCCAAAATGGGTTGAAGTCGTTTTATACAACATCATTATCATATTAGAAGACCATTAAAATTTTATTGTACACGATGTTATTTAATTTACAAAAAATACAGACGTGAAGCGAAACAAAAGGTCATACATATAAATATTTCTTAATTATTTTTTAAAGTTATTATTTGGTAAAAATTGGATGAAAATCTCAGATTTTCATTTGATTTTAAAGCCGTACATACTTTTTTGTCTATTTCTTATAGTTTTCTAGCTAAAAATAATTTTAATTCGAAATGAATGATTCAAGTATTTGAAGACAAGTACATAAAAGTTATATTAATAGAAATAATTTATTCTAAGATCTAGACTCAAAATTTTATATAGTATAAGATATATTCGATGAAATGATTTTGATATAATATTCAAATTATTAACATATTTATTGACTGAACATTAAATGCTAAATTTCCTAAAATTGGTTTTGTTTTATCGAAAAAAAAATAATCATTTATCATTTTGTCTGCGCAACCTTTTTTAAAACTCTTATATCGTGTTCGATTTTTTTTTTTTGCGAATTAATTAATTAACTCTATATAAAGATAGATATGAAAAACCTTAAAATATTGAAATTTATGTATAAAAAAAAATAATAATTTATTTTTATGGTTTTATTCTTTAATTTCAAATCTATAGACGAAATTTTGAATTCATAACTAACACCAATCAATGTTTTCAGCAAAACAATATCTGCAAAAACTATCTGATTTCTGACATGGGACAATGTCGGGTTCAAGTGGTATTATCTGCTGCAAAATATTCTTTATTTTAACAATTTATTTAAAAAGTTATAAAAAAAACAAAATTATATTAATATTTTATAATTTTTCCTTCCTTTTGTTTTCAATATTAATTTTTAATTTGAATTGTGAAACTGTTTACATTTACAAATTAATTTTATTTAACGCCTTGTGCCCATTAGTTGGTACCAGCATGTGAATCTAATTAAAAATAATAATAAAATTTATTTTTATGTGGCAAAACTTTTCACCTTTTTATTTTTTGTTGAATAAATTCTATTAGGCTCTATAAAATTCTAAAGTAGGTAGTTGAAAAAAAATTCTTTCATATATATAAAAATTATTTCTATTTTCTCATGTTATTAAAATGTCTCGTAAAACTTATGCTTTAATCGAGATAAAAAAAATTTAAGTTAAAATAAACACACAATAGATAAATTAAAATTCTTGAAAATGGAAAAAAAAAATTCTCAACAATTTTGAAATGGAATTTTTTAATTGAATTATTAAAAAAAAAAAGAAGTATAATATTTAATTTCTTTTTCTTTTATTTTATTACAATATCTGAGAAAAATTAAAGCAAGAACATTTGGCTGGTATAAATGTGAATAACAAACAAATTCTTTAAATTTCAAAAATTTTTATTTTTTACAAACAAACAAACAATTTCATGATTTCATCGAATAATATCAATTTTGTCAAAAAGTAAAATTTGACATACATGGTTACGGAATTTTTAATTGAAAGACGACGGATGAAATATTTAAAAAATATATTTCATATTTTTGTTTCTGTATTTTTCACACATTTTGTACCCCTAATTATTCCAAAGCTTCTGCAATCACAATAAATAATTTTCCTAAAGACTATTAAAGTTAAAAAAAATTATTCTGATTTAAGATTTTTATTCATGTATTTGACTCAATATAATGCAAGTACGTAGGAACTTCGGTATATTTATTGGATTTCAAGTAAGCAATCATTATAGATAAATGTCATATTGAATATTCTTCAAATTGTCATTGGTATATGAGATGAAAAAAAAGCGACAAGAATCATAAATTAAGGATATTTTATTTTTATTGGAAATAAAATGTTGATTAAATTAATTTGAAAGTATATAATTATAAAATATTTCTCACGGGAACTGGTTGGTTTTTGAACCGGGCTTCAAATATAAATTATAATATAATTGTCTGTGCACGTTCATCAATATAAGAAATAAATATCCTTCAGCAATGATAACACTTGCTTTGGACATGCACTCCCAATTAAATAAGTAAAAAATTAGGGTGTATTGAAAATATATCTAAATATTGTAAAGCTGACTGAAATGTTTTTTTTATTGCTTTGTAAGCAAAAATAAAAACAAAAATAAAAAATGTTAATTTGGTTTCAAGATTATTAATTTTAATGAGAAAGGGTAACCGGAAGAAAATATTTGTTTTAAATGATTTTTAATATAATTTGAACATCATCTGGAAAAATATTAATATAGGGCAGTTTTTGAGGCGTTTTTATTACAAAAATTTATGTACTCGATAACACAATTTTTGGAACGAAAGATTAAAAAGAATATATTTTATTTTATGAATCCTTTGAGATGACGAAATTAATGTTTGATATGGAGATTAAAGCTGGAGTTTCCTTAAACAAACAAAAAAGTAAAAACATATTTTAACCAATTCTGATTCTGATCGTAGTAATTAAAAGATAACTAAAATTTATTTGTGGAAACTTTTTTATTAAACGATGCATTGGCGACTATATACAATCCTTTGGCAAACAAACAATTTTTATTATTTTTTTATTTTGTTGCACACTACTGAAACTTCAAATTAAATATAAAATTGCACGTGCTATCCTTACAGAAAAAAAAAATACTAATATTTGTGTAAGGACACAACTTTTAAATGTTATGCCTTTTTTTTACATAAACATAAAAACTGTTTTTTTTTCCCAGGTTCAATTTTATAGTAAAATGTGGGTAGATATTTAATAAATAAGATTTTATGGAATTTTTCCAACTGAAAGAGAAATTAATAAATACATAATTATGTTTAAAATTAAAATAATGTCACTACCACGTTTTCAAACCGCAACTCTTTGAGTTTTATAATGGTATAAATGGTTACTTTCGTAGCAAAATATTTAATTTTTTTTTGTTTTATTTTTCATAATACTTTTCATAGTACTTAGAAATAAATAATTTGAAAAGTATTTCCTTTCCTGTTAGTTGATACATACACCCCGCAGCACTTGGACAGGTCCAACATACACAAATAGTTATTTTATAGAAATAAATATATATATATGTGCATAACAATACAAATATTTGATATAATGTCGATTGTAGATCATAAATAACTATACTTTCATCTAATATGTTTAATTTAAATTAGAAAAAAAAAACAAGAGTTAGTTAAATACATGTGTGTACTTAACATATGTAAAAATAATATACCTTTTTTTGAAAAACAAATACAAAATGGAAATAGCTAATTTATGGACAATGACATCAGTTACGACAAAAAATAAAACCATTTTTCATAAACTGAAGAATATTTTATAAAATTTCTTCATACATTTAGTACAGGACTTTAAAAAGGGGTAGAAAATAAAATAACAAAAATAACATTAAAGCACTTATGGATAACATGCCAATATTTACATCCGGTTTTCAAACTATTAACGAAAATATTCCCTGTACATATTTGTGTTCATAACATGAATATTTTTCAAAATGTTACATAAGTTTTAAATATATTTACTCAATAATAGAAGAAAAAATATGCGGGTAAAGTTAATGTGCTGAAAATATTTGATATAATAATCATTAAAAAGATCTTGAAAACACTCTTCTTGTTATTTTTATAAAAGCATACATTTTCTAAATATAAACATAAATTATTTACATAATTTTACATAGACCTGTGGTATTAAAATGACATTATTTTAAGATGACATCATTATAAGTTTCTTCTTAACTTGTAAGTCTACAGTTTTACTAAATATTATACAAATTCTAATTTATCTAGGACATGTCCTTTTCCTTGGTAAATTCACAAATCAAATTACATAACACTAATTATTTTATTCAATTAATACGATTTTTTAAATATAAAAAATAAATTCAAAGAACGAAACAAGTTAGGTTGCGACGAAATATTTTGCTGGTTTATAAAAATAAATATATCCTTATTATTATTATTAAATATTAAAATTCAAAACTTATTGTTCGAGGGAGATGTTGCAAAATTTTGTAAATAAAAATGACAGCAAACAAATATTTTTTATTTTCACTTTGAATTAACAACCTATGAAATTATATTTAATGACATCTGTTTTGAACGAAAATATTCACTTTTATCAGAGTTATAATTCAACTCTTGATCTATAATGAAATATTATTTATCACCCCTCCGCCTCCTACATATTTATTATTTAGCTTAACACTGTACATGTATTATGTATATAGTTTTGTAATGTGATGCCTGATGCTATAAAAGTTTCATCAACCCTAGTTTTATCTATTGAACTTTTATTTCATGTTTTGTTTACATAAAATTTTATGTTACATTAGTGGAATGGATGAAAACCTAACAGCTGCTAAAAGAAAATACGAAGGATTCATTGTTTTCTCTTTTGTAAATAAAAAGAATCATAATATTAAAAATAATATGCGAATAATTTATGATAAACGTTTTTTTTTTTTTTTTTCAAACAGAAGGAGTTGACAACTAGTGAAACCTATCAGAAAATATCACAAAAATTTGTAATTCGATGCTCAAGAATATTATGAAGTATTAATTTGGTTATATAAAATATATTATGCACAAGAATTTATTCTATAGAATAGATTTTATTATTTGAGTATGTGTACATCTTATAACACAGATAATACCATATAATTTATAAATGTCTAAAACCCTTAAATCAATAAAATATTAAAATAAAAAAAAAAATTCTTTTCGAAAATAAACAATAGTTATTTTAGAATTATACTTTTATTATTGAAAAATTTATTGTTAGAAAAAAGGAAATACCTACTCAATATTAAATTTTAAATTATTTTAATAATGTAACAATTTATTTCATATATATATGTTTCTATATTTTGAATGAAAATAACAATAAATAAAATATATAAATAATTATTTATATAAAGTGCATGTTTAGTTCAAATTTTGGTAAATAAGTGCTCGACTATTAGATGGAGTCAGAAATTGTTTTTTTTTTATCTGCTTGAACTTAATTTCTTTCGATGCCTTCATTTGAACTCCGTCTGTTTCAATTTTAATTAAAATCTTGTGTTGACGTTGTGAACTGGCAGTTGGAATAATATTTGGCTCGTGATTGACGTTTGATATTTCGTTACATCTTCGACATATTAATTTCCCATCTTCGGAAATATTTTTTGGCTCAGGCAAATCTAATAAAAATATGGATATTTATAAATTCTCTTTGTAAACAAAATATTGTTATTTTGGATAAATAATGAATGAGCGATTTAGCATTTAAATGTATTTAGAAAGAAGTGATTTGTAAATAAGTTTGATTATTCGACATTCATTACTTACCTCGACTATTCAATTTATATTCAAATTCACAAATATGCTCCTCAGTTGGAGGTTCCAAATCCCCCATTCTCTTGTGAATAGAATATTTGCTCATAATGCTGAAACAATTTTCAGAATTTTCTAAACGAAAATTATTAATGTCTTCTAATTTTTTCTCGGTTAATGAATTCAAAAAATATTCCAATTCATCTGTTACTTTTGGCATTGCTAAATACGGAAACAATCCTGCCGTATTCAAATTGCTTTTGATAATTTCCTTATTCGAATTTTCATACCACAAACGTCTTTCAGTGAGGCTTTTATCATTTTGTGGATCTTCTTCTGTTCTCAGGTTTAATGCATGTATTTTTAAAAAGTCATTTTTATTATTATAACTTGATTTGCTTGTGCATCGAGATGTTTGTTCAGATACAGGCAGCCGTTCACTTCGAGTTTTCAAAAAACCATTTTCATTCCGAATTTTCACAAACTTTGAATTGTTTTGTTTCTTTGGCTCATCTAAAATTAAATGCCGACAATTTGGACTATGTTGGCAATTACAGGTTCGGCAGTAACAAGAGTTTCTCATCAAATTCATAATGTTATTTTTCTATTTTTAATTTTCATATTATATTATATACATTTTATTATATACAAAAAATAATTATAATTTAATAGAATTCAACTAGAGTGCCAATTCAATATTGAAAACTAAAATCAAATTTGATTGAATTATTTTTTATTATTTGGTTTCCATGAAAATTTTATTTTATTGTCATAGAGACAACTGCAACCAACACATAAAATCAAATTGTCCAAAATGATAAATGTAATATTTATTTTCTGAAATTCGAATTAAATTTTTTTTCGTCCTTGCGTTATATGAAGAAGTATAGTAGCGAATAAAGGAAAAATGATTTCAGAAATTATTCTTCAAAAGCTTAACAATTTTCAAAAATTTATAAATTCCTTATTTAATAAATGTTGTTCCTCACTAACCTAGCCTTTATTAATTAATAAGAGTTATGTTCTCGTACAAAAATCCCATAGAAAAAGGTGCTTACATTTTTCTCGAATTTTTCTACCCCGAAAAACCTTATTCAGACTATTACGAACATTTAAAAAAAAAAGTGTCAAATCAGTTCAGCCGTTCCCAAGAGCTTACCATCAAACAGCAAATAATTTTTATTTACATAGATATATTCAATATATATATATTTGGAAACCCTAAAATAAATTATATGTACATAAGCGGAAATCTCCTATATATGTTTGTATCAAATTATCGTCATATCGAAATTTTAATTATTTAAAAAACTATGTATTGCCTTTGCATTGTTTCGTCATGCAGATATGACAATCCTATGACAACCAAAAATAAGTAAACACAAAAATAAAGTACATACTTACCTACATTATTATTGTGTACACACTAAAAGTACTTTGTATTTATTAAAATTAAAATATTTAAAGAGAAAAATATAAGGTTTTAAATCCACAATCTATCTACAACTATAAATATAAAATACTTTTCCTATTTTAATAAATCAACTATATAGAAACCACTTGTTGAATGTCCCAATGATATTATTGTATAAATAATAATAAATAGATTCACTTATAGATTTTAGTGAATTAATATATTTTTAATTTAATTATTTATGTTAAACATAAAATTCTTTAATGCTTGAATTTTTTGAGCTGATTGGTTTTTATGCTGATAGTACAAAACCTTAAAAATATATAAATTATATTATTTTTGAATACCCCCTTTTTTTCATAAGTAAAATTAAAAATAAAAACCTTATGATTTAATTATAATTTTTATTTTTTGTTTTAAGTTATGTTTTTGTAATTTAATTGTAATTGTTTTTTTTTTTCTGAACCCGCATTTATTGAATTTTTTGATATAAAATAAGTACCATTTCTGCTGCACGTGTTTGACGCATGACATTTTCGTAAAATATAAATATGTATAATGTATGTAGGTTCTATTGCATATCAAAAAGTTGGGTTTTGTAATAAAAAAATTAAATTATACTTTTTATTTTATAAATTTTAAATGTTCCTCTGAAGGACTCTTGATTTAATAAAACATAAAATTGTTTAATAAAAAAATATAAATAAATTTTCCATCAAATGTATATTTTATTGCAGACTTGTAAAAGGTCTGCCAAAAGTCCTGATATCTCTGAACATAAGTCATCTCAGTGGTAGATCTAATTGCTTTGTTTATTCTTTCAGAACATATTTGATTTCAGGGAGGTTATCATCATAACATACATATATTAGAATATGATTTTATAAGATTTTATAAAAATTGAATACCTTCTAAAATATAAGTTTATTTTTCAGTTGCAGGTGATGTCGTTTTTATATGAAATATTTTTATTCAAAGAAAATATTCCTTTTGTTAGCACTGTAATTTATATTCTCTATACCGGTATTATTTTAATAAAATGCACATACCATCTGTCCAAAAAAAAAAGAAGTGACTTTAAGCCAACAGCATAATAAAAAGGAACAAAAATGCATGACATTGATAGTATTTTATTTTCTTTTTCAGCCCTTTTTATTAATTTTAATCATTTTTGCACAGCCATGAACAAAACCAGAAAAGGTGCACCCCATATCATAAAAGCAAAAAAAAAATTTTTTTTTCATTCATTAACAATAATTTAGAAGAAAAATGAAAAAAAAAACCACATAATAATATTTCCACCAGCCAACCACCTTATATAGCTTCCCTTTTACGAAAAAAAAAAATTAATAAAATCAATTGCACGCAATTTCAATGAAAATTAAAAGAAAGACAATTGAAACCGCTACTGCTGCTGCTGTTGCATCAAACATCTGCTTATTAATTTGTTGAATTACTCAAAAATGGTAATTAATTGAAATCATTGTAAAGATCATAAATATTTTATTCCTGGCCACACAATATAAGGGTTAATTATAACAACAAAATGTTTTTCTTTTATTGTTGATAAAAGTCATTACACCGGTTCCAAATACTTTTTAACAAAAACCCTAAGAACAAGTGTAGATAGTTGGAAAATTTTTACATAAATTCTACCCTGAAGAGGTGTGAATTGAACCCACGACCAAATGGCCGTTCACTAGTAACAACAATAAGCTACAGCATTATGGTAGGAAATTCTTCAGTATGCAACTTTGAAATATTTAAGATAAAATCTTAATTTGTACTATGTGCTATATACTAACGATGTTATTCAGAATTTTAACAGTAATATAGTTAGGGAAAATCTCAATGAGTAAAAGAACATCTAAAAGTGTAATACTTGTATAATTCTTATGGTGGTTGGTATTTTGACAGGAACTAGGATTAATTTTAAATAAAACTAAATCTCATTCAAATCATTGGCCAAATAATTTCGATTAAATTTTCGAACTTCATCAATATCAATACTCGATTTATTAGAGTATTGGTTTTGAGAAAAAAATTTTAAATTTTCGTTCTGTTTTTTTACCTGCTCTGTTTATCTCTTTGCTTGTTTCTTCCTTCAAAACTGAGAGGTTTCCTTTTACCCTAATAATTGTAGTAATTTCTTTGTAATTATTAATTATTAGTTCTGGAATCAGAAAATTTTTGGAATTTAACAAAAATATTTTATTAACCAATTACCAAAAGTATACTTAATACATTAGATTGAATTTGACCTACAGAAAAATCCTTGACATTTAAATTACAGAAAGTGAATGTTAGTTTCGTGCAGAAATTTATTCTTCTTTTTTTTTTTGTTAAAGTAAAATTTAACTATACCTACATGTATATAATTTTTGTAACTATAAATATATATTAATTTTTTATTAAATTTTATTTCATTGTTTATTTAATTAATCCGGACAATAAATTCTCATGAATTAAAGAAAAAACATAAAAAATTATTAAGAATTAAAAAAAAAGGAGACTATTGTTTTAATTTTATAAGATTTCGGTTTTTTTTTATTTTTCTTAATTAACACGAATCTTTAAAAACTGATTAGAACAAAGGGCGATTGTTTTTTATTTTCCCTTAAAAAATATTTTGATTTATTTTTATTAAAGAAATTATGTTGGGACATTTTCATAGACTTAACAAATCTGTAAATTTAAGCTATTCAATATTTTGGTTAATATAAATTTTTTTTTTTAAATGTGGAAATCTTATTAAGCTGCTCAATAAATAAAAAGAGTACGAATTCTCTCTAAAAAGCTGATTCAATTGCGGAAGATATGAATGTTGATTATTTTAACTTGAATTTTATGTCTTAACTTTATACAAAATAAAAAATTACCTTATTTGTGACTTCGTTTTCTTTAAATTATGGCTTGTCTTAGTATGATGAATTAAAAAAAAGTTACATATGTTTAATGAACTATTTCTATATTATCTATTTCTATATGATCTATATGATTAATTGATTCCCATTAAAAAAGTAGTCTTCGAATTAACATAGAAAAAAAAGGCAGATTACAGTGCCAAATTCATATTTTAATATTTTCTAATATTAAACCCTGAAATATGTTTCATTATGCTTTGAACGTTTTAAAGTACAATAAATTGCACATTGAACGATTTTAAAGACGAGGTGGGTTCTGGATTTGAAAACTATTGAAAATTCTGCGTCAAACGGTTATTACTATTTTAATTAAATTCGTAATAGAAATTTACACTTGTGTTTCCCCAGGTCATTATTGCGACTAGCAGTTTAAAATTCTTTTATTAACTCTATCTCTCGTCGTAGGTGTAAATAAGCAGACAATAATAAATGTCCTTTTTTTTTAAATAATTTCAGAAAAACAAAAGATTTTTTTTCTTTAAAGCTTATAAAATTATCTATATAGAAATTTTTATTATTAAAAAAAAAAAAATTAAATTATTTATTCTTCAGTAAGTTAATTTTAAAGTTTTGAATAATTTATTGGAAATATTCATCTTTTGTTTTTAGAATATGAATATTGAATTAATTATTAATGGAATATTTATTATTATTTATGTTTTTCGTTCTTTTTTCATTTCAAATTAATATACAGAAAATTTCGAAGAAATTTAATTATGTTTTTGAATTATATCAATGTTATATTATATTTAATAATATAAAAGATTCAATATTCGTAACAGATTATGAATGATAATGAAAAAAATATTAGTTTTCAAAGGATATAATTGAAAATCAGAACATAATAAAACTCAATTATTATTTTTTTTTTGTAAAATTCAATCAGAATATTGTTATTGTTAAGGTTTAAGAATATTGGAACAAATTAGTGGAATTTCTGTTTCTTTTTATTATATTAAGAATTTTATTTCAAATAATTGAAAATTTGTTAAAATTATTTAGTCGTATGGTATATTGAGATTGGGTCTTATCAGAATGATTAACTTATCACAAAATTTAAAGTTCACATCACACAATTTCAATTATAATTCTTATGTTTCTACCATAGAAATTGTCTTTTTGGTATTTAAGTTATTACTTATGTTCATTAATTAGATGTAAAATATATTTTCACTATATCGACCTTTAGGTCAAAAATTTCTGAAGTAAAATTAACACAAGAAATTAAATGTCTTTCCAATATATTTGCAGGACATTGAGACCGATTCATAGTCTTGATTCGTAGCCCTGATCAGTTTTAGTTAGCAAACTCAACCATTTCTAGTTTTCAAATATTTCAAATATATATTCCTTATTTCGATTTGCTTAATCAGCAATACCAAAATTCATTTATAAAAATAAATCAGATTTTTTGATTATGATATTAAACATGCTCAAAAAATTATGAGACTTTCATTAAAAAATGTATTTACTTAAATAAAATATATAATATGGGTAATAAAATCATTTACAAAGATACTTACATTAACAACTAAGAGCACGTCATTATCACGAGCAAAAAAAAAAATATTTATGTAATTCCACAAAAAACTGGGATATCTAAAAAAGAATGTGGGATCCAAAAAACAATAATAAAAATTAGTAATTTTATATACTACTTAACAAAACAAAAAAAAAAAATGTTTTTTTCTTTTTTTTTATAGCTTTCTATTACTTTAATTTTCATTTCAAATGTTCAAAAAAAAAAAACACCCACAAAAATATATTTACATAAAATAAAAACATAAAATTCTCATATTTTCACAGAAGTCGACCTCCTGTTTTATTACCTCCTTTTTTTTTTCTATGAACCGAAATAAAATCCTATTTTCAAATACAATTTTTATTTAAAATTCAGTTACATAAAATGTGTTAAGGATCTTGTTGAAAAGTAAAATAAATTATATTCACTTTAAAAATTATACCATATTAACAGGGATAGACATTAAAATTCTGCAACTTGAATCCTTTTTTTTAAAATGAACCATTTGCAAAGAGAAATCGACGATATCAAATTTCTGTTGTTTTTTTTTCAACATTTTCCATTAAAATTCTCAATAAATTAATATCCCAAAACGATATCTATAGACATTTCAAATTGTTAATATAACAGCAGATATATGTAAGTATATGTTTACACGGTTGCTATCATGGTTTCTAGCTGAAATTTTTGTTCTTTTAGAATAAAAAAAACTTATGATTACAACAAAATATATATCTAATAAATTTTGAGGAAATTTTTTTCAAACTATATATTTTTATTCATATCAAATAAAAAGTACAGAATGAAGTAAAAACTTTCAAACATTTTCTATTATAAGCTCCATCTATTAGAATGGCAAAAATAATTTACTGTAACATTTATTATCAAATTTTCGGACACCAAACATTTTGAACTCTCACCACTTTTTGAACATTAATAAGGATATAAAAAACTTATATTCCTAACTGCAAACGAATGGTCGATATGGCCACGGATTTCTTTCAGATATTATTAAATTTTATCTGATAAAATATATTTTTTAAAAAAAATCAATAGCTCTCAAAAACCTTAAAGAATTCTAATCATATATTTAACTTAAAAGAATACATCGATTAACTTATATATACAACAAGTGGCATATGTACCTATATTGTAAATTATTATTTTAAAATTGTACCTAATAATGTTCAGGAGCCGAAGAATTTAATATTGCACCTGGAATTTTTTGAATTTTTTATCATATCAATTACTGAAATTGAATATATGCAAAATTGTTCGTAATATTATATTAAATAAAATAAACGAAATATAAAATACCTATATAATGTTAAATAACCTTCGACATTACTGTTTTCAGGAAAATCGATTTAGATTATGATAATGGTATATTACGTTAAACATTGTCTTTCAACAAATGTTTTTTATTAACTAACTAAACTGGATGATTTCTAGCAAATCTTGGCTTCTACAAGTATGTCAATTCTTAACTAAAATTTTATTTACTAAATATTTTAATTTTAAATAAATCTATTCCAAAACTATGCGAATCATCTCTAACTTTGACAATAAAACTGAAACACATTTTCGCATACTTTGAGGTTTCTGGCTGCATTGCTTCATTTGTCGAACTCATACTTGAAGCAACTTAAACACTTTTGAGATAAAATGAATGTACCTTAATCATCACAACAGATATTATTTTCAATAATATATCATATAAATATTGATCAATCTTATGTGCATTATATTCTGTGAACAAAGAAAACTTTTCCACACAAATAATAATATGGAAAACTTAATATGCAGACAAAAATTATACACAATATTCAATCATTAAATTATTGTGCTTCAAAACATAATTATGTATTAATTCAATCTGTAGTTTTTTATGTTTTATTTTGTAAACAAGTTTTGTGTTTTTTTTTTTTTCTTTACTCCTATATATAGTGTAATTTGAACACTTGTCTAGAACTTTGCCTTCTTAATTTTCTATTTTAATGCAAGATTTACCATAAATCAAAGATAAAAGAAAAGAATTGTAACCTAAGTTTTGTTCTTTTATATATTATTTTTTTAAAATTTTGAAATTTAATAAAAAATAATAATTGAAAATTTGAGCTAGAATTGGATTTTTTGACATCATTTTCATCTCTGGATAGTGCAGTGGTCAAAGCACTTACTTTCTGAATTTGTGCTGATGCAAAATTAAAAATATGTTTCATTATTGCCTAGTATTTTTTGCATATCGAAGCCTAAGTAGTTTAACTAACCATAAAAAAAACTTTTCTATACAATAATTTCTTTCATTCCGATTAAGGACTGGAAGTCTATTGGCATCAGTTATTTATAGCAGTGAAACTAGAAATACATACAACCCCATTGTCTGAATGATTATCTGTGGTAATTTATATCTTTTTTTTTCAACAAATCAAACTTTTATAATACTTTTTACTATGTTTACATTTTGTTTTTATTTTGTCTTGGGTACATCAAAAATCAAAACAAAGAAAACAGATCGAAAAAAAATACATTAGATTTTATATTATAAATTAAGCGCAAAATATAAGGAAAAAAGAAGGTGGGAAACCTACAATTAAATCTTAACGCAATGTCATGATTTTCTGTATATTTTCTCAAATAAAAATATTGAAATGTATTTGATAGTTTTTCTATTCAAAATTGTTTCACCTGGTCAATTCAATATAATGATGTTGATGACTTTTTAACCGACAGCTAAGACAGTGTTTTTTTTTTTACATATTAATTGACTTTTTATTTGATTACACAGATTACAAATACAAATATTAGTAATTTTGATTTTCAATATTTCTAAGAAAAAAAAAGGTTCAATATTTGTTTTTGAATTAATTCAAATCTTATGTTATTATATGCATCAATTATTTCTACCGAATTTCAGCTTCTTTCAAGGTGGAACAAAAATGTTCAACCGTCAAGTTTTATTTTCAGCTCTTCGTTTAAAGTTAGTTCTTAGGTTTTGTTTTTTTCCTGTAATTTTTATCCATAAATTATTTAATTCTAATCCAAATTATATATTTATGTACTATATTTTCATTTTTCTAAGGAACACTCTAAAATGGTCCTTCGTGTGTACTATGTAACTAATGATCAATTAAATAGTGATCCACTTTTTCTAAACCAAAAAAAAATTAATTTAGTAATTAGTTCTACAAAATTAATTTTGATAAATGTTTTTTTTTAAATATGGCTCACTTTTTTTTCGTGACTGCATCTAATTAAAAATTATTTTTGAACATTTATTTAACAATTAATAAAATATTAACTGTATGCATAAAGAATAATAAAAATATAATTATCAAATTAATATAAATTAAAAATGAAAAATTATAAGTTTTCTTGAGAATCTAACTTTTTTTTTTATTACAACTTCTAATCTTTTTTAAAAATCAAAAAAATTTAATTAGATTTCTGAATGTATTTTTAATTTGATTTTTTTCTTTGAAACTAGGTATATTAAATGTATATAGAAAAATTATGACCATAAAGTTTAGAAAGAACTTATAATCATATCGCACTTGACTCGATTAATATCTTTTAAAAGAGAATACAATAAAATTTAAAAAAAAATAAATATAATGACGAAGATGAATCGAGAAAAAAAAAATTTAAATCTTGATAAATTTTTGTTTATAAATTATTCTATCATGAAAAGAAAAATATAGTTTTTATATGTGGACAAGTCTTCAGTGATTTTAAACTTCAAAAAAGAAAAAATTTTAATTGTAGCTCTATATTAATTTTAATTAATATTTTCCAATGTGCATTGATTAGAAAATGCTACCTTAATGGCATGATAGGCAAGAGCTGTGTCAAGCTCTAAACTATACTTCAAAGCAAACAAGGTGCTAAAAAGCTAAGATTTTTATTATTGGCGTATTTTTACTTATAATTTCTCTAATCAAGTATTATTTCTTGCAATTAAAATGATTAATTTCTAATTGTGTGTGGGTTTGGAATATATTTAATTTCTAGATTTAACCGAAATATAAAATCCTAACAAGTTTTTTCTAACCAAAATATCTATCAAAAACACGACATTGTACTTAATAACGAATCATTTGATTTTAATTATAGAATTTTGTATAAGAAGAACTCTGTTTAAATTTATTATTATTCTCAGAAAAGGAAAACATATAAAAATCAGTTTCAAATCATATACCTACATTATACACCTCACTTATGTAGTTTAAAAAAAAAGTGCGTATCTTTCTACTAATGTAATTTTCTATGAAATATTTACAATTATATATATGTTTTAAAAATCAAAATGCCGTAAATAATCTTCTTTTCTTTAATAAAATCATTCGTTAAATCAGACAAGAAAAGTAAAAAGAAAATCTATTAATAAAGTTGCCTTGTTATTATTATTATTTAGAAAAGATAATTTAATAATTTTTATATTATCATTTAATAAGGCTTCTAAAAAAAAAATTCATTTTATATACCAAATTTAATTGAGATTCCAAATCCCACTCAAATTTTATGTCATTCTTCTGGTAAATTAATTTTTTTTTTTTCATATGAAATTACAAAAAGAAAAATATTAAAAGAAAACATAATCAAAAAAAAAAATGGATTTCCTATGAGAATTCTGAGTGAATAAAATTAACATTTTTGATTGTCGTTTTAATTATTGATTACCGTAATTTATTTTTAAGTGAGCAAGCACCTGAAATTTAATATAGCATGAAAATTAAATTATTTTCAATATTGATTGTGGAATGATTTAAGAAAATAATGTATTTATAATATATGCAAATGCAATATATACAATGTAAAATACAATGTAATATGTCAAAGATATAATTATTCTAATTTGTTTATTTTTCACATTAAGTTCTTTACGTGATTTTCTTGAGATTTTCATTTTCTCATTTATTTTCCTTTCTTTCAAAATGTATCTTAATTGAAAATCAAATAAAAAAAAACATATTCGATGTATAGGAAATATTTTAGACTCAAGTTTCAATTATATAAGAAAACAAAGACTTATAATTCAAGAAAATCAAACTTAAATTTAGATTAACTTGTATTGAAGCTGGCTTTTTCCGAGACTGTTAACAATCCCGAATCCGTCTTCTGGAAAATTTAAATTCGTGGGATTTTAACCACGAGCCTTATTCTAAGTGTATAATCCTTGGAATTTATTTTTCATAACTTTCTGAAAATTGGAATTTTACAACCTGTATATTGTGTCATAATTCTTTTCACATTGGCCGTCAGACCCTTTCGAAACATTTATGCAATGTTCAAAACGTACTGTATATATTGTTTTGTTCAAAATATTTCGTTCAAGATATACAAATTGGTGTATTTTATCCTTTTAAGCGCCTTTTTAGGTCATCTCATTCAAATAACATCGTTTTTTTTTTCTTCTGGATTTACATTATAGAAACAACTATTACACCACACTTATATAATTCCTAAATCAACATAAAAAATCCAATTAAAAAATTTAATGTTGGTACATTTATCTTGAGCTATTTTTACACTGTCTTTGGAATGCTTACATTTATATCTTGGTAATATTTTTCCTTCCGGTTATTGGTTTTTTTTTTGTTAACTTTTTTTTAAAAATATTCTCTGATTACAACAAATATTGAATTTCTTTTAAAAAAAAAAAATTTATAATGGTTAATAAATTATTTGGAATTTTTTTTTTGCAAAATACAAATATTTTCTGACGTACCACCATAAAAAAAAAGGAACACATGAAAAAAAATTATTTTGTCAGCTTCTTGGATTTACTTGGATTGAGAAAAAAAAAAAGATTTGCCGACATTGAAAAAAAAAAAAAATTGAATTTATACAAAAAATAAGATAAACGGAAGTGAAAAATATTTTTAAGTAAGAATAAAAAGATATCTAATTTTGTGTTTTTTTTAAGGACCACCGACAAAGTTCTTCACCTATAAATTAGGTCAACAAAACTTTGAGAATTTTTATTGACATAAAAACTGTGAAAAGATATACTTCATTAAGTGCAAAATTATTAAAAAAAAAAAAACTTTTAAAATTATCAAAATACTTTTTATTTTCTTAATTTTTTTTTTATATAAATGTGTATTTTAAAATTTTACCACGTTATATTAAATTCATGAGGCTTAACAATCCGAGTCGTCAAATCAGTGTTACCAACATTATAACTCAAATTTATGTGCAGTGAATATTCCTAAATTCTGATTCCACTCTAAAACAATTTTCAATAATAGTTTTTGTATAATTTTGATATTTTTAGAATTAATAACTTTGATGCTTAAATAATAATAATTTATTTTGGACACAAATCATTCTGATCTTTTTTAAAATCACAATAAACAATTTATTTCAATCAGAGTATTCTTTTTTTATGCATACATTCACAGATTTACATAAATGTTAAATTATACCAATAAATTCTTTTCTCCCATATTAGAATATACTGTCATTAAAAAAAATTGTATTTTTTTTTTTCAATGAATATTTAATTTTTAAAGTATCTATTTAATAACTATCTTGATTAAAGTATCTCTAAAGATATCATCTCTACATACTGATTATAAATAAAATTTCATCCGTTTTTAACACCATAGAATTATATATACCTGTTGAAATTCAGAAATCTTACTTAAAAGGAGAATAAAAACTGTGGAATTCAATGAACTTATACGTTCAGAAATAATATAATCATTATGTGTTTGTTAGTTAACATTATACATATCTATTTAAACAAAAAGCAATCAATTTAATGTCACTTTTAATTTGAACTTAACTTATTCGTAATTAAATCAATATTTTTTTTTCTTAGATTTTCTTCTTGTAGACGTAAATGCATCGCTTTTGGGTAAAATGGAATTTAAAAGTATAATTCTAATTTGATTGGAATTAAATATTTGTACGGTAGTTCTGCACTAAATAGTTAGACCAATATAATATTTAGATTTAATAACAATTCGAACGCACTATCAATTTTTTGATAATATTAAAATTTAATATTTTCTTATAAATTGGCAATGAATGGAAACCCTCTGCCAGTAATAACTCAGCATATCTTATTGATATAATTTAAACTGAATTATAACTTTAGTTATTGTACTTTTGCCTATGTTTGGTATCATTACTAAAATGCATCCTGGATTAACCACAAGAACCTTAAAAGATCATATTTTTTTTTTTTTTTTTTTATTTTTGTTTTCTTTATTTTAACATTATTTTATATTTATACAGTTTTTGCAGAAATTAATTTTCATATGTTATTATCGATTTCCTCTTTATTGGTTTTCCTTTCCCTTTGTAAATTCCATAAACATGCGTTGAATATTTAATAATTATCTGAGACATACCAAGTCTTATAGGATTAAGTATATTTTTTTAAAATGATTTTCAAAGGCTTTTGGCTTGAACTATACCGATCGCTTATTCACATCGCAAGTTTGACAAAGTTAAAGTGATAGATTTAAAATATTTTCTTGTCTAACAAAACTTAATTTAAAATCATAGATATAAATTACTTTGTTTGAAATTAATTTATGCACAAAATTAAAATTAATATAATAAAGTTAAGTAGTACAAAATTGATTTATAAAAGTTTTGTAACCGTAATCCAAACAATACTTAACCAGACAGAGTGTATGCTATAAATATGTATAAAGATAAAAAAAAACATCACCTGGTTTTCACGTTTACGCAAAAATAAGATCAATAATATCAAAAGAAATCAGTCAGAAGTTTCGTTATTAAACTTTGTTTTGCAACTTATACTTATTAATATAGATTACTGGTAAACGAATGTATTGAACTTTATAAGCTTGGCACAAAAATTCAGATAAAGATGAAACTTTTAAAACTCATTTTTTTTCAACATTCAGTTCCAAATAATCTTACAAAAATTTTAAAAATGAAACGAAATTTAGGTCAGCAATTGTAATAATTTATTAAACTTTTAGTTTTAAATAACAAAAATGGTATTTTAATTAATATATTATAATGCATTATAAGAGTTGTAATCCTAATTTGGGAACTTGGTTTTCTTTAAACATTTTATGTCATAATCCATTTTGAAGATGTTATTTTTTTGATGTAATGGAAATAATGAAAGCAAGAACACCTGATACCATCCATACACACATTGGATACTAATATATATTATATGTTTTCAAGAGAAAATTTCATCATAATTTTTTATTTTTTCATTTAAGCAATTTTTTTTTAATTTTCTTTTTTTTTTTTACATTATTTTTCTTAATAAATAATAATAATAATAATAAAATACAATTATTCGTCATTTATCCTCTCGCAATTGTTGATCGATTTCAAAGTAGAACTAATTTATCAGTTGACGGTGATTGACGTGTGCATTATATATTTTTTTGTTTTGTTCTTAAAATTGTTATTAAATTTGTTTATTATTCTCCAAAATATATTTATTTTCATTGGTATAAATGCATAGTTTTCCTTAATTTATACTTAGAAAAATTATCTTATATTAAAGAAAATTATTCTCTAATCAATCATAGTTCATTATCAAAATACGTGTCCGTATCGTTAAAAATAAGAAAATAAAAAAAAAAATAAAAACTAAATCTAAATGTGTTATAAAATTATAAACTATAGAAAAAAAAATTATATATAAATTAGCCGAAAATAATTTTAAAAAAAAAACATAGAGCATAAACAAACAATTTTTTTTTGTTTATGCATTCAAGATTCTATAAATTTAATAAAAAATTATCATCAGAAAATAGTAAGGTGTAAACAAAAATTGAAAGCGCAGTAAAATTGTACAAAAAAAAAACTCAAGTAAAATTCAGTGTTCTAAATTGATTGTTTGGAAAACAATTTAAAGAAAATTAAAAATTAAAAAAAAAAAATTTATAATTTTTTTTTTTATTCGAAGAGTGTGGCGCACGCGAAACACACGTGTCATAGCTAACTTGCATAAAAAATTACTAAATTTCCGTAACATAAATTTTATTAGCTTATTATCATCATTAATTTTCATGTTTTAAATTAAAAAGGTGGAAAATAAATGCTTTTCGTCAGCATAGAACAAATATTAATTTCCCGAAAGGTAAACTGAAATTATTTTATTTTTATTCGTTATACATACAATATTCTTTCCCTCATCGCAGTGAGAAAATTAAAAGAGTTATCTACATTCAAGTTCCTGTAAAATTGAATTTCTGGGTACTATAAATTCGTCGTAAAAAAACTGAAAATAATTTTTTCACATAATTTAACTTAAATAAAAATGTTTAATGCGTTGGGGATCGTTATGTTGTATTTAGTGCTATAGAATTTAGAACGCTAAATGGAATATTATATGTGTCAATACACATGCAATCATTTAGATGCATCTGCGTAAATAATGAAAAAATTTAGATGCATCAGCGTTTATAATGAAAAAATTTAGATGCATCAGCGTAAATAATGAAATCATTTAGATGTTTCGTATTGAATATTACGTAATACCTAAACAAACATAATATCTCTCACAATATTTCAATACAGCCAAATACAAAAAAAAAAAATGAGAAAAAATGAGAAGAAAAAATATTCTCTCTTTGCAACTACCTCTCCCCTACGCATTAAAACAGTATATTGGATATGTAAACAAAATTTGTTATACAACTCGTTCCGTATTTACAGAAAAATACATTGACACTTGTCAATTTATATCACTCGACCTTCGGTCTCGTGATATAAGTATTGACTCGTGTCAATGTATTTTTCTGTATACAGAACTCTTAATTAATAACAAATTTAGTTTACATATTCAATAATCTACTATTATAAACTTTATAAAACTTGGGAGGCCTCTACCTAAATAAGAAAACATAAAACTTAAGAATAATTAAAAAATGTTCATAGTATAGGAATTAGAGTTAGGTTTTAAATAAAAGCTGAAATATCTATAAAAGGTTTTTTTTGAAATTTTCCTTAGACTTAATGTTTGTTAAAATTTAAGAAGTAAATATCAAATATTAATGCTGTAAAGATTACCATGTAAATCTATAACTTCAGATTGTAAAATATTGTAAAATACAAAACTATAACTTAAATAAAATCGAATTGAATTGAATTGAATTAAAAAATGTTCTATTTATAGTTTTGAAACACAGAGAGCATATTTTGGCCCAATTTATCTAACTGATTTTTTTTTCAAGTTCAATTCAAACATACTCACTTAGATATTTTATGAGATGCCTCCTTTTCAAATATTCATATTGTTTAGGTGTCTTTATCTCTAATTTTTAATTTTGTCTTCTTTTTTTTTTTTTACGTTACTATATTTTTTCTGCTTGTGCATCGCTCACCTGTAGCTTCAATAGCATTTTAGATTTAAACAAAAGAAAACTTTTAAAAGTTTTAGAGAATGCATGTATAATAAATAAAAAAAAAAATATATGAAAAATGAGGTAAACGACCCACGCATGACTGTTTTTTTTTGATTTTTAATTTAGAAAAAGAATAACAAAGCTTTGAACTTAGCTCGTCAAATTGAAAATTGTGCATAAAATTACAGAAAATTACAATATAGAATTATAATAAATAAAAAAAAAAAAACAGTGAACATAATATAATATATTACTCATTTCGGATACTCACCTTAAATCACATAATTATATATTCTTTTTTATTATCTATTTATTTTTAGAATAAAAAATTAAAATTTCATTTAAAAAATTTTATACCAAAATACGCGGGGAATTGTAAGAAAAAATAAGTTGGTAGAACCTGATAGTTCGTTGTTCTTTTCTAATTCTGAAAAAGTATCAATGGATTGAATTCAAACTTTGTTCCTTCGATTAGTATATTTAAAAGTGCTTTCAAATGTATTAATTTGTTCCTATAGCTTTGAAAAATAAAACTGATTATACTCATAATGATTACACATACTATTTCCATAGTAATGCAATTTCATTTCATTGACTGTTCTGAAAAGTGTGTTTCATTTGTAAGGTATACTCTTAAACTTTCTGCTTGAGCCATATAAATTAATTTTTAACCATATCAAATTAACTGAATTTTCTATTCCAAATAGATCATTATAAAGTGAAAACTATTAGCAAATTTGGCGCTCTGTTCCAAATAAATATTGAAAAAAAAAATATATTAATAATAATAATAATAAATTATTTATTTATTAATAAACGTTTAAGAGATATTATATTATTAAACAAAAAATAAACAAATTTGTAAACAAGAAAATAAAAAAAAAAATTTTAAATAAAAATCCATAAGAAGCAGAAATATGTCTATTGTGAATGATTCAAGGTCCATTTTAGCGCCCACATATCATAGAATTGGGTAAATTTTTAATTTATTTTATTTTTTTGTGAAAATTTTTTTTTATTTTATAGGTTTCTTTTATTAAGTTTTCATGTTTTATAAATATGGCATAATGAATATTGATGAATTTTGTGTAAATTATGAAAAATGTATATATCATGTACATATATATCAAAAATATAATAAAATACATATACCTTTAGATTGATAAACACTTAAAAAAATAAAAATTGCTTTATCTATAAATATAAAAATTAGTATGCCGATTTATAAATTTATAGCCATAAAACTGAAATCATTTCGAACTATTAAACCAGATGACGGAAAGGACGTATAACGTCCATCGTTAAACTATATTGACTTTATAATATTCAAAAATTTGTTTTGTTTTCTAATTTAGATTTTCTTAATTAAAATCTACACTATAAAACTAAATTATAAAATTTTGTCAGTAAGATTGCCAGTACTTTCCCAAATAAATTTTATCCTAAAAATTATAAATAATACATTTTTTTAATTTAATTCAAATGACTGTTTCTGTAAGTTTAAAACTTTTAAAAATATGGTTTAATAAAAACATTTTTATATAACTCAAAGTTTTTAACATTTTTTTTTTTTAATATGGAAAATTTTTACTAATTTTACTCTCATTTTATGCGAATAAATATTTTGTTTACTTGCCTTTTTGGAAGTAACTAAACAAGTATACTTTATATCCATGTATTTGTATAAATAGTATGCAACGTAAATGATATACATGTGATAATTGTTTTCTATTAATGGTATTGGCGAAATTTCTACAGTTTAAATTTATATAACAAATGCCTATACCCACGTAATACTTTAATAGTCGATTTATAAATAATTTTTCATTTCACTTATCTAATTAATTTATGTATGTATGAAATTTGTACATCGAAAACGCTAAAATTATTTATTTATAATTACCAAATTCATTCTATTATATATATTTTCGAGAATAAAATTCTATTTCAACTTTTAAGAAGGAATTCCTCTGAAATTTTAAAACAAAAAATTAAGAAGGAAATCTTTTTTTAACAGAAATTTTTTAAGTAGGTACATTGTACATATATCTATAATTTTTGTTTCTTGGATTTGAAATTTGTTTTCAAAGTATAAATCTTTTTTATGATAAACTTCTTTTTAACAAAAAATTTTTATATATATTATTTTTTAAATTGTGCGCGGCATTCCCACACCTACGGAAATTAAAAATTTTAATTTGTTACATGACATTATTTCATATTAATTTACCAAAAATAGAATATTTTTATGTTCAAAAATAATAATAAACTTTTTGTAAAAAATCAACATTAAACTTTATGAAAAGCTATATTATATTCTTTTTTAACGAAATTAATTTTATTGCGAATATTACTTAAGAAAAATAAATTAAATAAAAGTGTCAAATTTAACAAGAAATAATATAATTTCTTTTATTTATATGATATAATTTAATGAAAATCTGATACTCTAGTTTTCAGAAGGTGGAATTTATTATTATACTACAATTTTAGCTTAAGATCATAAAAATGTGACAATAAAAAGCACTTCAAAATTATTAACATACTTGATTCTCATAATCATAATTTAATTTTTATTTTTTAGTAAAAAGTTTCAAATAACAAGGTCTACACTTAATAAGTACCTTAGAAATGTTTCAAAACTAATTTTGTAATTTGTTATACGATTAATAGTGTTAAATAATGTTTTTACGTTGATATTGCAAAGCCACGGAAATAATTCATATTATATTAATAAATAGGTTTACGATTTATTTATTTGCCTTGTTTAAGATATAATTAAATTCAAACAATTTTTCAGGCTAATATAATAATCATAACAATAAAAATTTAAAAATTAAATGACAACTTTGTAACATTTTTAATTCCAGAAACAACTTTTTTAATTATACTCTCATAAACCGTGAATTATAAATTGAAATATACGTTTTTTTTTTAATTCATTTATATAAATATATATTATTTGTAACAAATTCAATTTTTTTTTAACATAAACTAATTTTACTTTTTTCCAGCAAAAAAAAATTTACTTATTTAATATACCTTTGACAGAAAACAAGGATATCCCATTTAAATAAAATTCAATTTTAATGTTTTTGTGCCCAAACCTGGTGTTCAATTTTTTAATAAAATACAAAAAAAAAAAAGGTTAACCAAAATATTAAATTTTGTAAAGGATATTTCTTATTGATTAAATAGTGTTAACATTTTGTATCCTTAAAAATATTTTCCCTTATTTTAAATTCTATATTTAAGGTTTATGGAATAATTTTCTGTTTTATACAAATGTAACATGGGTTTACATTTTGGTGATTATTTTTTTAAATGACACTTGTGAGAATTTTAATTTGAAAACTCAAAACACACATTTTAAAATATAAAAATTTTTATTGTTAAACATTTTTTAAAGCTTTAAATGTCAAAATTAAGATTATTTCATTTATATACTTAATTGAAAACAAAATGTTCATATTTTTGTTTTATGAAATATTTCTTTTGTGGACGGTTTGCTTCCTTTAGAAGTTGAATTGAATTAGAAAAAAAAAGTATTATGTTGAGAAACTTTTTTTTGTCAGGTGTTATATTCAACGAATACCTGACACGATTTTATGAATCAAAAAATAACATTAAAATTCCATTCACCTTAATATTTTATATGTCGCGATAGTTATAACAATAATAAAATTATCCATAACACCAGTAGTGTGATCAATTTTTGCATAGTTACCTACAAAAATAAGTTTAATAAATAAAATATGTAGTTGCTAAACACTTTTAATTTTCATACCTAAGTTAGAGGTATACGATTATACACACATTACATATTTTCATTTTTTGACATTACATCGGCTATTATTGATCTAATAAATTTTTTTTTTATTTTACAATTTCATAAATAATTCAAAATAATTATTTTTATTAAAATAATTTAACTTTTATTAAAACAACAATGTGTTCTGTTGAAAAAAGAAAAGAAATTGAAAGCGTTCAAAATGCAACTGATTTTGATGAAGAGGATTCCGTAATTAGTTTTGATAATATCACGGTGAAGTTTCATATTTCGGATTCTCAGGTTGTTGCTCAAGTTTATCCAAATTTTATCACATTAACTGAAATTAAAATTGATATTGGAAATAAATTTGAAATCGATCCGAAATATTTAGTTATATGTCAAGAAGAACAACTGACGGATAATTGTAAATTATATGAAGCGACCAAAAATGAATTTGGCATAATTGAATTCAATTTAAGTATATCTGAATGTGCTCCAAAAACTGCCAAAGGAGATAAATTACATTTCGATTTGCAACTTTATTACAATAAATTTCGTCTGGCAGATTTTATAACAGTGCACATTGCAGCAGAAGATACAGTAGATAACAAGGCTAAAGATATTTTAGTTGAAATTCATAATGCGAGTATTCAGAAACCATTTTTAGTTAAGTATTAATTATTTAAATTAAATCGTGTTAATTTAATTTAATCTTGAATTATATTTGTGAACAGATAATGTTCTTGAAGGTGATCAAACAAATTATTTAAATTTTAGGTGGTTATAAAGACATTGAATGTGGAACTGAATATTTGGATGCGTTTACCCAGACTGGTCCACCAATTGAGAAATTCAGATATGAAGGTATCGTGAGTCGAGAAGCCCAGACTTTTACTGAACGGACAAAATCAGTTGATACAATGACTAATACTGGGTCTCAAGCATTCGGTGATGGAACAAAATTAATTTATGTTAGCGCAGCCACTGATTTTGTTATTGTTCCACAAAAATATCAAACATTTGCGGAAGTTGAGCGCCGTAAACATAAATTGAGGAAAATAATTTTAATACAAAGAAATTTTCGACGTTATTTGTTGCTGAGATTAATGAAAAATGCTGCAGCTGAGTTCAGACGCATGGTTGAGGAACAGAAAAGGCGGGAAATTAAACGAATGGATCGATTCATAGATGCCTTCCAGGAAAAAGTAACAATTAAAACATTTCCGAGGACCAGAGAGGATTTTGATTTATTATTTGCACAAGTTCAAAGATGGAAAGCTAGTGAAATTAAACGTATAAATCAGTTGTATTATGGTGGTCCAAGAATAGCCGAGTTAAATTTACTCCTTGAAAGAGAAATAAATTTGATCAATGGTAATCTAACTTTTTCTTTTAAGTCTTTTTAAATTTTTGTCTTTGTATTCTACTGATATTGTCATCATAGCTCAATTTTTAACTTAACCAACAATTTTGTATCGTTTCTAAGGTATTGAAAAGCAAAAAATGTTCGTACGCAAGGCCTTGGAGGATTATCGAGAATCACAATTGTTAAACAAGATGGGTCAACCACTTAAGTGGGTTGGATACAAAGATTTAGTAGTTGAAATGGATTTACTTCGTACTCAACGTGTTCGTTATTTGAAAGATATTTATGAACAACTGAAAATAAAAATGAATAATTCAAATCGATTGGATTTAATAGGTAAAGCAATGAATGTTTTACGAAATGATGAAAATATTCCAGCTATCGATGAATTGCTAACTTTGTTTGAGGAAGAAAAACATTTATTGGTTTTCACAAAATATTGTGATTTGGAAATACTTCGAAAACGAGAGCTTGTTCTTTTTGTCGATATTATAAAATATACAAAGGAAACACCAGTAGAGAAACCACAGACACGAATGTGCGACACCTGCAAAGTAATTAAGCCACTAACACAGTTTGCATTAAGGACACGACAAACTGCTGTCGAAACTTGCACAAAATGTTTTTATATGAAGGGAGTGAAAACTGATCTCTCTCTTTATCGATCAATTTTACGAGCTATTCAGAGAGATGAGAGAAAATACGGTACTATGACATCATATTGTTTCATACTTCAAGAAGATGATATTAAATACATTGTTCACAATATTTGGCATGGACATTCGATTTTAAGTCAATGCAGTCAAGCCGATCTCCGACTACCCCGATGGGTTAAAAGTGATGATTGGTCGCCTTGGAATTGGTAAATAAAGCTATTTCCAAAAATCAAATATACTTGAAAGTAATTTCTTACCGATTTTGATTTCAGTGTATGTCTAACTGAGCTAGAAGCAAGAAATCATAAAAAACTAATTAACCTTAGTGACATTTATGATGCGAATATAATGCAAGATATAAGGAACAAACATTTTCTAGCCAAAACCGCGTTCAAACGCTTAATGAACGTTGAAACTGATTTTGTCGAGTCTGGTGAATGGTATGAAGTTGGCGTGAAAGATCGAGTAGTATAGATAATTTATTGAGAAAAAATTTATAGGAAATATTCTTGAAAATAAAATTTAAAAAATTTCAATTGAAATTAATATTTTTTTTATTACTTATATACTTTTAATATGAACTGCTTAACTGTGATGGAAGAGAAAATGTTCTAAGTTATGTACATATTTATTTTAAACTTGTATCTAACTTTATAATGCTATTATGTTCATTTTTATTTTTCAGTGATCTTTTTCGGCAATTCAGTGGTACACTATCAACCGGACCACCGTCATCGCAATCGCAAAACAATTTAAATAATTCGGCAACGATGTCAGTGAGTCAACCGCAAGAAAATATATATTCAGAGGTAAGCTAAAAGATTTTTCTTTTTTAATTCGACAATATTATACATACCCTTAAAGAAGCGAGAGACCCCTAAAAGAAGAAACAGAAACATCAATTCGAAACAGACCAGATACCGTGTATATTGAACCATTATTAACTTATGTAATTTTAAAAGAATTGTGAAAACATTTATTATTAATATTTATTAGAAAATCGAATTGTCACAATTCATCTTCTATCGTTCTTATCAATTACCATCCAAAAAAAAATTTCACACTTGTGTTAAACAAAAAGACTGTATTTTAATTGGAACACATGAGCCACTATGTGCAAATAACGTTACGAAAAATAACTTGACAGAATGTAATTAATCAATGAAAACTTCCTACATATGAATGATAAGGATTTCATATTAAAAATAAAGTATAAACACATATAATGAGATAAAAACAATAACGAATTTTTTTTTTCTTTAATCAATCCAAATCCAATAAAAATCAATCATTGATCAAATGTATGTCAAAAGATTGAATTATCAGCATGATATTCAAAACAAAAAAAAGGCTGTTGTTATTACATTATTAAAACAATAAACATTTTTCTTTCTGGTATTATATAAATGCAAAAGTTTCATCGTCATAAATATATATTAAAAAGAAAAGAAAAAAAATTATAATTTTCCATAAAGTTGGAAATATTTTTTTTTAACTGCGAAAGTCTTTTACAATTTACTTGAAAATATTTTCTTGAAAATAGAAAATTAGTTTAGTTATTGAGAGAAAAAAAATTTATTATTGTCAAAGAAATCTGCCTACACATATTTTAAGAAGTACACATAGAAACCCTAAAAAAATTTCACTACGAATTTAAATAAGCAAAAAAAACACAAACATTTAAGAACCAAAAGGGCGGAAATCGCACTCCTAGATAACTTTAATATCACGCGATGGCGGACTGTTGTTTGATGATGGATGTAGTAAAGAATATTTTTCTTTTGCTCAGCATATTTATTATTAAACTTTGTTGAAGTGACAATAAACATAATACATAGTACTAAAATTTCAAGTCCAGTGGGAATTAAAATTAACACTGCGTCATAATTTTTTACCACATATTGATCCCACTTCCATTACGACATTTCCTTTGCCGTTGCGTTTTTCTCAGATTAGTATCCTCCATATACATCCTCTAGAAAGACGTATTCGACGTTAAAAGATTAAGTACTATCTTGTGTTATATGATACGATATGATGCTAAAGTGATCCATAACGATCGATTATCCAATTCCGTCGATCATTTCAAGTTAGCTTTCAAATTATTTTTTTTTCTTGATCTTCATCTTCAACACTAAACATTTGCGTTACGATGATAAACTAAACTAAATTTTATGTTAATAAATTGCGATCCCACTCGACTAAAAACTTTCAACAGAAAAAATATCGTTCCTATTTAGTATTTAACTAACATCGGGTAATAAATTTGTTTCTATAATTTTTATTATATAGCTAAGCCACAAAAAAATACGTGACATGACAAAAAGTTTTTAACAATTTATGAGAATCTGATTTTTATCAAACCACAAAATCAATAATGTGAAAAATATCCAAAAATAATTCCACTACACTTCACAACATTATAAAAAAATTATTAATAGGGATTTTATTATCAATAAATCGAAAAAAAAATTAAGCTTATTATATCTTATGAGTTCAAAATAAGAAAGATAAATTGAGGACGGAAAATTAAGGATTATTGCACTTGAAAATCTACTCGAAAGGAAAAATATTTAATAAAATAAAGGGAATACGTCTTTCGCCCAAATTTATTAATATTGCAACCAAGCAGAAAGATATTTTATTTGGTAACTATGTATCGCATAAGTTGAAGAGCATTATTGTGATGTTACATATAAACCAATATCTACCTCCAAATAATTAATTCGTCTGTTACTCTATAAGATTATTTTTTTATTTGATTATCAAGAATTGTACAATTAGCAATTTCAAATACCAAATCGAGATCCTTAATCCATGTTTCTGATGGTTCAAAAATAATCTTAATACAAAATCGTGAACCTTGGTCTCTGATCTTCATCGAAACAAACGGTATATATTACGACTATTCAGGATATTTTAAATTGTCTCGAATTTTTTGTTATTATTGATACTTCTTATCTAGACTGCAGTAATTTGAAAAGATAAAATTATGCAGGGCGGTGAAGCAAACATCAGTCTTATATAAAATATACTGTCTTAAGCCACCTTAAAAGTTTTGATGAGAAATTTTCTAATCATTTTTGACAACACTATATCGACGATTAATGTGTTTTAAAAACAAATTTATTATTTTATTAATTCGAAGCATAATATAGATTAATTTAAAGTTGACCTGACCGTAACTAATTTCATATTTAAAAAAATAAAAATAAAAATGTTAATAAAAGTCAAATTTGACTGAAGTTTTTAAAAAAATTTTGATTTTTGTTATTATTATTCGATCGCGATCGTTATCTTGAATTTTTTTTAGGCTTTTTTTTTTCCAAAATATAATTTATTACTTTAATTATAGGTTTATGTTATTTTAACAGAAAGAGAATTAAAAATAAAAATATTATTAATTTTTAATTTTCAAACAAAGAAATTTCAATTTTTCTATAAATTAGAAATCTAATTTGTTATTGTTGGCGCGTATATGGATTAACCATTATAGAGATCATAATATATTTTTAATTTTTTTTTTTTTTTTAAAACTGCATATTGGTTTAATTTAAGAATCATTTATTCTTTTTAAATATATTCTTTTTTTTTTAATTCTTTCTTATTTTTGTTGAATTTTTAGCTCAGCAGGAGATTTTTTCTTTTCTTTATTATATATGTTGTTAAAAAGAAACCCTATAAAAACATTTCATCTTCTTCTTCTGCAATAATATTTATTTAGTTTTCTTTTACCAGAAAGTATCAATTCCATTTTGTTTACTTTTATATTATTTTGTTTTTTATCGAAATATAGGTAGAGTAGTAGACGATATTATGTATAGTTTGAAAGATTTGAAAGAAAGATCCTCATAATCCGATTTATCAAGTTTTGATAGCAATCTTATTTTCTGTATGTACCTAATTGCCTGGGTAAAAGTAGTATGAAATGTTCAAAATAATGAAAATGAAATTTTTAAAACACTTTTAAAAGGCTGAAAAAAATAGAAAGTTTGATTAGGAAAAATTATCAAAAATCTTTAGAATCATTAAAAACGTTTGATTTTGTTTAAATTGTACATCGTGTCTAAGATGATTACGCTATTCGACGCTGTAAAACTAAACTTGGACCTTATAATTTTCAAAAAAAAAAGTAAAGTACAAGTAATTAAAAAAATATTATTATACTTTGGTTAATGTTAATAATTTCCATAATATGTAAACTATTACATGTTTACTGCATTATAATAAAAGTTTTTGTTTTCCAACAATTTGACATATCAAATCAATTGAAATTAAATGAAATTTTGAATAAAATAGAAAACAAAAAAATACACAATTTTTTGAAGACAAAGAAAATTTATCTTTTTTAAATAATATTATTATTATTATTTTTTTTTGTATTAACGATATTAACGCATCTTATGTGTATAGTTTTGACCCTTTAAAAACACATATACATAATAAGTTTTCTAATTTTATGTTCAATCAAAATGAAAATAGAAAAGTTTCAGTTTTGTTCTCTATTTTAGAAAATTTAATCTTTTAGAAATAATAATAATAAACATAAATGCACAATAAGATATTAATGATATGAGTTTTTATTTTAATTTTTTGTTTATTTATTTACTTGTTGTTGTTTTTTTTTTTTTTCAACAAAATAGAATATGATGCATATTAATTCTTTTTGACGGAAAACTATAACAATATAACATAATAGACTTAAAGAAAAAAAAATTACACTGAAAAATAATATTGAAATAAAGCAATTTATGTATTGAAATTAAAGCATAATGTCCATAACAATATAAATTGTTTTTTTTTCCTTTATTGCGTTTCAGAGCTTAGATGACAGAAAACTACGTACATTTAATTTTTTTTGGGAACTGTACATCTCTTTAAAGTACACCTCATTCATCCCCACACTTAAATTCAAAATTATGTACGTGAATTAGGGTTAAAAAAAATATCTCTGTAAGCAAAAAATACGCACTTTATATAGCAAAGCAACTTAAGTTCTATGATTTCTTTTCCACAATTCATAAATAAGTCTATATTCTTTTTTTATCCTAAATACATTATGTTAAAATGTCTATTGAATTTACAAGTAACAAACAAATATTTCCTTATTACATGAAAGCCTATCTCGAGATTCGTAATATCTAATTATATGTTAATTTGGGAAGAAAATTAATTCGACGTCAGCCTCAAAATTAAAGTACATAACATATAATGATGCTTATGCTAGCGCCTAAACCGACTTCGACACCTCATTCTATTTCTTCCATATTAGTTCAATATTAACGCTTCATTTTTTATTTCAATATTTTAGTTCGGTATATTAAAAATAACATTTCTTTAAAGATAAATCAATCAATTAGGCACAATAATTTTGTTTCGAAATTATAATGATTTTATTTCAAATAATACGTATCATCAAAATAATTTTTTTTTACCTATAAAAACAGAATCACATTTAACTGAATCAATTTATAAATATATATATATACATTTAACAGTAAGAAAATCATTAAAGAAAAGAAAATATTTTTCTTATTAAAAATAATAATATTTTCTAACTGATCATATGATTTTCTTTTAAAACAGCTGGTGATGATCGTTGTGGCGGCTGAATATAAAAACTAAAGATAATAGAGCTTGAAAAGACATTAATTCATTTTCGGATTATTAACTTCACCATAATAATAATAATCGTTTAGTATTATTTATACAGAAATGATTAGAAATCAACAGCAACAGTTAAATAATTTTAATTCTTAACACTTTTTAGTGAAATAAATTGAATTTCATTTTAGTTTTTATTTATGTTAACATTTTTGAAGTAACAAAATAACACATTTTATCTTGCAGTGTAAACATAGCTAAAAATTATGATAATTAGAAAATTGAAATTTACTATTTAAACAACTTGAACATACAGATACAACTATCTTTTTGACAAAATAATATGGTGTTATTATCTAAGTTGATATAATATTAAATATACAAATATAGCATATGTTGAGAATGCTCTGAATAGTAACGGGTGGTAGGCGCGATAACACTAAAACGCACTTAAAATAAATAGGCCAGCAGAATGCACACTCTGAAAAAACAATATTTACTTTCATATATAGTTTGCACAAAGCATTCCATTTTCAAATTCCCAATAGAAGTAATTAAAAATGTTTGTTATTTATTTGATATCAAATACACAAAAAAAAAAGAAGAAGAGTTAAAATGAAATATGGAAACTTTTACCAGAAATGAATAACATATTTTCCATAAATTTATTTGTAATATAAATTCAAATTATGGGAAAAAGTAAAATAACCACAGCTGGTCAAATTTACAAACATAAAGTCAAAATAGAAATGCACTTTGCATAAAAGCGTAGTGAAAAATTTAATTCTGTTTTGTATAACTAAACTTTATATTTTGTTGAAAAATTTATTACACACGTAATTCACCACATATATAGAAATATTATCTTTATGCTTAAAAATAACAGCTAAAATTTAAAATTAAAACGAAATTATAAAATGAAATAACTGATTATTTCTAATTTCCATTCCATTTAAAAAAAATTTTAAACCAAATCCCACGATCTCTTCTTTAATCCCATTAAAACAATAATTTAATTTAATAAAATTGAAAATGATTGAAAATTAAAAAGTAAGTTATTTTATTAGATAATTTAGAGGCTGTTGAGATCTCTGCACATTTTTTGACTTATTATACTCCAGGAATATATTTTTGCTATATATATGAGATACTATTTTGAAAATCAAATAAATGAATGAACAAAAATTAAAACGCAAAATGCAAAAAAAGGCCTAAAAAAAATCAATAGTTTTAAAAAATATAAAAATAGTATTCATGAAATCAAAAAAATTTCAAAAACACTCTCGCATTTTATCAAAGAAAATTTTATGATGTCTTCATTTATTCTCGATGGGAAAATTTTTAAGTAATTCAAAAAAAAAAAAGCACTTAACAAATTGACATGACATTAAATTCTTGATAAACTTTATCACTAAAGTTGAAGACTTTTCTAATTACATTCTGAAAAATATTATTTTGTCGATTAATAAATTTTTCCAATTACACTTAAAATAAAACAGATTCTTGTTTTTTTTTTTTTTTGATCCAAGAAACTAAAACTAAAACTAATGAAAAAAAATTATTTTACAAGTTAAAAAAATAAAAAAAAAATATTTTCCTTATTAAGGAAAAAATATGTATGTACTCCAGTTTATCTTATGAAACATAAAACATAAGATTATTACGCGCCTGCCAGCCGTCACTTTAATGGGTTTTTTTTTTTTTTACTTTTAAAAGACATTATTTTCTTCAAACAAGAAAATAAACAAAACCCTAAAATAGAGAAATTTATAGAAACAAGTTAATACTTCCTTTAAAGATTGTTATTTATTTTATAATATATAACGAATTCCTTTATTCAGGTTCCTTAACTGCTGCTCTCCTGCAGAAAAACAGGAATATAAAATTACATTATTATTAGAAGGAATTTATGCAATATTTTAAATTGAAGATAAAATACTGAGAAAAAACATTGGGAAAAAATAAATTTGTTTTTTTTGTTCCTAAGATTTTGGCTTTTGTTACGAATTGGGCCCTTCGTAATTTTCAAAAGAAATAAAAGATTCCAAATATATTTCTGTGTGCCATGTGACGTTGTTAATTATAACAAGTTTGGTTTTAGGTTTTAATTATGGCTATTTTTACCAGTTATAAACTACCAAACATTGTCATTTTATAACCAAAAAGTGTAAATTTTTTTTCTGTGCATCCTTGTTGCTTCATGCATTATTTTTTATTTCTCTTTTTTATCTTCTGTTTATAACATTTAGAAAAAACTATATATATTCAATAAGGATTAGTTTTCCACTTACTGCTTATAAAATTCCGACACATAATTTAGAAATAAAAGGATTTTTTAAGACACAATTTGGTGCAGGAAGTAAACATATTTATCTTATTTTTAGAGGTATTTTGAAAGTTTTGTTTAATAAAAAACATTAAAAGGACATTAAGGGTAAAATTAGATTAAATTTGTCTTTGATGGTAATTCTTTTATCGTTGAAAATCTTATTTAAAAGTAAAATCCCATTAAGAAAGTGTTTTTAAAGAATATTTAAAGAAGTTAATTTTGTAAATACTCTTGATGGTCTTTAAAATAAATAATTAAATTTTATCACATAACCTTGTGGTACATAATATATATATAACTAATTTCTGGAAAATGTGTCTTTTTCAATTATTAAAAAGTTGATGCATGTACCATCACCAGAACATAAAATAATTATTTCTTTGAAGACCCATAATGTCCAAAGTAAATAAATGGTGTTCACTTACTAACCACTTACTAATCAATTACTTTGTATTTGTCTTGGAGGTGTTTGTTTTTCCTTTTCCGCGCTATTCATACCTACACAATAATTATATTAATTATAAAAATCAGAAAATTTAGAAAATATTTATATCTGAAAAAAACGACGAGTTGTGGCCCATTTACACATAATAAATTATATTGGACGAAGAATTAACGTTATAGATTCTAATTATGATCAACAATTTTGTAAATATAGAATGAATTTAAAACAATTTTTATGCTTCACCAAATTTTTTAACTTTTTCTATTTTTTTTTTTTGTTTTTTTTTTTTAAGAACAGAAAACAAAACCATAAATTAAACTACCATTCTACGCACATTAGGCATAATTGTATTATGTGAAACCAATTCCAGTAGCTTGAATCCTTACTTCTTCACTTATACATTTTATTTATTTTTTATTATTTTCCAATTTATATTTAATTTATTTAATTTTTTTTTCCTTTTTTTTTGTGGCTTCCATCATTAAAGAGAAAAATTTAAATATAAAAAAACTATGGAAATTATCTACATTTTATATAGTACATATATCTTTGGGTATGGTGTATGTATAAAAAAAATAGTTTTTATAATATATTTATTTCCATCAGTTTCAAAATCTTACTGATAGTCGGTCATGAATATTTCTACACCTGAAGTGAATGTAATCAAAATAAAAGATAATGATTTTTGTAGTTTTTTATAATAATAAAATCATTACTTTTTTCATGGTTTTTATTATCAATTTTCTAGGTTTTATTTAAAAAAAATTCAGAAACAAATGTTTCTATAGATTTAAAGGGGAGCTAAATTTTTACATATCGATAAGCTTTGAATCGGTGGGTTTTAACTTAATGATTGGTAAATTCAATGGAACGAATAAAAAGAAATATTTGGCTAATTATGAATTTTTGTATTAATTTTCTGCACAATATTTTCTTCCTGCAAGAGTACTTTAAAGTTTAAACCCTGTAGTGATTGAAAAATGACAGTGATTAGATAAAAAATATTGTTCAAAAAATATGCGTCGAACACATTTATTTAAAAAAAAAAAGTCGAACAGTTTTCATAAACTTGAAAATAATCATAATTTTTTAATATCCTATGATTGTATGTTGCGTCAATACAAATCAATGTTAAACTCTCTTTGAACTTTAAACTTGAAATTGAATATTATAGAAAGAATTCCAATATTTTCAATATATTTCATTTTATAGTTATTTAAGTGATTCAAAATATTACTTTCGGTACTATTATTTTTTTAATATAACACTATATATACTGAATTATTATTGGACACTATATACATATATTTATCAACATGTTGTACATTTTATAATAAAAATATGTTACACAAAATATAATCCCACGAATTTTATTTTTGCTAACAAAAAGCAAATATATCTCTAGAATTCACAAATAAAACATACATATGTGTAATTGACATACAACATCATAGTATATTATATATGCGTATATGGATATAAATTAAATTTTTGCTAAAATAAAAAATAGAAAATAATATATTGGAATCTACTATGTTAAATTTTCATTGGAATTAATATACGTGATAACTGAAACCACATAAAGTTATCTTAAATATAAGTAACCTTGGCAATGTCGTCGTTGTATTAAGCAAAAAACTTGAATTGAAAAAAAAACAAAAAATTTTTTTTTCTATTCAATCAATACGGTTATTGGTTTTTCTATTTTCAATTGAATTTTCCTATTTTTTTTTTTTTTCCTCTCCCGACTTTTAGTTTTTTTAACTTGTCTAAATATAATGTACAGTATGTATATAATATATACCGAAGTAATAACATGTAAAGTAATTAATATATAATTTGATTTGATAGATTGGATATTTGATGATTTGATCAAAAAATCAGCAATGTTTAGAGTTTTTATACAGATTCAATATATGTATTTTAAAGTATATTGGGTTAAAAAAAATATATAAATACATCTTGTTACAACGTTGTTAAGAAACAGACAAAAAATAAATTTAAATATAATACTTATAAAATTTATTTGCTTTGTACATAAAAATAATTTTTATTTTATTCTTTGGAAAAAAATTAAAAGAATGATATGTTGTGGGCCAGTCAGCTTTTTAGAATTCTATTAAATTTTTTTTACTTTATACGACTAATGGGAGCGGAATGCATTTGTTATAACAAAAAACTTTGGATAGTGATACTCCTGTATTGACAATCTAAGTTGAAAATAGAAATATTAGTTCTGATGTAGATTAGTAATCATTTTTAACATAATTTTTGAATAAACTAAGTGTTGGTAATTATGATATTAAACACTCTAAAATTTAGTTTTAAAATTTTGGATTTTTTTTAATGGATTTTTCTGATTTTTGTCGTAAATTTTTCCCATCTTAATAAAACTTTTAAATCAAGTTGTATAAATTTGTAGAAAATTTCTGCAAGGCATATTTATATTTAATTTGATTTTGATTCAAAAAATATCTTATATAGTGTGTGCAAAGCTATTTGATGGAAAATTTCAAAAAACAATAATTTTCTCATATTATTATAATTATAATTTTTTTTTTTTTTTTTTTCAAATAAATAATAAATATCTAGTAAATTTTCCTAAACATTTTGTTCTATTTAAGCCAAGTAGAACGAACAAAATAAATGGGTACCCTTGATAGTAATTAGTACATTGAAAAAAAAAAGTCTAAATAACGCATAATTTAAGTATAATAATTTATTATTCTTTTTTAAGTAATCAAGAATATAAGAAAAATTATCTTTTAAATTTAAGTTATTTTACTAAGTTAATTTTCTGGAAAACAAAAAAAATTAAAATTTTCTTTGTTTTCTTTCGAAAAAAAAAAAAAGAATCATTTTCAATAAACAATTTATGTAAATTTCTTTTCATGATTCAGTGTGCATTACAAAAATACATTTATATATATAAACTTACCTATATATTTATTATATAAATCTGATTATTAAATTATAAAAATGTATTAAAATATTTTTAACATTAAAAGAGATGATTACAAGACCGTGTAATTTATACAATTTTCAAGTATAGAAGAAAAAAAATTATTAGCACGCTTTGTGCAATTTTCAAAAAAGAATAATAGTATTGTTAATAAATCTTGGAAAAAATTCCGTAAAACTAAAAATTCTTTTTTCAAAACTTAAAAAAAAAAAAATACGCACAGAAAAAATTTTGATTGATAGGTATAGTAAAAAAATTAAATAGTATAGTATAGTATTTTTAGTGAAATTTTGTTAGTAGTTTAGTTCGTATTCAAATCTGTCAAATTAATTTGAATGCAAAAGAGTTTGCAGTATTGATAACTAAGATATTTTATTTGTTCTTCAATCCTTAATATTATCGTTTCAATTAAAAATCTAACTTTAAAATATAAAATAATTGATAGAATCATTCAGTTTCCTTTTTTATAAATTTAGAGGAGTTTTATTAGTTTGTCCTTTGAAATAATTGACAAAAATTCCCGAATGTGTGAATTTAAAAATTTGCTACCGACGATGTCCTTAACTTGCGACCGACTGACGTCGTCTCATAAACTGGAAATGTGGGTTTAAAGATTATAAGTGAAAAAATTTTTAGTAAAAGAGAATATGAAAATTTTATCTTCAAAATACAGTTTTACTGAAGATTATGCATTATAAACCTATTATACTTCATACCTAAACTAAATTCTTGTTTTTCTCGGTGTTTCTTCTTTTAGAAAGAAATCTGCATTTTATACATACATTCGTTTTATATATACATATATTTTTTTTTTTTTTTCATTTTTTTATTAAGTTTATAAATTATTGTAAATATAGCGACCGGAAATTAATGTGTTCATCCGTTTAACTTTGCATTAAGTGTAAAATAAATGTTTGATCGCATGAATGCAAGCTAAGTACATACCGGCACTAAAATCTTTGAGCCATAGAAATGTAAAATATTAATTCTGTAATGTCAGGTTGATCAACTTTATTACATTAATGATAATATGAAATAAATATTAATTTTAATATTTATATATATTTACAAATTTACAAGGAATTTGAATCCTAACGTTATATTGCTCCCTATCAAATACATATAACGATTAGTTTACATGCTAAAAACATTATTATGTTATGTTATATTTTTTTCAATTTAAAGTTCAAAAAAAAAATTCTGGGTGTATTTTAAAGTAAGAAAAATTTGATCTAAAACGTTCACTTATGTACAAATCAAATATGATTTTTTATTTTTATTTTTTACTAGAATTAAATTTTCATTACTATTATAACTATATGTACAAATGTCGTTCCAAATTTTCGGAACTAATGGAAATAACTTAATTATTTTAAATTTTAAATTAAGCTATTTCATTAAATATACACCTTTTTGGAATATGATTTATAAAACGGAAATCGTTAAGATTTGAGAACAAAAATAAATAAAAATTCGCAGATGTTTGTTTTTTTTGAGTCCAAAAATAACAATGTCTCAATTTTTCTTTTTATTTTCTTTTTCGCTTATCATCATAATTCATAATTAATGCTAGATTTTTTTTTGTTAGTTTTATTATCTTTAATCTTTATAACACACATTAAAATTTTTATGTTATTAGAGAGAAAGCCAAGGCGTGCCAACGTAGTATGTTGTTTTCCACAAATTAAGGGAAGATAAACATTACATGTCAAAAAATCATAAAACTTTAAACCTTTCATTATTATATATTTGATATATAAAACCGATAATCGGATAATCCCTAATGTTCAGAAGATTTACATCGCAATATTCTTGGAAAAAATCAATTGAACCTTTTATATATATATATATGAAAATATAAGTTCATTAAATTATAAATTCCAAATTAAAAATTATATTAAATTTTCTTATATTTATAAAACAAATTTTGAATTTAAAATAAGTTTTTTAATTAAATTAATGAACTCAATATTTTGTGAATTATTTGTGACTACCGTAGGTCGTTATAATTAAATGGAAAAATAACAAGTAAATTTTCACAAGTTTCGATTTCACATGTTAGTAATGTAAAGAATGTCATTGAAAATTCTATCTAAAATAATAAATATGATTAAAAAAAAAATTTAATACAATGTACATAACAAGTTCATAAAAATGTGAATAATAACTAAGATAAAGAAAATGAATCATAAATATTTATATAATTTTCTTATTTTATATTCTTTTAAATAATATTGCAATTAAATTGCAAAAATATAAATTTTAGAAAAAATAAAAGTTGAACGACCTTAAAGAATTGCTAGTAATTTTTTTTTAATAAATTAACTATTTTTCTTGAATAAAAAAAAATTGTTAAAAGATCATTAAAAGATAAATGCTGGTTAAAGCTGGAAAAGAAGCAAAATGTAATTCGAAAAGAGGAAAAATTTATTTATATAATTATAACTAAATAGGATTTAACATTATGGATAAATTAATTTCGTTGACACTTTCATAACAAGTATCATAGTCTGTAAAATTAAAACAAGTAATAAGATAAATTAAAATAAAAATTAAATAGATTCAAAAGTGAATATTTTTTTTTTTTTTTTTATTCATTCGCTCCAGAAATCGATCCTCCTCAAATCTTATAACAGACATCAACAACCTTTAAATGTGCACATAGAGAAATCGATTTGTTTGAATTATTCGCAAGCTGCTAAAGACCGAGGATCGAAAAGACATAAGAAAAATAAAAAAAAATTAGCTATCTAATAATTCATTTTCGTGCGTAATTTTCGAATAAGATATGGTCAATGCTCATAATATGAACAACGATTTCTCTTCGTGGGCTGGATAAAATTTATAGATCTAAGGTCAGTGAATTTTTTCGTCTTTGTTTAGATTATTGAGATAAACAAAAAATTTTAAAATATTTTCTGAAATTCTTTGAAGTTTTTATTTTGTATTTGGAGAGTAGACGAAGATTCTACCTACATATAAGAACAACCGCATATGATTCAAAATAAGATTTCCTTTTTTCTTTTTAGGGTATACAAACATATATCGTATAGGAAATTAAGACACGTTCCTGTCTCACCCAACAGAATTTTATGTTAAAAAATTATTTTTCACCAAAAAATAAATTTACGAATCATATATTTTATTATATTGCGACGCAACAACTAAACAAAAACCATATAAATATTATTTTAGAAAAGGTTTATCATAAAATTATTGAAAATAAAAAATTTTGATAGCATTTTCAGATACATCTGTCACCGGATTCTTTTTCAATTTTAGAAAAAAAAAACGAAATTTTCAAAAAAAAAAACTTACTGAAGCATTTAGTTCTCAAATTTTTATTATATTATGATAAAGAGGATGCAATAGGCTTCAAAAAATTATGTTTTTTTTTTTAGAAAAAAATAAATAAATACGAAGGATTTACAAAGATAAAATATTAAGAATCTATTTTGAGATATTTTTTATTGACCCCTATTTCATAAAATGCATCAAACACATTTTTTTTTTAATGAAAAATCTGATGCTGCTGATGTTTTTACCTCCTAATAGGTGGTATCAATAAATCTATTTAAGATACTTAAAATAATAATCTTATATTATTTCAAACTTTCATTTCAATTTATTTCAAAGTTTTTTTTATGTATTTAAGAATTAATTGATATAATTCATATAATTCCGTCTATCCATTATAATTATTTCCAAACTTCTTATATTTTTTATATATTTGAAAGAACTTAGAACGCTATTGTTAGGAATATAATATTTTTTAATGCCTGATCGAAAATTCTTATTAATCATCTTAATAGTCAAATGCTCGAATTTAGTGTTACTTTCCAAATCCTCCAGAAGTATTTAAAATTTTGAAGATAATGCTTTGGAATAATTTTTATCTTTAAGTAACTATCTTAAAATATGTTTTAAAATAATAATTATGATTTTTGAATTAAAACTTTCTTATAAAAAAAACAAGATTTTCAATGAAATCTGTAGGTACTTTCTATTTTTATTTTGAATAAACTACGCACATAGTCCTTTTTAGTTTTTGAACAGGAAAACATCTGCTTTCGTCAATATACTATAATGAAAAAAATGTATCTTTGAAAATCTTTATCTGACTGAATCTAATTTTATTTATAGTATCGAATAATGAATTTTAGATACACTGAAAATAAAAATTAAAAAAAAAATTAATAAATTTGCAAATTTGAATTATATCATGCATGAAAATAACATTATTTTTTTATTTATACGTTATACCTGATCTGAAAAGCACAGAAATTTTTGGTTTAAATACATTACTGATCAGCGTATGAATGATTAAACTATGTAATGATTGAAATAAATTTGTTTAATCAATGTTTTTACGCCCAAAATTTCAACTGAGGTTGTAAGTTTGTTGTCAAACAAGGGCAAAGTTATAACTATATCAATTATTTATAACTATATATTGCTTATAACTATTAGGCAATCCAACATATTCAAAATCGCTTAATTTCCGTTTCGTGTTTCAATATTTCTGTCTTCGAGTGTTTATGAAATTATTGAATTTTTTATTTTTTTCTGTATAAAATAAAATAAAATTTCAGTGATCCTTCATCACTGTACACATGTCTTGTTATTCAAAAATATGTGTATTTTTATTTTACGTACGTACTATTAATAAATAATAAAATTTTTAATAGATCATTTTGGAGCCCTAAATTCCGTACTCTTTTTTTTTCAAAAGGATAATATTAATTGTTTTGTCTAGATAAAAGAAAAAACAACAAGTAAAATAATTATAAATTCAATTTTTTATTCCTTTAAAAGTTCAAAGAACTTCATTTCACAAGCTATATTAACAAAAATTTCTTTTTGAAAAACACAAATAAAACGTGATATTTTAAGTCGTGTGTTTCTAATGATGGCAGGTAAAACATCTGCTCTATACTCCACAATAATAATTTATTTTCATTATCAAGTGAAAAGAATTTTAAAATAATTTTTTATGCTTAAAACGTGGCATCCGCAATCAAAAAACAAAAAAAAATATCCAAAACACATATTGAATATTTAATATGTGTATATTGTTTATCCTTATTTTTCCAAGGATGCAACAAGTCCATTTTTTTAAATAATCATTTTCACTGACCAAAAACCTCTACATATAATATTTTCTGTATGTAGTCTGTTCAAGGTGCAAAATTTTTAAAAACAGATGCCACATTGAAAAATATATTTATATAATGTATACTTATATGTTGTGTACTTATGTATATTATTATACCTATATAATTTATTAAATCTATCTTATTAACTTTTATTATAATGTACCTATATAAAAAATTTAATATAAAGAAAATATTTTCAAAAAAATAAAATTAAGGGAATATGAAAAATCATATTTAGAGATTATATACATTATATTTAAGCGGAAAAATTTCGATATTATATAGGTTAATGGATTTGATGAATCTTGGCTATATTTATATAATGTGTTTAGCTTTTTCAAATTTCTTTATAGAACTGAAATGAGAAAAAACTTTTGATGTTGATGATTTTAAATAGATACTTAAATCTTATTTATTTCATTCAAACATTTTTATTCTTTTACAAAATTATATGTACAATTGTACATAGATGATTAAGTTTGTTACATTCTGTTAAATTGGTGTTCCGCAGTTCCGGAAACTTAATGTAAAATTAAATACTAATTGAGAAAATCTTAAATCTTAACTTTATATCTTCTATCATCTATGTACATACAAATAAAAGTCCTTTTACGTATGTAAACTGTTAACTTCTGAATCAATGAACCGATTTGTATGAAGCCAGTAACATTGGAAAGGTTCTTTTCCTATGATGGCTTTAAGCTTTGGTGACATTTTATGCGAAAGTAGTAATTTTTTAAAATTATTATTATTAAAGTCTAGGCTAGAGAGAAACAACACTATGATGATCGGCTAGTGGACTTTAAAACTTCATAATCTTGAGGTTTTTTAGAACACAAAAATGAAAGTATGTACATGGGTTTAATTTTTTTTAAAACTTTAACTTTCTTCTAAATTGCAAAATCATGTAATTTAGTGTATTCACGATTCTTAAATTTTCCTTATCAGTTGAATTTAGTTTAGTTTTTATTATTATTATTATTATTTAGTTCAGACAAAGGTGTCACACGTCAGGCAACCGTTATACCTATATAATATATATAAAAATATACCAATTTCAAACAAAAACTTTTAATGACTTTCTTTTTTAATTCCATAAATAGCTTTTTATCTTTTCTTTTTTTGTAATTTTTGACGGAATACTTTTTCTTTGAAGATTTAATATGTCTTCTTTTTTGGAAAAAAAAAAAAAAAACAAAAAAGTTTTCAATGAAGAGATTTTAATTGTATTCATATTTATTTAAGTAAAAAAAAATAATACACATATTTTTTTTTTGGTATTTTAATGACAAAATGAATGGTTAATTTATTGTACATTTTATAATTTAAAAGTTAATAAAACTTTATAGAATAAAAAATAAACTACATTTTGATTTCTTAACAAATTGATGATAAAATCAGCTGGGCGCCAGATTTTCTTATTGATTTTATTTTTATCTAATATTTATAGTCTAAAATTCCAAATTTTATGGAAAATTAACAATATGAATATACTATTTAATTATATTTATACATATATAGTTATTAAAATCATTTATATTCTTAAAATTAATTTTAATTTTTTAAATTAAAATTTTATTTTTTTAATTAAAATTTAATTTCTAAAAGTAAGTGTTGTGGAATGTAAAAATATGGGTTTTCGAACCTTTATAAATTTAATAAACTTTTCATAAAATTTCAAAATTGATATTCAAGTACAAATTAAATAAAATTGCAAACCCTGACTGGAAAAAAAATTGGTGTAAAATTTGCTAAGAAATACAGCAGAAAGATTATAACTAAAATTGCGTTACTTTTTCTGGCAATATATATGCTCAAAATATTACACTTATTATTAAATATTCAATAACTCGTCCAGATTTTACGTTTTTTCATTTCATATTTTCAGTGTACTGAATTTCGATTGATATTCTAGTTTAAATTCCTCCACAAAAATTCAATATTAGTTGAATGTCAAGAAATTTTTTCATCATATTTAGAATATTTAATACTTATATGTAATGTCAAATATATTAAAATTTTATTGTTAGAAAATTTAAAGAAATTTACTGCTCTTTGTACGTACGATGGAATCCTGAATATCGTATTTGTAAAAGTATTAATTTTTTTTATTTTACACAACATCTTGTAAAAGGATATTGCATTTTTGCGAAAACCTTAGATGTACACAGTACATACATATATTCGTCCACATTTATTTTGATAAAAAGTTATTTGCCCATACCATTTTAAATTTAAATTAGTTCAATTTGTGTGGCGATGAAATCTGAACATTATGCTAATTTTTTTTTTTTAATGTGATGAAAAAAAAACAAAAATTAACCTAAAAATCAATTTATTGAGAGAAAATTAATAAATTTATTTTAATTAGAGAAGTAGGTGTTTTAATGGTATGATAATCTTATAATGAAAATTGTTATATGTTAAAAAGTTTTTGTTTATATTTTTATTTTTATGTAAACAATTTTTTTTTAATAAACTGAAGAATCTGAGGAATAGATAGATATATACTTACATTGGCATATTTTTGATTTTTATTTTGTTAATAATAGCAAAGTTAGTAAGTCATTTGCATGGTTTAAGGACAACAGTGATGCTGCGTTACATTATACCACAATCATATTCACTGCCTAAGAGATAGGTAACATAAATAAAAAAAAAGTTTTTATTGTCCTTGATGGTCCTCTACAAACATTGGCAGCAAAAAAAGAAAAATAATTTAAAATAAAAGGTGTAAGGTGTATCCAATGTTTCTGCTAGACATTGATCCCCGATTCCTAGCACTTTATTAGTTATATATTTGTCTCATTGAAACGAAACACAATAATTTCCATTTTTAAAAGTATTGCATTAAACTATTTAAAAAAAAAAAGCTACAAATTATGTCAAATTATGAAAGAAATAAATTAAATTTTAGATAAACATCTAATTCAATTTAGAAATAAAATCTTAAATAAATCCAAAAACAATGAATTAATCTCGTAATTAAGATGGGTTCAATCATTAAATTCAAATAAAATTATATAAATTTTTTTACCAAATAAAATCATTTTAAATTTATTTACCTTTTAAAAATATAAATATAACATTAAAAAAACAAAAAAATTTATGTATTAATTACAAAACTTAATTTTAATTTTTATTATTATCTTTTTATATGAAAATAAATAAAAAACAATATTATTATAATTAACTGGTCAACAATAAAAATTTTACCCAATACGGATAAATTTATTTGGGCGGTATCTCATTATTATTAATTGTTTTAATTTTTTAATACTATATTTATAAATGTATTCATTTCTTTAAACAAAAAAAATAAAATAACAATCTATTTTATATTAAGATGTTTTTATAAGCCCAAAAAATTCAAATTAGCGAAAAAAAAATTAGCATAATCGGTTAATTGTTATGCTTTATTAAAGAAGTTTTTCCCTTTGTTTTGTTGTTATTTACTTTTGATCGTGGGATTTATAAAATTATGATTCAAAGTTAAAAAAAAATTATGATTACCACTTTAACTAAAATTTTTTAAAAATTCTTCTTTTTTTATAATCATTATCAAAAAATCAAATGCTTAAAAATAAAATTTTCTTATAGCGATAGAATTTCATACAAATTCAAACAATTTCTATTTTCAAAAGGACATAATGATGACTCAGATATTTATTTAATTGTCTAATATAGTCCTGTAGTTATATATTAAGACGAATTTTTCTTTTGGTAATTTAAGTACAGACTATTTATACTTTTGTAGGAATTATAATAATATTAAATATAATATCACTTCGAGCCCTTAACAACAAGGTTTATTTTAAATGCGAAAAATATTGAACATAAAATATGAAAATAGGACCCATAGTAACATATACATTTTTTTTGCAAGTCAGTGTGAAGTTTCTTTGCCATCATCATTAATCGTCCCATAACTTATTTATGGTGATCTTTAAAAAAGTTAACATATGTTGGATTACTTGGGATTAAGGATAAAATGTTCCTATTTTAAAGAATTTTAATCTTAAATATAAATTTATATAAAAAAAAAATCCCAGTCAATGAAATCCTCAACTTAAAAATTCAGTATTAGCTGTCTTTGTATAAACAGAGCTTAACAAGTTGTATATTTAAAAAAATAAATAAAAAGGGATTCTTATAATCCATTTGCCAAAAAGGAATCTAAAATTTGTGAAAACGGAAATTTTTGTTGTTTTCTCACTACATGAATCTTTGTTATTTTCTATTTGACACTGTTAAAATTTTTATTAAAAATATTTGTCTGAAATAATAATAATAGAAGTGAAAAAAAATAAATAAAATTCGGATACACTTATTTTATCGTTCAAAAGCATAATAAACCGAAATAAATTCTTTAATTTTTTTTTTCTTTTTGTTACTAAAATATAGAAAATAAATATTTGAGCAAATTCTTTGTCAAAGTAGTAGGTATGGTTAAAAAAAATAATTTTTTTATACCATCGACCTTATAATGAAACAAATGTATCCCTAAATATGTTAAAAAAAAAAAATTAAAGGACATTTTTAGTATTTTATATAAATGTTGAAACAAAACTTATGTTTTTGATTACAAGTATAAGTGTTAGAATTTTATAAACATTATTATAAGAAGTTAATTATATAATAACAAGGAATATACTTCGGCATTTATTCTCATCATTTTCTTGAAATTACTATTCGAATTGTTGTAGTCGAGAGCAATTGTAAATTAAAGTGATGGTTGTTGAGGAGGGAAAAATATTATTTTTTTAATATTTTTTAAAATAACGTTGGATTATTCCTTCCTTTTTAAAACCAAATAGTTAAAAGAAAAACTTATAACTACTATGCTAAAATAGGATTTGGAACTACTATATTAATTGAGAAATTTTATCACTGAGCCTAAAATGTTATATACAAATAAGTGAACAAAGTTAAATTAATAATATTCTGTATAAGGAAACTGTTCTGTACACCCCATACTTTTTATTTAGTATTTATTTAATTTTTTTTTGTATTTTTGGCTGATGGATAGGTATACTGAATGGTTCAGTTAAAATTTTAGAATTTCTATATAATAAAAAGGTTTCTCTATATATCTACATTTTCTGGATTCTCTCTATAAAAGATATACAATACCGCGGTTACGCTTTTCATGAATTAAAATTAAAAAGAAAAAAAATTCATTAACAGAAAATAAAAATAAATAAAATTTTTTAAAATTTGTTTAACCAGATTAATGCCACTAAAAATTATAAAAAAATTGTTTACTTTTAGTGAAATGGACAATAAGCTATATTATTGATAAAGCTATTATATTGATTGAGTTTTATATCTTTTTTTTTTCTTAAATATAACCGTAGAAAATTTAAAATCAAATATTCCATTTCATCAATATCTGACATTTTTTTTTCAGACATTTCTGAGTAATATAAACAAAATGATTTTAGTTAAGTTTGGAAATGAAATGTGTATAAAAAAATTATAATGAATTTAGTGTAATTGAAGGGATAAAACATTTTTTTTGTTACCCAACTCAAAACTGAAATTAAAAAATGTAACACAAAATTTCGATATAATGAGAATAAATTTTAAAATTGAAACAATTTTTATAAAAAATTATTAATTATTCTTTAATCTACTCTAGATACATGTAGCAATAACAATGTTGTCAACTTGTGAAAAAAAACCTGAAATTTATTCAAAAAAGATTCTGTTTTTTTATTTTTTTAATATTTCTTAAAAAATTAAATAACAACTTATGAACTATTTCTATTGTACGATATTATTTTTAGGTCACTAAACGGAATAACAATTATAAGCATCTATCTTATAATGATTTGTTGGTGAAATAAGCTCTAATAACTGATTTGTTTCAATAGTTCTTCAAATTTTTGTTGCTTTACTATTTCCGGTCCATTGACTCTTCCTGCTGGTGTAGAATTTAACTTAATTAACCAGATCGAATATAGTAATATACAGCAAAGGCGGTAAATACATAGTATTTGCTCTTATCTGATGACTTATTAAGACAAAATAAAGCAACTTAATGTATAACTAACTAATCAAAGGCGGCAAGCAAGGAATAATTTTATTATGTTTATTCTTATCTGATTGGTAATACTTTAATACCAACAACAAAATATTATGGGCTTATTAAAAGAAAATAGCCTTCTTAAATATGAGCTAAAAAAAATTAAAAAAAAAGCGAAACTTAATCTTGTTGTAGTATTAATTATTACAGGTTTTAATACAATTTTATGTTTAATTAATGTACACTTTTACAAAAAAAAATTAATAATATATAAAGTGGCGTTTCCTTTTCCTTTTTTTTTCACCAACCAACCAACCTTCACATTCCGAAGTGCGAAAATGTGAAATGCTTTAAGAAATATAAAAATATTTTTAAAAGTAAATTTTTTACATTTTTCTTCTTTTTTTTTGTATGTCAAATACTTTTTACGATGATATTTTAAACTTCTCATATAAAACTATCACCTGTTGATAACATTTTAAAAATAAAATACATATAGTAAATTTTGCATAGAAAAAACAAAAAATAAATTTTTCTTACACCTTGAGGTCAATTCTGTTGTTAAAAAAAAAAAAATTAAAACATGAATATAGTACACGTCATAAAGAGTTATTATGCTTGCATACATTGTGTATACATTTTAAGGTGCTTCAGCTTGTTTATGCACTTATTTTATTTTGTTATGAAATTTTCCGTTATGTAATAAATTCACTTAACTTATATACAAAACTATATACTATATATTTTATATTGCATCATCATCATCAGTTAAAAGCCTTCAGCAATTGCTTGTATATTCCTGAAAACAAAAAAAAATAAAACTTCAAAAAGAATATTAAATAAACAAAATAGAATTAAATTGAAGCTGAAGGTACATAGAAACCGGTGAAAATATCAGTATACCACCAATGGTAGATTCTTATTTCCCTTACCAATACGTTGGTCTTCTTTTAAATATTAAAAAATTAATTCAAAAAATAATATTAATTGTAATCAATTTATTAGACTCAAAGATATCTAGAACAAATTCTTTAAAAATAAACGAAAAAAAATAAACAACTTCATATTGTCAATTTAATTAACTTAAAACCTTTATGATTATCATTTTTATCTTCTCTATATACACAATATTTAATTTAATTTTAATCCGTTTTCAATAAAATTTAAGCTAAATTTACAATTTAATGTAAATATAAAAATTAACATAAATTTCTTAATCCCAACACACACTATTCAGAAATGATGAAAATAACTTAATCAAGCTTTTTAAAATGACCATAATTTTTATTTTTTTTTTTTTTTTTGGATTAAAATGATTAACTAATTTAAACATTTTAAATTACAATTTGCTTTTTACAAATTCACAAATTATTTGGAATAATGTTTAATTTAATAACAAAAACAAAGAAAATAAATTGAAAACTTGAAATGTCTCATTGTTAAATTTCTTCTAAAAAAAAAAAAGAAGTAAAATAAAAAGGCATTACCATCAAAACAAAAAAAAAAAGGTAATCAAAAATTTTGCGTGTTCTCAATGTCTTGAAGAATTAAATTTTGTTTGGTAAATAAACAGCTGATTATGATGGTAGATCTTTTTTTTTTTTCTTTTATTCTTAGCGTACAATAACCTTGGCAAGGTGAAATAAAATTTTAAAAAGAAAAAACACTATAATTCTGTTTTTTTCTTTTAAGAAGCAAAATGTTAAGAGACTGCTTTTTAAGGAAATTATTATTGTTTTTTATTTTTACTGCAAGAACAACATTATACTGTTGGAATTATACGGAAATTTGATGAAGAAAGATTATTATTTTGTTTTTTTTTTTTTGGAACTTTTATTTAATAATTTTGATTCTTTTTTTTAGAAAGACTATTTTTGGTGACTTTGATCTTAGGCTTATGCTTTACGTTTTACAACTTCGCCATTTTTAACACAGTTATTATGTGAGTGTTGTGCCTTGGATTTTTCATTAAAACGGAATTTAAAGGTAGTACTACAGATTTTATATGAAAAAAACAATTTTACCGAATCTATAGTACTACCTTTAAATTGCGTTTAAAGGAGGATTAGAAATAAAATTTTCCATCAAAATTGTAAAAATAAAAATACAAGTTTCAGTATTTAATTGCCAATATAAAAATAAGTTCAGTACAGAAATAAGTATCTTTTTTCCTTATGCATAAAAATTACTTATATATATATATAAATAGATTTTATTAGAAAAAATTTATAATTTCACTTTTTTTTCTCTGAAGTGATACATTTTTTTTGAAAATTCCTAAACGTATGTTAAACACAAAAAATTTATATATACATATGAAAGGAATATAGAAAACAGCAGCCGTTCTAGCTTAATAACCAATAAGAATTCAGGAAACATAAAACATATGTCCATTCCATAAACAAGAATTTATTCATCCATACATAAAAAATAAAAGTATACTCATATAAAAATTAAAATGCAGTATGAAAATAAAAATCAATAACAATATTTTTTGTATTTTTAAATTGAAAAAAAAAATAAAATAAAAAAATACTAAAACTAAAACCAAAACCAAAACAAAAAGAAATAAAAAAAAAAAAAGAATAATAAAAACCGTTCCATTTGTAATTTATTTGTGAATATACGAGTATATATAGAAAACGATACTTAATGCAACCATTATAATTATGCTTATGCTATGCTCGTTTCATTAATTCTCTTCCCAAAAAAATTTTTTTTTCTCTCTACATATGTCTCATTCATTTTATGTTAACACATTTGATAAATTAAATAAATCATAATTATAACAGAAAAACTTAAAATGTAAACATAAACTTAGGAATAATAAAAAAAATAAATTCGCCGTAGGATTTTCCCATGAGAGGAAATTTTGTTTTTTTTTAGATACAAGTAACTTTTCAGCTACCCCTAGTTGGTTATAAATTTAATCACATATTAAATGTTGTGGCTTTCATGGTTTCTCCAAAATTTAGTTGATTTCAATTTTCCAAGTGTTAATAGTTTAAATAATATTTAATTTAATTTAATTTATTTATTATCATATAATTTACATGTTTCCTTAATCTTAGGCAAATATTACTTTTTTTTTTTTTTTTTTTTTTTATAGTTTTTTATTTTAATAGATTAAATTACAATATTTATTCACATAAAAAAAACTTAAAAATAAGTGAATTAATTAACTAATTCGTTTTATTTACTGTTTGATTTTAATATAAAATAAAATATTTGGAAATTGATCCTTGATATTCCATTTTCAAAGGAATTGTTGAATTAGAATTTAATTACAGAAAAATCAATTTTATTTTGTATATTTTGTAAGATCCTAAAATATCAGTTAATGATAATTTAATATTATTTGTAACACAAACTATTTTCGTAAATTTATTGACTACATTAGCGACATTTAACATGCATAGAACAATTGGATAGAACAAAATACCTAAAGATATGCTAAAAATAAATAAGATGCATATGTTCACAATTCTTAAGTTTTAAAGTATTTTAATTAAAAAAGAGCTTAAATTAATTTCAACATTATAAAAGGCATAAAAAAAAATTGAATAATAAGACACAAAATTTTTACATTACATTCAAGCTGAAATTCTTAATAAATGGACCTGAGATCGTTTAAACTTAAACAGCACTCAATTATTTTTTTTTTAATTTTAAAAAAGATCAAGGAGAAAAATTTCCCATTTTTGAAAAGGGGAATAGAAAAAAATATACGCTCATCATAAATTCTCATTTATGTTCACCCTGAGTACACACAGCATTAATTAAATTTCTTTGTTTATTTTCTTTTACTTATTTTAATACCGGTTTTCGCCATCCAGAGAGTTTATTTATACGATATATTTTTTTTAATTTTAATAATTATTACATCTTTTTTCCCTTTTTTTCAACATGAATTTATATTTTTTTATTTTTTATTTTCACAATGAACAGCTGCACCTTTTTGCCATAATTATAATTTTTTTTAACTTCTCTGATTATTATTATTATTATTATTATTTTTTTTTTAAGTTTTTAATATTGAAGCGAGACTTTATTGAATTTTTTAAAATTCAGTTTCTTTTTTGCTATTGAACGATTTAGTCGTGTTTCTCTCGATATTGTATTTTTATTAAAAAAATTAATTTTATTACCGTAAGAAAGTTTTAACGGAGCTTAACTTAGAAAATAAAGGCGGATTTTTTTTCGTTTTGCAATTAAAAATAACGTTCTCAAATAAAAGAAGAAAATCAATAAAAAAAAAATATTTTGAAGAAATTTTGAAAAAAAAAAAATAAAATATATATTTGATTTTATTTTTTTTAATTTTATTTTTATAGGAAAAACAAAATATTAAAAAATAAAATTAAGTAAAATAACGAAAAATTTAGATTTCATTGAAAGTCTAGTGAAATATTTTTCTGGAAAATATTTAAAAAAAAAAATAATAAATAAATAGAATAAAAAAAAATTTTGAATTAAAAAAAAATTTGAACTTCAAAAATTATGGTCCGAAGTTTGTCACAGTGGACGAAAACATTAAGTTTCCCGTCTCGAATTTCACCAAATCGTAACAGTTCATCGAAAGATATAATTCCGGGTGCTAATATTCATCCGATAACTCCATCTCCACCGACACCACCAAGAAATAAACCAAATAATTCACGTTCATCATCGACTTCGTCATCGACAGCATCACCATCGCCATCGAATAATAATGTACCAATAACAGAAATTAGTCAAATTGTAAGTCACAAGATTTTCTTCTTTGAATTGGATTTTTACTTAAATATAATATTTTGTAAACAACAAATATTTAACTCTATTCTAATCACGAAAGTTTTTCTTCTGATCAGTGTTAATTTAAATAATTTTATTTTGCCAGCAAATCAACTTGACTTCTAAGCTATAACAATTTGATATTGTTTTTATATATACAAGAAAAAAATTCAGTTTGACCATTAAAAAATAAGTTCAACTCATCAATTTTAATCACAGATCGACATTTCCCGCCTAAAATGAAAACAAGTTTAAATTTCATAAATATAGTCAATAGTTGAATCATAAAGCTTTATAAAAAGTTAAGATAAATAAATTAATCATAAAACGTATTAAAATCAATAAAAATAAAAATCTCAACATTATTGGCTACCTATATATATAAAAAATGTTAAATACCAAAATTTATTTATTTTTAACATTTTGTTTCGGAAAATTTATTTTTAACAAATCATTTTTATTAAAAAAAAAAGTAAAGAAAAACATTTTTTTTTCCCAGATTTCAAAATTATTTTTTTTCGCTCCTTTTTTGTTTCAAAGATTTATTGAGTAATCAATTTAATAAAAAAAAAACAAAAAAAATAGCTTTCTGATTTTATTAAATGATTAGACATTAATCATCGAATCGGCAAACATTTTGAATATAAATTGAATAAAAAAAAAAAATTTATTAAGTAAAAAAAAAATATACAAATTTCTCATCACTCACGTGAAAAAAAACCAAAAATGTTTGTATCTACTACTCAATATCCAAAAGATTGTAGTATCTTATTATTTAAGAATTTTAGTTATTTTCGTTGCATAATGAAAAAGGAAATGCAATTAATTTTTTATTTAATTAAAACAATTCAAATTTTTGCTAATCAAATAAAATTCCGAAAACAAAAAAACATAGAATACATAAAAACATATAACAATTAACCGGTCCCTCTAATTAGTTCCAACACATTAATTTATTTTTCTCTCATATAATTTTATGTATATTTATGTTCTTTTTTTTATTTATTATTTCATTTAATTAAATTTTTTCTTTCCGCATATAAATATTTTTTTTAATTTTTTATTCCGAATTCTTGATAAAATGATTAAAAAAAAAATTGTTATTAATTTTTTTTTTATTACAATGCATGTAGCCTGCGCGCAACAATGCAAGAAAAATTGTTTAAAAAATTAAACGAAAATTTTTATTTAATTATCCGTAAAAAAAATTTTTTTTTTCAAAATTTGGCGCCATTCATAAATATGCCGGCATAGTTTATCTATACTATATACTTAAAAAAAAAAATATGTAATTTCAATGCAAAGATAGTACATAACACTGAATTAACGCTTTTTTTTTTGTCGTACTCAAATAATGTTTAGTTCTTAAGATAATGCCAAGTAGTTGTGTCAAACAAAAAAAAATATCAATTATAATCAGTCAACAACATATTGAATTCGTTCTATTGTTAATATCCGTTTAATCTTTGTATCATTTGTATAATTTTAGTATATTTACAAAAATATCGCTGTTGTGGCACCAAGCCGGTACATTCCATAATTATGATCGAATTAATATTAATAACTAAATATAAATATACATTAAATGTAGTTTATTTTACAAAATAAATTATTTTTTATAAAAGTTAAAACAAATATTTTTTTCGCCTTCATATAAATTTAAAAAAATTAAAACCACGGTAGACGACTATATAAAAAATCATTTGTATAAATAATAATAGCATTGATATTTTTATTAGGAAAACCCCCAATCAGTGAAAGTTTCGGAATGACATAATCTAGCGCCTGTCTAAAAGTCAAATTAAAAAAGTTTAAAGTTATTATTTAAATATTTTTTTTTTTTTAATTAATAAATTTAATAAGTAGGTACTTACTATTTTATTATTTATAAAATATATATTGTTCAATTGAAGTATTATTTAATAAAGATAAAATTTTTGTATTTAAAAAGTTGCCAAGTTTAAAGTTCAAACTTAATAAGATGTTTTTGCATTTATTTGAAATATGTATTTCATAAAGACTATTTTAATTATTAAGATTTAAGTATGATATTAATTGTAACCGTAATAATCTAAATGTTTAAATTTTTTTATGAATTTTAATTACTCAGTTATTTTACTTTACGAAAGTTACTTACTTTATTTTTGTAAAAATTGAATAAATTTTGTTTTTTAACTGACAAAACAATGTTGATCTGAATTAGCTTATACTGCAAATAGTCTTCTTACGTAGTCTCTAAAAATGTAATTTAAGGGTATCATAAATTTATGTTCTTCTTGAAATGGGGAAATAAAATTAAATATTTATTTTAGTTTTTTTTTTTAATGAAATTAATTTGTTAATGCATGGGAGAGTCAATTATACATTGTTTGTATTCAGAATTCCACAGTGTTATCAGAGCTTCTGATGGTAAATAAACTATTAGTTATTTTTTTTTTATGCATACAAACAATTTGTAATATACTTTTGTTTACATTATTAACATGGTGGTGCGGCATGATATATATTTTTATCATTAACCACAAACGCATTTCTGATAACGCAATATATACATATACTACTTTACTTATATTTATAGAAATTCCTTATCTGGTAGAAAAAAATATAAGCATTATTATTACTTAAATTAAATTTAAATAAATTTAATTATTTAATTTTACTTAAAATTTAAATTATATAAAATAGTTTGTACATGTGGTATGTATTTAGTTCAGAAGATTCAAGTCATTGTACTTTGTTAAAAATAATAAAGAGATTTAATGAATTTATTGTACTATATATATTTTCATTTATCACAAATTCTACAATCGTGATGATTACATTAATGTGTATGTAGTTAATTATTACATTAATTTTATTTTATTATTTATTCTTAAAAATATCGAGATTTATTTATTTTCAAAAACAAAGAAATTTTCAAATACCAGTTTAGTTTTACATTTTATTGGAGTGATAAATTTTTGAAATAGCAAGAAAATATGATTACTTACTGACGTTTACATAAATATTATTAGAGTTCCAATTAAGACTTTATTACGTATACCTACCTACTTATACCACTTATTGTGAATTTAAATCGAAATCATAAAATAAAAAAGGGTAAAATTCTTATTCGTGGAAAATAAAAATTCGTACAATCCGTATAATAATTTTTTGACATATCCATTTTGCTAATCAATACACAATATAAAATATAAAATCATAATAACGTATATAAAATATACATATTTATATATATATAAATTTTTCTTATTAAATTCGCTAGATATTATCTCAATGTCGGCAATTCGTTAATATTGTTAAAGCAAATCATGTGATTTCTCACTCGAGTTAGGTTTATATTTATAATTGGACTGCAAACAATAATATTGCAAAGAATATAAAAAATGTGCTGACAATATGCATATTTAGTTTCGTTTTTTTTTTTTATCTTTCACACATTTTTTATTATTGAACAAACCGATAAGTGTTAATTTTTGGCCACTTAAGAATTATTTATTTTGATTCAATAGTGAAAACACATTTTTACATAATGTTGCACTCATGTTTATAAAAAATTCCTTTAACAAGTTTAAGCTATCACAGGGTCTTGGAATCTATTTTTAATATTAGGTACACATTTTTTTTTTTCATTTATCAACTTCTATGTACATAAAATCATTAATTTTTGGAAGTTCCTACTTTTTAGAAAACAAACAAAAAACCCAAATTCCCAAAGCACTTACTTTAAATATACCTACATATGCAATGAATATTATATTTTTCGCATCATATGGCAAGTGAATAATTTTAAAATAAATAATAACAAGTATAGAAAAACAAATAAAAAATATAATAATTCTTTTTAAGACTTTAAAAAAATATATATATATATATTATGTTTTTATGCTAATTAAACGTTTTGAAAAAACCAAGTTATTATTTTCATTGAATTTTTAAGTTTAAAATTTATTTTTTTATAATTTTAATGTTATTTTCTTTTTAAATACGGATTTCTTTTCTTTTTGGTCATACACATATGTTATGATTTTAGAAAAAAATTTAAAATGTGGGACATTTTATGATCTTGTATGTAAATATAAATATACTACTATATAATAACAAAATTATGTACATAATAAAAAAAAAGAATCAAAAATATGTTATTATTCCAAAAATTGAGGTAACATTTTGTTGATATTTATCTTTTAGAATTTAATTTGCATTTAGTTAAAAAAAATAAAACGATATAAATAATTTTGAATAGATAGTTAAAAAAAATTTTTTTGAATAAAGAATTTATAATAAATTTTAATTTCTAACATAGATAGTTTTATATTAATAATAATAAGATTAACATAACAGATGACATGCTGAAAGTATAAACAAATTTATTTAGATACATATGTTTTATATAAAAATAGATATAGGTAATTAATTAGTAATTAATTACTTATAGATATATATTTATTGTATATAGTTTAATACATTTTTATATTATGATTAAAAATATATAATTGCGAAAAAAATTTATATTAATTAAAATAATTAACATTTTTGCTAATTTATTGTATGTATGAAAAACAATAAACTATTTTTTTACTATTTTAATACGCACATAATAAAATTTATGTTAATTGCAAACATTTTGAAAGAAGCTGTTCAAATATTTAACATCTTTATATCTATACTATATGGTGCTTATAATTTCAATACACAATATACTTATTTTCACGGATTTCTATGCAAAACAATAATAATAATCAAATGCTATATATAACAACTTTGTATAAATAAAATGATTTAAGTATAAATTTGTGAAATTTTCTTTTTAATCAAATTAAGTTCGCTTTTTATCAATTTCAGTATTATTATTATTTTTTTTTTGCAAAATTGATAATTTTATTTAAACAAAAATTTTCCCATGATACTATTCCTATAATTTTGTTTTTTTTTTATTTTAAATTGGTTAATTCAAACTTTCGCAAAAAAAAAAAAAACATAAATATTTTACAGCAATTTTAATCTGAATTCAAAAACATGAAAAAATAAAAAATTAATTTTCTTTGCTCTGGAAAATCATTTCTAATTTTAAAGAAAACAAATTAAAAAAAAACAAATGCAAAAAATAAAAAAAAACAACAACCATTTGATAAAATACTTTCCCATAATTTGTTGGCAAAGAAAAATCCAAAGAACATGACTTTTAACAACTCTTAGAAAACTGTAAAAATATTATTCGGAGAATACAAAAAAAAAAAAAAAAACTATTAAAATTCCTTTGAATATATAAAAATTTATTTTTATAAACATACAGAGTATAATTTTCATTGAGCAAAAATTGAAAATAAAAATCATAAGCAAAAAAAAATAAATAAAATTGGTCCATTCTTTTTTTTTTTTGCAATTCGCGCCCCATAAAAAATTCGACCTTTAAGGTGAAATAAAAATATAATGAACATAATATAGGTATATAATATGAATATGTGTATATATATTTATCCATACTCCATCTTCAATGTAATCTCACTTTATATTATATAGTTATGTGAATAGAATCAAAATATGTATTTATATACAAGTTATACGTTCACCTTATGAGTAATTTGAAAAAAAAAAAACTTTTTCAAATAATATACCACACGACTTATAATTTTATTTTTGCACACATTATGAAAGAAATTTGTTACCAAAGTTACTAATAACGTTTGAAGTTTAACAAGAATTAAAAAAATATACGAGAGTAATGAATTTAGAAGAATTATGGTATCTGTCATGGTAATTTTTTTTTTGAATTTGATTATAAATAAATTCAATTGACATAAAAGAATATTGTATGGTTCCTATAGGAACATTAACTATTTATATATATACAAAAACCCATAGAATATAAATGCTTTTGTTTTTTAATTTCGTAATCTGTTAAACTCTATGACATCAATAATGTAAATTCTGAATGTTAGATAGCGAAATCTTAAATCTGCGTAGGCCCGAATTATATTCACTAAAATAAGATGATATTTTATTAAACTTAGATGAGGAGGAGCATTTAAAATTAGAAAATTGCGTGTATTCAAAATTTATTGAAAAAATGTATACAGTTTTATGTTCAACTCAAATGCTAAATATTTATTAAATGAATTTATAACAAATATGAATAGATAATTTACTTAATGCATTTTTTCGCGTCTGCATCAATTTAAACATTCCTTGTACAGCTTTTTCATTTGTTCTTTGATTTCATACAAGCAGTGCTTTTACATTAATTTAAACATTACGACAAACTTTCAAAACAACAATCTGATTTTGTTTATGGGTGAGATTTTCGTTACATTATTTATTACCAGTTTCTTAAATAAAAATTCAACTCTCGTGCCAAGTTTCAAACATTTAAAAAAATAAAAGCGTCAAGTTTTAACTCAATTTAGTTGTTATATCAGTTTGGGTTTAGATCATTGTTGTAGAATTTACTAAAGATTAAATTTTGAAGTTCGCTAAATTTACTTAACCCTTAAGGTCTTTCTATAGGATTTTAAAATAGTCCCTCAATATATTAGATGAGGAAGGAATCCTAATATACCTTGTACTTACATTTACATTTACAAGATTCTTATATTTTTATATTATATACTTTACTTTTAAAAATATTTTCGATAAATTTAACATAATAGTCTATATGGAAAAAAATTATACACATAAAACGTTCATAAAAACTAAATATGATTTCAACATGCTTCTAACTTAACTTATGCTATGTATTTTAGTTTGGGTTTAAAAAAATGTTTTATGCAATCATATATAACAGAAGTATTTTCATGCATAGCACAACATATTATATTATGTATGTTTTTTTTTTTTTTTAATTTTCTCATGACTATTTTTAGCATAAATGTATGTTTGGAATAAAAATTATCTTTCTTGCAAATTATGCATTTTTGTTTTCTGTAAAGCCTGGATAATATAAAATAAAACATTTTTAAAGAGCACCGCTTTAAATTTTATTTAACTAAAAACTTGTCACGTTTTTATGTGACCATAAAGTTGTATAAACATAAAATAATTGTACATATAAAGTTCTCATAAAATAATTGGAAGCTCTCTTTATTACCTAATCATATAATAATGAAATTTTTGATTTAAAAAGGTTGTGAACTGGTTAACGTATTGATTTTTATTTTTTAATCGCCGCGCCATACTGTTGTTGTATTTGTATTTCTAACCAATTTAAGCTATTTCGGTGTTATGCTATGGACTACAGTTCTTTATTACTTTATAAATCATAAAACCTTAAGATTAAAATAAAAAAAATCTATGTATAGTATTATTCGTACCAATAATAAGAATATAATGAAGAATATTTTATTCTCGATTGTAAATGTCTAATATAAAATTCGATTCAATATTCATTTCAGACATCGAGTTAATGATATGAGATTTTGAATGTCAAATGAGACCTTCAGAAAATAATTATAATAATTTTGGCTTTTTTGTTGTATTAACTATGCTAACTTAATATTACACTAAATAACTATCGAAATCAAAAAATAATTAAAATATTTTTTTAGAATGCATTAAATTCCCACCTACAGTTAATTCACTATTCTGTTTAACTTTTGAAACGATATTTTTTTTTATTAAATGCATAACATACATAAATAAATAAAAATTATGTAATGAAAAATTTGCAATGAAAAGCATATATATAGTGTATATAGTAACAAGAAACATTGACAAGTAAAAAAAGCATCTGGTGAAGATTAAACATTTTTTTTTTATATATATATTGTAGAGGAGAACCTGTTCATTTTGGAGTGGCCAAATATAGTTAATTTATGTTGCCACAATGTGCAACACATCTAATATAATAAAAGGTGAACTCACCTCTTAAACGACCTTGACAGTGTTGGCACTTTCCTCAATTTTTTTTTTTAAACGTAAATAATAAATAAAATAACCGAATGACTATGCAACACTGAATGCAAGGCGTACTTTGATAAAAACTTTAAAATATAAACAAAAAAATCAAGGCGTACTTTATCAATAAAAAAATAAAAGCATTCTTTTTGAAATGACAAAAATCAACGCATAGTTACAATGCATAGTTACTAGGCTAGGCCTGCACTATTTTTTCTGTGCAGGCTTTTTTCTAGTTTAACATATTTTTTGCGGTGAAAGCATAAAATAGTGCTTTGTGTTAAAAAAAAAATATTTTCTCATTATGCTTTTGTGATAAACCTCGTTTTAATAAGTCTTATTTTGAGATTTCTGATTAAATTTATTTTTGAATAATGGGTAAAAATAATCATTTTTTAATCTTTGATATTTTGATTAAAGCATATATATTCTTATCATAGTTAAGTTGGCAATAATATTTTTAATCTTATTTAGTCGTCTTATGTTTAAGTCTTAGTCTTAAAGAGAAATAAGAGTTCAATCTATAAGATAGCTTCAATGAATAAACCTAGGGACCAGAATTTCTATGAATTTTCTGTAGAACAATAATTATTTTCTATTCCACAATTTCTAAAACTTCTGTTAGCTTAATCTAAACGGAATTTAGAATTAAAATAAAATAATAAATAATTATCTTAACTGAAAATCATAGACTTTTATTATCAATTATTCATGAACTTATTCTATATTTAAATTTGTTGTGGCTTATTAAGTTCAAAGTAAACGACAAAAAAAAAACAAATCATAAACTTATTTTTCTGAAAAAAAATTTATAATAATATGCTTTCGTGGTAAAATTAATCCCTCAATTACCCTAAATTTTTTCTCTTGAAAATTTCTAAAAACAAACCATAAGAATTTGTTTTTTTACAACTAAAATTAAGTCATTTACATAATCTTAAATTATGATACCTTCATATTGTTAAAATTATGAACTGGAAAAAATTTTGACGGAAATTCTGTATAATTATTTTTCTAATTCTTTTCAATAAACTTTGGAATGTTTTATTTAATCAAACATCATTACGATAACTTTTTTTCGATTTTTTCAACCTCAGTACTCGTCTTAATCTTGAACTCAACAATTACTTCAACATACTACTACGAAATGGTATATGGAAACAGTATAATTTAAGTTTATTGTATTCCTGTAATGAAAATCTAAATTTCTATGAATGATTTGTTTTATACGAATCTGAATACTATTAATATTAACTTCTACAAGTTGATATAATTACTTTCTAAAAGTACTACAAACTAGTTTACAAACGATTTAATATATTTAAACAGAAAAATATACCATATAAAATTCAATCAATAACTTTAAATTCCTCAATTATTTTTACTCCAATAATAAAAAATCGTTCGTTTCTTTTAACTTTTTTCATATACATATATACATAAAACTTTCAGATCAATTTTGTCATTATTCAAGAAATTAAATAAATAATAAGAAAAAAAAAGATCCAAGATTTTCTTTTTGATCTTCTTTTCCCACGAAATTAAAAAATATTTCATAAATTCATCTTCTGAATAAATATTAGTTTTAAAAAAGAGCGTACATAATATACGAAAAAAAAAAAAAACAACTCAAGGAAATTAGACAAAAAAAAATCCATATCTTGTCGTCGTCTTAGTCGTGTTGTAACATCAAAAAAGAAATAAAGTATCTTTGAAATTTAAAATTTTTTATTTTAATGCCATTTTGTTTAAACAGATTGAAAACAGAAGTTAGAAACTCTCTAAAATGAAATTAAATTAAAAGATAAATAATAAAATTCATTTTAATAATAAATATATAAAAAAAAGTATAATTGCTATTTGTTTTTGAAATTTAGTTTAAGTATTTTTTTATGCTGATTCCTTTTTTTAAGCCGCTTAAAAATAAAAATGTTTCTTAATTTTATATGCAGAACAAAACAAAAATTAAAATATTAGAATTAGAACGTTTTTGGTAATTGGCTTCACAATAACAGATGTGATGTAGATATAAGGTTATCTACTACAGATTTGGAAAATTTGTGTATGATTTTTGATAGTTAAGTTAAGTACAAATTGCATTATTTTGATCATAATACAATTTGGATTTACTTTAGTCGTGTGAATTATTCAATGCTTAGAATATACAACTTTTTTTACGGAAATATTGTATTTCAATTTTATATGAATTTTTATGTTAATTTTAATTTTTCCAAAAAAAAAACTTTTAAGGCGTTTCACTTTAAGCTAAACTTTTTCATGAACATTTAAATACCTACACTAAATCATTATTCATCAACAGATGATCGGAAATGTTCTTAGATATATAATATTATGTTCATATATTTAAAAAAACATTACATCATGATCATAGTTGCATTAAAGCATATTCTAACTAGAATACTTACATATTTACAAGATTTTATTATAATTCTTTTTTCATTTATGAACCACATTTTTGATATTTTTTTAAAATTATTATTATTTTTAAGCTATTTTTTTTCTTTTTTTTTTTTTATCTTTAAATGTAGGTATACAAATAATTTTAAGTAAAATATTCAAACTAGTAGCTGGTAATCATCATCACGAATTATATTTTTAGATGATTTAAAAAATAAAAACCAAAATTTGTACTCATTTCTATTCATTACAATAACCAATTTTTATTGTAAGTATCTTTAAACACTACAACAACAAAAAATACTAGACTTCAAAGAAATTTCAAATACATAGGTAGATACGAAAGAGCTTAGTTAAATTCCTAAGAACAAAAAAAAAACAAGAACAATTTTCTTTTTTTTTTATTTATTAAAGTTCATTTCAAACCACAAAGAAAAATTATTGTAAATTATTGTGTTAACAAAAAAATTGATGTGATCACGACAACTAATAATAATAATAATAATAATAATAATCCTCGTGAGCAATCAGCTGACCTCATCAAACTTCTTAAATAAAAAATATATAATAACAAAATAAAAATGTAAACAAATCACATGTAGAAGTAACAACCTGTTTTAATTATTTTTAAAAACCTATTTTTATTTTTTTTTTTTCTGATTGTGATCTTTTCTCTGTTTTTCTTACTCTAAAATCGCACCTGATAAAAAATTTTTTTAAGAGAAAAATTAATTTAAGAAAATGCATCTCACCTGGAAGAAGGAGTATAGATTTTCTTCTTATTTTGATTTTCTTAAAGCTTTTTTTTTGTTTTACGGCGAATTGATTTTTTCTCATATAATAAGTTGCATTTGAAGAATAAGATGTTTTTTTCAAGATACTTTTAAATTTAGATACGTATGATAGGGGAAATATAAAATAGCAAGTTATTTATCATTATCTTTAAAGCCCAATTTTTATGGTTAATTTTTAACCTCAACTTTCTTGTCTAATATGTAAGTCCTTCATGTTTAGGTTCCATATATGAGGAGAACTACGTATCCTACTTTTCTCATATATGGTTTCTATTTAAATTTTTCAAAAATTAAGACATTGAGTTACGTTCCCTTCAAATTTATCTTTTTAACTATTATGGGGTCATATTGGCCATTTGAAATATGTAATATGGAAGATTTTTTTTAGTTGAGGATTGTCGTTTGTACAATATTTACCTGATTTTCTCAAGAAAATTTTGAATGAGAGAGAGAGAAGAGAACTAAAGATTTTTGTATTTAATTTTTTATTTTTTATTACTATCTCATGCTATACAAACATTAAAAAAAAATAAAAAAATAACGTTGTGAATGGGATTTAATAATAAATAAAATAAAAATTTTGTTTAATCTTGTCTCAACAAGTTAGCACCACCAGGTATTCAGGTGTATCTTTAAGATACATGAAAAAACAAAAAAACAAAACATAAATCCGTTTAAGAAATATTGTTATTTTGGTTTTTTTTTTCCTTCTTCTTCAACATTGTTAATTTCGTTCAATATGGAATATTCTGATCACACGGTTTTTTTTTTAACGTTTTATTATAATAAAAAGTACATTTCTTGGTTGATTGTTTTTTTTTTTTTCAGTTAAGTATTATTATTATTATTTTTTAAATTATATGTATATATGAGAAATATCTTTTTATATCTTATATTTTTCTCATATATACATATAATTTAAAAAATATAAGAAATAAAAAGATATTTTTGTCTTCATTCTTTGTTGAAAATTGTTAAAATAAATAAAGCGCAATGACCACAGAGAATATAAGGCGAGGTATATAAACTTTTTTTTTTGGCGGATTATTTCTATAACAACTATTACTTTTATAATATTTTGTGAATTTTATGTTTTAATTGAGAAGAAAACAACTTTTGTTTTATATTGAGGTGCATTCAAGAGAAGTGTAAGGAAAAATACTAGTCTTGACAGTAGAAATAATATTATAATTCATTTGATGTGTATATTTATGGTGACCAAACGCAAGAGAGTAAAGTCCTTTATTTCAAATATATTTTACATTAGTTCAAGGAGGATAAATTAACGGTGACAATCTGTGTACTTCCTTTTGAATCTAGCAAATAAGATCACTTCATAGTCCGTAACCAAAATTAAACTTAAAATCAAAAGCGCCTCTAAATTTTTTCATATATAACTTTTTTAATTCTCACTTTATTCTTAAAAGTTATTGACTCCTATAAAAGAGTTCGTGTTATGATTATTGTTGGTATTTCATTTTGTATATACATATTTATTTTTTATTTTTTATAATTTTATTGCCTTGCCAATTGATTAAATTTTTTTAATTTTAATAACGCTCATATGTGTATACGCCGCTCATAAAATAAAATCCAATAATAATGTAATCTTATCTAATTATTATATTTAAAAAAAAAATATTTCAGGAATTTCTATTATAAAATTAAAGAGGATTTTGAATTCCCATCGAAAAGTATTGCTATGGCTAAAATAAATTAATAAAAAAAAATATATAATTATAATAAATACCGGAAATACAATAATGAGAATTGCAATTTTTGTTAATTTTTATTTGCTTTCATTATTTTTTAATAAATAATCTAGAAATCTTAGAGTTGAACGTTGAAATGTAATAAAGCGAATCATGATATGTATAATAAAAAAAAAAAAAACACTTAAATGTCCGTAAAAATTAAAAAATATTTCATTAATGACATGACATTTGTGAATTTATTAATAGTTTCTTTTGCTTTTGAATAAAAAAAAAATTATCATGAAAAGAAGATAAATAATAATAATAATAATAGAAAACACATATAAATTGATCGATTTTAAATATTTATTTGTTTTGACGAGAAATTTGTGAAATATGTATATGCTGAAACCACATAATAATAATGAAAATTAAAGCAAAAGGAAAAAATGTTTTCGAACTAATAGTTATTAATTGAAAATTAAATCGAAAGATAAAGTCTTTGAAGTCTTTCCATTTTCGGTCTTTTGGCAACAGAAATTCATATTATGTAGGTGGAAGCAATCGTAAATTAGAGCAACCTCGACCTGCTTACATTATTATATACATTAACTATGATGATTGACAAAGATCTTGGAAATTCTCTTTCTAGAATTAAATATTAAGTTACAATCTATCTGCCGCAAATAATGCATTTATTTTAAATGTTGAATATTTTTTATTTTATTTCTTCAATATCAGTCAAATAGAAATTGATTAGGCATGGATTAAGAATATACGTAATAATACGTATCATATTTCTATCTGGCATTATGAGAGTTCTTAAATGCTTCTATATATATACATAAATAATAAATAATGAAAATTTAACTTAATCAACACCTTGTTTTGCATTCCTTGACCATAAAAACCAGAAAGAAAAACATATAAATAAAAATTAAGGTACAAAGCTTAACTCCTACGTAATTTCAAAGCAGGTGAAGTATTTTTATTTTTTTTTATTTTGTGTATATAAGTTTGGTATATCATTAAATCTCTTTTTCTTGTTGAATATAAAAAAAATTAAAGCCACATTTATAATATTTTTTTTTTGTTTCCTTTTGCTTTTGTGGTTTTTTAAATATATAAATGTATGTATAAATATATTCTTAACGATTTGATATATATACAAATAAAAGCTTATTTTAACATTTATTTCCCTCAAACACTGAACTGAAGCAGAAAAAAAAATAGTAGAGTCATTAATTTAAAAAAAAAGAAAGAAATACTATAATGTCTCCGATTACTAAATTAACAATTCAAATAAAATTTTATTTAAAGAATTTTTATAAAAAAAAAAATTAAAATTACTTTTAATGTGGAAAAAATCTTTTATAAGATTCTTTTTTTTATTTATATTTATTTTTATATAAAACTAAAAACAAAAACAAATGGAAAATTTTATGCAAATTCCCATTTCCAATTTAACTGAATTATGTTCTTTCATTCATGTGAACTTCCTTCTGCTCTGGTTTTAAGCTTCAAAAAAAAAAAAAAACATTTTCTTCTTTTTTGTTTGGCTTCTGCAGGTGATTTTTTATTCATTTTAAATCTGTTTTAATTATTTTTCAGCAGGTTTATAAAAACCAAAAATGTTATAAATGTAAGCCTCTTTGATAGCAAGAGTCTCCACCAATAAAAGCAAAACAAAATTAACTTATTTAGGAATAATTATATTTTATTAACAACCAATTGTTTTCATTCTTTTGACAAGTTCGAAGGTTTAAATTTTACCTATTTACTTATCATTTTAAGGTGGACATTAGGAGCTTATTGAAATAATTAGTCTAAAATTTAAAAATTGTTTTTAAATGTATTAATCGAAATTTTTTGAAATTTTGATCTCATTCATTAATTTCTGTGAAATTTAATGGCTAAATTTGTATTATGTTTTTATGTGATTTCTTGGTCATAATATTAATTTACCAATATAGAAAAATTAGTATTATACACTTAGTTAATCAAAAAAACCTGTTAAAAACATATTTTCAGGTAAATTTTATTATTATTCGTATTTATTTGTTGTTTATTTATTTTTCTGAAAGATTTCATTGATATATCGAAATCACAGCAGGATTTAAATGAAAAAAATGTTTATATACCCTAAGGGTATATGTATTTAAGATTTTAAGACGAATTCACTAAAATGGATCTGGATGGTTTTTTTTTAAATGGCTCAGTTGAATTGAATAATTTAATATGTTATTATGTTGTTATAAAAACTAATAACAAAAATATGTATAATTTATTTTAACTTCATTTATTGTGTCATATTGAATCCTTAGAAAATATTATTTTGTCAATCTATTATATTCCCAATCATATGGTTATTCAAGATTTGGTGATATCTTTGATCTCTTCTATTGAATTTACTATATACAATCAAAATGTAATAAAAAAAAGGATTACAATTTTGTATGTAGGTAGGTACACACAATTTAGGAGTAGGATACAATAAAAAAAATTCAAGACTTTAGGTACTAGAACGTGTCAAATAAGTATTTCAATTGGATTCTTTATAATCAATGAAAAAATCTTTATGTTTTTATACCGATGTCCAATTCATTTTTGTTTTTATGAGAATTCATTTGAGAATCCTTTTTTTTTTCCATTCTATACGTCTATATACCTACTGAAAAATAAAAATTAAATGCTCAGCATAAAATTTAATGTAATAATAATCAAATAAAAATTGATTGAGAGATAAATTGATTACAATACGATATATTTAACATCGTGTGTGGTCTTTTGCAAAATGTCGATAAAATTGAAAAGATTAGTACTGAAAGTTATTTTATTGATTATTGATTGCTATGTTGGAATATTTATTAAGGTTTTTTTTCTTTGTAGGAGAGTTCATTTAAAAAATGCAAAAAAAACTTATATAATTTATTTATATACATAAAGTTCAATTTTTTTTTTTAGTTTGTTATATATCTATATAATGTTTGTGTGTATTTGAAGCATAAATTTAAACTCTTTGGAACTTATGGCACATTTTTTGTTATTATTACATAAATGTTGTATTTAATATTTTAAAATAAAATAAATGAATTGAAATTAAAGAAATTTATTTATTTCATCAAAATTGTCTTTTCAGATTATTTATCGAATTTTGAACAGTAATAAGTAAAAAAATTATAAGTACCTTCATTTTTTTACTTTTAAAATTATGAAAACACCTGCAAAAAAAAAATTCAAAGAATTATTATAAATTTGGCGCTTAATCTTATATTACATTGATTGAATGGTATTTCCGGTGTTATTATTATTTAACATCTTTTAATTTCTTTGCTTATGTACTATACATACTTGAATTTTTTTTTTCTTTTAAATATCAACATTTTATACATACCAAAGAATGTGTATGAAATCGGATTTATTAAAAAAAAAATAATAATAATAATAACAAAATGTAAACTACTTACGTAAATAGAAAACAAAAACACATTAATTCAATTTAAATTCCCATAAAGTATAAAATTTTCCCTTTAAATTTATATAGATTTTAGCATTTTTTTTTTTTGTTAGCATTTTTAATTTTCACGCACTTTGTCACGCGTGATTAAAGCATAATATAAAAAAATGTTTTTGGTATATGAAATAAATCATACAAAAAAAAAAAAAAAGATGAAAATTTATTAAAAATAAGCAAGAGTGCTATAGATTTAGAGATTTTTTTTTATACATATACATATTTCCATATATTTCAAATTCATTTTATTATCAATAAAAACACAAAATATATTTTTTCTTTTTCGTGTATTATTTAAATTTTTTTAATAATGTTATGAAGAAGATAATAAATTTATGTAAATCAGACTTATAAAATGAATGACAAGTTGATGGTAAAATTTAGGTGATTTTTTTTTAAAGCCCTCATTTTTTGTTTATATAATCGAATAAATAAGTTGATTTGATTACTAAGTAGTATCTACAAAATAAAAAAAAAAAATTTGTGCACAAATTTATTTTAATTTTTGTACAAAAAAGAAGAATGCCAATATTTATATTTCCAATTTACATAGGTATACTGTACATTAAATACATAATTTCAAATAAACATAATTAATTTTTGGCAAATTAATAAAATATATATAATATTTTGTATCCTACAAACTCTTATTAAACTTAGAGAAATATTGATAAATTGGATTTCGATGACACTTTAACATTTTAAATTTTGATGTTTGAATGTTTTCAATGAATTATTTGAGTTTAGTTCTTTGTATTGTTCAATAGAGCTAAATTTTGGCTAATCTTTTTCCTAAATAACTAGTGGACATTTAAAGAAAAAAAGCTAAAGCTAAAGTATCAAATTTAAGACCAAAACTTTTCAAGATTTTCCTACTCTTTAAGCGACACAATAATTTTATTTTTTTTTTAGACATTTTGAAACATTTTCATAATTATAATACATCTCAAAATTAATATACATACTACTAATGTTGTTTTTTGCTAATAACTTAATTATTTTTTTTTGTTGTCAATTTCTTGAGAAAAAATTTTCTTATTCAAATCGAAACAGAAAAAAGACCAATTCAAAGAATTTTTATTATTTCTAAGAATTTTTATATTTATATTTTTTTATTGTCATAATTTTATTAATATGTATTTTTAATTGTATATTTTTAAGGAATTTCAATTTTATTTTTAAAGAACTTATTGATAATAAGTTTGTATTTTTAAGTTTTTTAAATTTTTCCAGGGGGAAAATTATATTATAAATAAAAAATAATAAAATAAGACGAATAATATGGGGGAAAAGTATACCATCAAGCATGCGATATAAACATTACATATCTATACAATATACCTTATGCTTTATGCGTTTCATTAATTTTATGCATTCCATAATTTGGATTTTATAAAAAGGGTCATTTGAGTTTATCAAGTTTTTAAATTATACTTAAAGTATTTTTTTTTTATTTTTCAAAATAAGGGGGAAAATGCTTATCTTATTTTTCAAAGTTGAGTTTAATAAACATAGTCAGAAATTGAAAAATTATTGAAGTTTTCATCTGAATTAATATGAAAGTACTTCTATATATTTTTAATTTAGTTCAATAAAATTGATTGTTGTCTATTTAACTGTATACTTAAATATCTTATAAGAGATCATTATAAAATAGTTTTTCAAACGATTTAACTATTCAAAACTGTTTGCTTATACTTTGAAGTCTGTACCCACATTTACAAATGAGATAAATATGATTTGTATAATTTTTTGTTATTATTTAAGGGGACACAAACAATTGCTTCTTCAATTTCAAAAAACTAATCATGGATGGTGGCATAAATTTAAATAACTCTTCTCAAAAATTTATATTTTCTGCAGCAGAATTGAAAGCCATATCATCTTTTAGATGATTGTTGATTGTGAAAATTGAAAGTAGTTTATCTATGAGTCAAAAACAATAATTTTACTTGTAGGTATTTCTTTGGCTTAAAATTGGATGGCGCTCAACATATTGTGATAGTGACAAAACTTATTCTACAAGGCTTTGATGTTTACTTTCAAGATGTTAAATTTTAAAACGATATGGACGGAACTTATGAAAGCATGCCTAACTTTGATGACTACTGTTGACGATCGACGTTCTTCTTGTATACATGGCGATTTTGAACAAATATAACATAAAATATTATACCTAAATTATTTTTATTATTTTATTTATTGTGCTTTTTTGATAATGTTTTTTTTTTTATAATTTTGCGAATTTATTAATAAAATTTCTTTTTGATATTTAAATCCATAAAAAATTTTGCAAAATCATTATCTACTTACGATATATCATTAATGGAAAACTCTTTGACAAAAGAAAAATCGCGATTATTTCTACGACTATTAGAAAATACGATAACCATTAAAAAAAAGTTCAAAAGAAATTTTCTTTCAAATGTTGAAATTAATTTTCCAATCTTTTCAATTCTACTCTTTTAATTCATCGTTAAATTTTTATACAGATAAAATCACACACATTATACATGTATAATTTTTTTTTCATCATTTTGATTTTTTAAAAAGAAAACAAATAAGAAACGCTATATCAAAGAAAGTCATCAGACATTTTCATTATATAGATTTTTTTCTGAAAATTCTCAATTTTAATAAATTTTAAATTGTTTTTAAAACAAAAAAAAAACGAAAATAAATTGCAAAGACCCTTTAAGTATTTAAATATTCTTTTCTCTGTCCTTTTTCTTCTGGGTTGTTTTTCAGCAATTTTACTAGCATTCTGTACTTTGTTATTATGCTTAATAATTTTATATTTTTTAACCAAATCTGAGATTTTATACATATGTATGAGATGGACATGAGATTTTATACTATATAGTTTAATTATTCGATTCTGATGTTCAGCTTTGGTTAACTGAACTTATGTGTATTTTATGTGTTCGAATGGTATATGAACTGTTATTTATGTATTATGTCCCCTGTTTTGTCTAGTTAATAGTTCATTTATTTGGTATCTTGAAATATGTATAAACATAAAGTCAGTAATATAATAAAATTTTTCAATAAAACACTACGTACAAATCTAAATACAAAATTAAGGAATTAAGTTAGTCGACAGACAAGTTAATCTGTATAATTAAAATTAAAAATAATAAAATACAAAATAATTATGCATGTGATGAATCTGTTGCCACAGAGTATTGTCGTTGATTGACTATTGATATTACATTGATAGTGTTGCGGATTTGAATTGTAACTTGAAATTCTATTCTCTTTCCTTTCACAGTATCATTGACGTATTTTTGAAAATCAAAGATGTGACACTTTGTCTTATGAGACTAAGAAATTCACATACATAAATTTTGTTTTGCGCCACTTATCTTAAAATTGATTCCAATTTATAGATTTTAATTTTTTTTTTTTTTTTTAAACATGATTGTAACAAACTTCCTCAAATATAAATCTTATGAATGTTCAAATTCTTTCCTATTTGTACAAATACATTATATAAGGCAACAATAATTAACTTCCTATGAACTGTCAATAAAAAATTCTCATAAGAATTTTTTTTTTTTATTTTGGAAATTCTTTAGATTGCTCAATATTCAAACCATTTTTTATGTTATTTTGTTTAAAAGAATTTCAAATTTTCTTCAACATTCCATTCCGTTTTGAAATTGTTTTTTTTTTTTCATTCAATTTTTTAATAATTATTTTCCTATGAATTTCACTTGAATTACCTGCATTTCTAGTTCTCACAAATGTACATTTTTCGTATAAGCGATATGTATAATAAAGTATAATAATAATCAAATAATAAATTTAGAACGTGTAGGCATATTTTTATTTCTATATATATTTTTTTTTATTTATAATTTTTTTTTATTTATAATTTTTTATTATTTGTTCTTCTTTCTAGTATCAAAAGTCATTCATAAATCCTTTTTAAAAATGAATATAAATAACATAATACAATAATCACATATGGTTAAAATTGTTATTACATTATCGTAGTGATCGTATTGATTAAATTGATACCTCGGGAGCTTGAAAAAATGTTCCAAATATAAAATTTTTGGTAACATTTTCTTATTCTTTCCAAAAAGGTAGAAATAAATTTTCAAAAGTATCGCGAAATGCAACATTTCAATTCGAAATAATATCAAGCAGATAATTTATCATATAGAGAAGTCACTGTAAGGTCACACTCTTTCGAAAATTTTATTCTCAAAAAATTCAAAACGATATTTGGCTATACACATAAGAGATCTGTCACCAAACTCCCCAATATATACTATACATGGACTGCAGGACAGAGATTATACGAATTTATGTATTCTTTTCTATATTTGAACAAAACGAATTTTATGTGGAATTTAAATTTATTTATATTTTTAATTTTATTCAAATACTTTTTATGAATATTAAAGTTGAGATAACGTAATTTTTTATTGTTTAACCTTTAGACAAAAATGGTAAAAATGCAAATTTTTTTTTGCATAATTATAGAGATTTGGCGCCAATTAAGTCTGACAGCATATTAATCGAAATACTTCTAGCAGCAAATTCAAAATTCTTTTGCATATTCAATCATCTACAAGATGGTATTTTTTTTTTTCGAATAAAATATGTAATAAAATTGATAATAATATTACGCTTTTGAGTAAAATTGAAATACTTAAGTGCATAAATTATTTTATTACATATGTATAAAAAGTCAGGCAATAAAATTTATTTAATTCGTCTGTCATTAATTTGATAATAAATTTATAGTTAATTTTCTAGAATTTTTAATGATAACATATTTTAAATTCTTATTGCCCACAACTGATATTCGGTATATATAATAAAATTCATTCAATTTTTTGTTTTTAAATTATTATTTTTACGTATTTTTTTTTTATTATTATTATTTTATCGTTATTATTGTTTATTATTTATTATCTGCGTAAGTAATATAGGGGAATTAAAAAAAAAATATTTCAATGAATTATGATTTGAACAAAAAAAAAAAATCACATACGTATTTTGTGCATATCAAAGCAATATAAAAAGATAAATTATAGAATTTTACAGCAGAATTAATGTACGTAAATAGTACGTATATAAATATTACAATGATACTTTTATCTACCAGAACATATTAAATTAGTCACGTAAGGAATTAAAATAAGTTTAGTAAATTATATCAAGTTAAACAACTCAGCTTTTTAATAAAACATCAGGCTCAAACACAACTCAAGCATATGCTGCTTCAGCATAAAAGCTTTTGTACGCAAAAAAAATAAATTATTAATTATTTTGGATACTAAATTACACTTCAGATTCATGGGTTAATTAAATTAATTTTTTTTTTTTATTTTGAAAGAAAAGCATAAAATAAAAAAATAATTTTTTTTTTATAATTCTATTAGTTACTTTTTTCATACACGAAAAATTTTATTAATTGAACTGCTTGCATAAAATTCACACGATTGTAATTTAAGATTTATGTAAACAAATTCTTTTTCATTGAAAGATGGAAAAAAAAATATGATAATAATAATAATAATATAAAAAAAAAATTATAAAAGCAAAACCCATTCTTGATTATCATAACACATAATTTTACAAACAAATTAAATTTTATGTAGAAGACAGGAAGATCATCATAACCACAAAAGTAAAGAAATATTAAAATGCGCGTACAACTAATAAAAAAAAAAGACTACTGGCGCGCAGTGAATTTTAACATAAAAATATTATAGTAAAATAATAATAATTTAAAAAAAGAAATAAAGAAGAAGGGGACCCTCACATATTTTTGTTCTCATTTGGCAGATAGTAAATTTTGTATAACAAATTCTTTGTAATATGATTTTTATATTTTTAATTACACATTTAAAGTACATAATATATGCGTTTAATAGACTTTGTTTTTTTTTATCAAACTATAAGCAAAAACATATCGTTAAATCAATTTAAATAATAAGTAATTAAAAAAAATATTCTTTCACAATTTTCTTAACTTTAATAATAATATAAAAAAAAAAATGTTTTTAATTAATAGAAATTTCAGAACATCCGCTGCAAATAAATGAACTAAATTATTGTTAAACATATTAAAGTGGTTGTTTAATAATATATTCTTAATGGAGAAAGTTTTAAAACAAAATATCATCTAAAAACTAAGAATTGTCCAAAATACTTCAAACCAAATATTTCTATCGTCTTCAACCTTAACATTCTATTAAAATGGTAATATACTCTAGTAGTCCAATAAAGGTATTGTCAGCTCCACTAACATGGATTTAAGTTTAATAAACTATTAAAAACTAACGTGTTAACATTTTTGTTCAATATTCATACAAAGCGCAAATTAAAACTTTGCTTCATCATTTTTATGCTGCTGATTGGAAACAAATATTTAAATTATCAAAATTTTAAGAAAATTCTCTTTTTTTTAATTTAAATATTTTTAAAGTTATGTATAGTTAACACCAGCCGACAATTTGTGTCAAAAAGTTCTTGATAAGTATATAATGAATAAAAAACCCCAACATGAATATTCAGACGCCTCACGACTTTAAAATATTTAATACAGTTTTTTGTAAATGTTAAAAAAAAAAAATTTTTTTTGAAATAAAATTATAAAATATAAAAATTGTTATAATATAAATGTTCCATTGAGCCTATGACAATCATTTCCGGTTGACTCTTTCAATAAATATTAATTGACCCTGCGGTTAAAAGAAAAAATAAATAAATAAATGAAAACGTATATTATATATATGTTCCATGTATAGCGTAGCGCAAGCAGATAGTCTTTTAGAAAGAATTTAGAAAGAATTTATATATAATTTATAATAATTTTTTTTTCTCATTTCATTAATGTACGCGTGCATTCTAAAATGACTGGATAATTTCTGTAGAAAATAATTTTTATTTTGTTTTGAAATTTATCTACACAATTATTGATGCGCATGAGTTAATTCCTTTAATGGATAAGAAAAAGAGATGGTCGCAAAGAACTCATAACTTTTTAATTGATTTTGAAAATCTAATGTTAAATAAGAGAAAATGAAGATGATTGAGATTTATACAAAAAATTTCGTAATGTTATTAGTTTCAAGTTCAAACTTCGTGAAACAGCCTAACATGATTTTTATCCATTCTTTCAGTAAATATACACGCAATTACCTCAATGCAACAACAAAATGATCTATTTTTAGATAAGCGTTTATTAATTCACAATTTCAAATAAATTCTAAAACCGAAACCTTAAAAATGGTATGCTATAAGACCTATATCCGCTATCTATAAGACCTATATCCGCAAAAGATTGTGTGAATATTAAGTTTAATCTAAGATTTCACAGTTTTTTTTTAATTTTGATCTAAAAAAGATTTCTTTAAAGAACTCTTCTTTCGTCCCTGCATACATATCTTCTTCATAACAGAATTTAAAATTCTAAGCACATAGAATTTATTTTAAATTTATACATTTGAAAAAAAAAACTTGTTTGCTTTATGATCTCTAAAAAAGATTGAATATTTATACGCGAAAAGCGAATTAGAAAAAATCAAAAAACAAAAAGTAATAATAATAAAACAATTGAAATTTAATTAGATTTATTAAAAAAAAAGAAAACAAAAACGAAATTATTAATTGAAAACTGTTTTAAAAACGAAAAAAAAGAATAAAAGCATAATGGTAAAGAGATTTTGTAATTTAGATAAGAATAAAAATTAATGAAATCATCAAAAAATGTTCAAGAGAAATTTTTTGAAAAACTATTTGAATGCTTTACATTGGTTTACATATCACTCAAAATTTCTCATATTTCAAAAATGAATTTAAAAAAAAATATAATAAATATTAATGAAAAATTGGGTTATTCGTAGTCATCTGATGACTATTAACGAAATATTACACAATTGTTAAATTTTACTATATTATATTCTCCACTTAAAAAATCTTATTTTTAATTTGAAAATTTCTTTGTATTGTTTGAAAATCAAAAATCAACGCACTTGAAATATGTTATTATAAAATATTAATCATTATTCGACTTATGCTGCCCATACACGGTCCAACTTGGTTGTACAAAATGTTTAGATGCAAAATGTTTAGTGCATTAGATTAATATAATGATGTAGACTATAAATCCTAAAATTTTAACCCTTAAAATTATAAAAAACCATTGAGTGGAATTAAATTTTTTTAAATATTGGACAAATTAACTTTGACATGGTAGTGCACTCGCGATGTTATCTAGAATAGATTCTAGAAACTTGATCGGAGTATAATACAATGATTTGTATAGTTTGAAAAACTAATAAATAATTTTAAATTTTATTTAATGTAAATATAAATAACATAGATATGTACATGATGATTAATACGGACAATTGTGTATATGCCCTATATTGCTATAAGATATTGTCAATAGAAGTTATTTGTTTATTTCTATTTTTTTTTTGGGTCTAACACATATTTAATCATCATTTACATAGTAAAATACTGATAAGATTAACGACATAAGAATTTATCGAAAAAAATTTTAGCAATTTTTATAATAAATTTTATTAAAAATATTTACATATAAAACAACAAAGACCACTGTTTAGTAAAATTTCAATTTTATTATCAATTATTATAAATGTTTTTTTTTTCTCTGTAAACTAAATTATATTTACATTATTCTTGGAAACATATTATGGATAATATAATTTTTTTTTTTTTTTAATCAAAATGTGTTCAAAATATGATTCTTACAACATTTTTTCTTTATAATATATAATTTATGAGTAATTCAACACTTATGAAAAGTGCTATGTAATAATTTAAATGACGACAATTCTAAATAAATTAATAATGATGTGAATGTAATTAGAGAACAAAAATAACTAATAATAAGGCCTTGTGAAGAAAACAATTTTTTTATAACAAAAAGAATGTGTACATAGTATGTACTTTCTTTAATTGAATGACAGTACGAAAATAAAAGTAAATTACAATTTTATAGTATATCATGACTGAATTATCTTTTTATAAAGCCTTTTTATAAAGTCTGATGATCTAATTTAGTGCATTGGATTATTAGTATTTTAACCCAATAGTCGTATGAACGTTACTAGTAAATTTTCAAAGGGGTGTAAAATATATATTAGTTTTATTTGTTTAGGTTATATGTGACATGATTATCTTTTGGTAATATGAAAAAGTTTGATTAAATAATCTTAAAAACTTTTGTCCAACTTCTGTTTATATAGTCTTGTTTGAAGTTGTCTTTAAAAATTTGTGTTAAATTCGATGTAAAATAAGTCCTTATTCTTGTTAAAGGAAGCTATTAATAATGAAAATCAAATTTCTGAAATACTTACTGAATTTATAATGTTAACCAAATTAATACCAAGTAAGTAAAGAAAAAAAATAAAACGCATATAAGATTGCATTAATATATTTAAAAAAAAAATGTATTTAATACAAAAAAATTTTACTCAAAAAAAAAATTATCTTTCATTTTTAAGCAATGCACATCTGCTTAACCTTCATAATTTTTATAAAAATAAAGATTAAACATTTTTTTAGGGTTCTTTTTTTTTTTTTGGATTTTGATAAAAATGTTCTTGTTCTACATATATACAAATTTAACAGAAGACAAAAAAAAAATTTGTTTCAAAAGTATTAAATTACAATAAAGATAAAATACATTAATACATTTTTACATCCGATTTGAGATAAATCAGCTATAGATTATTATTATTATTATTATCTTCTTTTAATGATTATTTTTGGTAATTCATCACAAGATTTAAATTTATTGCATTCGAAATATTTGGTCAGTTCATAGCTCTGCGTTTCGTCTAAAAGTTATAACGTATTATATTCAAATTTGTAATACTCTGTGAGCTGTTTCAACAAAACTATTATATTTAATTATTTTGTTTTTCTTAAATTTAATTTAATATAATATTTTATCTAATAATATAAAATTAATAATTATTTTGTTTTTTTTATTATTATTTTCAGATTTATCCAGATGCAGATTCAGAAAAAAATATTATGAGTTCATTAGTATTTTGCATACATCATAAACAAGGCTGCAAATGGTCAGATGAATTAAGAAAACTAAAGGTATTAATATTGTTTTATTAAAATAAAAATAATAATAAAATAAAAAAAAACCTATGTGGAAAATTATTTTTGATAGTGTAGTATAGAGCTTAATTTTTATGTGCTTTAAAACAATTTCCAATTAAGTAGTCAATATTTTGTAAATTATCTCTAAATTTATTATAATGCTTCAATGTATAACTACTTTTTTTTCGTAGTTATTTAAGATTGAAATTTTATATAAGCAGAAGACTGTAATGTGTATTAATTTATTCAAATTTAATTAAAATTCATTAAAATTGCAAAGAATACCTACATTATTATTTCTATTTAAAACTTTTAAATTAATGTGTGTTAATAAAATTTTTCCGCCAGCAAGCATTAAACTAATGATAAAAGCGATATATATTTCTAGTTTCTAGTTAGTTTTTTTTTTCTCCAACTAACATAATAAAAATAAAAATCTTCCATTATAATATAATTTAAATTATCAAGTGTGGGAATTTGTGTTTTTTTTGTTATTATACATATAATTCATTTTTATGGACTTTACTTTTTAATGAAAATATAAAAATTATACAAAGATGAAAAATTAATTACAAGATCTTTTTTTAAAAAAAAATTTACCTACTTAATCATAAATATTTATGTTTGATTAAAAAAAAATATATTATTTTCTTAATTCAGCAAAACTATTTACTATTTTTGGCATTAAAATATTTAAAAGTTTCAATAGAGATTTTTATGAATATTGATATGTGTATCGAAATTGCATAACCTTGCACTGCATTATACAAGAAGTGAAAAATAGAAATCATCACAAAAGATTGATTTAATAAAAAACTAAAAAAATAAAATAAAAGTTGAATTAAGTAGATGCTTGAAATCAAGCTAAATAAATGAATAACATTTATTGCAAGTACCACATAAAAGATTTTATGTTAATTGAGTGAATTTTTTGACAGCTGCAATTAATCTTAAATGTTATCAACGAAAATATTTATTCATGAAACAGAGGGTTTGAATTAAGTCATTATTGTTCTTATCAAATTTTCAAACACTTCTTTTTTTGATTATCACTCAAAAATATCTCCATTGTATGTCTTCAAAATTGTTATATCTTTGATCACAATATTTCAACATTCAAAGAAAAAATTATCTCTAAAAATTGATTCTATCGAATTAGATTTTTCGAATATATTTTAACTATAAATTTGTTCAGTTAATAAATATTTCTAAATTAAATAAAAATTAGTTTAATGTAAAACATGCATTTGTAGTAAAATGAAATACTATTTTCCATAAATGGTTTTAAGTGTCGCGCGTAAAATATCATTAATTTTTGAGATGTGAAAAATTTAGTTTACATATTTTATATTTATCATAAAATTAAAATTTTATTAAGGCAATCTGGCACACAACAAGTTTTTGTAATTTATTTAGCACATTAAAACATTTTTAATTGGTCAGATAAACGGCTATCAAATCGGATTTATGAAGAAATTATAATTTTTTTATTCATAAAATATATAATTTAATTTTTGAACTTTTAATTTTAGGCGCATTTGAATGTTTGTAAGCATGATGCCGCACCCTGCCCAAACAAATGTGGTTCGCAAATAGCAAGAATAATGATGAACGATCATTTGCAATATACATGCACATTGCGACGAACTAAATGTGGATATTGTGGTCAAGAGTTTTCTGGACATGGTCTTGAAGAACATGCAGGAACTTGTTCTCAAGAACCAATTTATTGCGAAGCAAAATGCGGAGCGAGAGTACTGCGAGGAAGAATTTCAATGCACAAATCAAAAGATTGTACAAAACGTCTCAAAAGATGCCCTCACTGTTCTAGAGAATTTTCAGCTGACACACTTACACTTCATGGCGCAACTTGCCCGCGTACACCAATTATATGTCCACAAAGATGTGAATCCGGACCTATTGCTCGAGCCGAACTTGATGGTCATTTAAGGGATGAATGTAAAGCTTTAGCAATTTCATGCACATTCAAAGAAGCTGGATGTCGATTCAAGGGACCACGTCATGTGGTTGAGTCACATTTAGAAGCAAATACTGCATCTCATCTATCATTAATGGTTCAATTGTCAGCACGTCAAAATCAACAAATTCAAGCTCTAAAAAACGCTGTCTCAAAATTATCTACAAATTACACTGGAACTTTATTATGGAAAATCACTGATTGGTCAGCAAAAATGTTAGAAGCCAAAAGCAAAGACGGGTTAGAATTAGTTTCACCTCCATTTTACACTAGTCAATATGGTTACAAACTTCAAGCTTCAATGTTTTTAAATGGAAATGGACCAGGTGAAAATACTCATGCTTCAGTTTACATTAAAGTTTTGCCTGGTGAATATGATGCGTTGTTAAAATGGCCATTCTCTCATTCAATAACATTCACATTGTTTGAGCAAGGCTCACAGAATGGTCAAGGCGGAGTGGCAGAATCTTTTGTACCAGATCCAACTTGGGAAAATTTCCAAAGGCCTTCGCCTCAACCAGATGAATTGGGCTTTGGTTTTCCACGTTTTATTTCACATCAATTACTGCAAAGTCGACCATTTATTAAGGAGGACACTGTATTTTTGAGAGTGAAGGTTGATCCAAGTAAAATAGTAGCTGTATAAATTTGGATATTTTCTAAATAAATATAATATGTAAATACTGTGTATTTAATTGAATTTTAGAATTAAAAAATTATGAAAATATTTTTCAATGATCAAAAATTTTGGGACTTTTTTGAAATTACCATCATAACTATATTGAGTTAACTCAATAGTAAGCTCCGACTTAAAAAATAAACATGATTTAAATCAATACTTCTAAGGCACCAAACTTGAAAGTTCTGATAGAAAAAATAGAATACAGAAAACTGATTTCCGGACGAATATTTTCGTATAAAATTCGACTTTTCAAAAATAGTGTTAGCAAGAAGCTATTTTTTTGTATAAAGTCTCAGACAACAAAAATCATAAAAAACATTATGCTATTTACTGTAATTTATTATTTACAGATAGTTCATAATCATAAATTCACTTTTTCATCAAATTTAAAATTTAAGTTCATTTCATCCATTTTCAATATTCTTTTTCGAAATAAGAAGCCGAAGTAAAATTGGGTTTTAAAAAAAAAAACAATTTTATGTCTTAAGTCTTTCGTTTTCTTTCTTAGAAAATATATACCTAACAAATTTTATTTTTTTAAATTAAATTTTCTTTTTTGAAAATAAATAGTGCTAATTCCTTTTTACCAGAAAATTTGGTTTGATTAACAATGAAGTAAACTCTACTTTAAAATCGTTATGAATGTACCGTAGAAAAAGGAACATAACATTTTAAAGAAAGAATATGTTTAACAAATAATACATAGGTTTTGTTAAACCTAATTACGAATAGATATAATATATTATTGAATTTATTTAATTCATTTTAGTCATTAGTTTAAGTTTTAATCCATTTACTTTTAAGAATAATGAATTTTATTGTAAAATATACATGAAATTAATGAGAAAGACACTAGATAACCAAGGATTAATTAAATTAAAGAAGAAAATTTATAGTAAATAAAATCTTCGCAAATACTAATTTTTTTTTTTTATTTGATTTTATATTTTATTGTGCTAATTTTTTTTTTAAATAATATTGAATTGTTTGTATATTTTTTATTCCAACGTCCCAGAAATTATTTTTTCCTGTTTAAATGAATGCAATAGTCAAATAAAAGCCTTCCCATATAAACACAAAATTTTTTAATCTTTAATCTCAATTAAATTTTTTTTAAATGTGAACTTTTGGTTTTATTTAATTCGCAATTCGGTAACTTTCGATATAATTTAAAATATTAACATTTATAATTTTATATAATGTATGTACATAAACATGAATAAATTTTTATAATAAAAAAGCAATGAATATATTTTTCTAGATTTAAATTATTCAATGGTTGAATAAAAACAATTTTTGAAATTAAAAAAAGTGTTTATTTTTATTAACAAGGTAACATCTAGCCTGGATGGATAAATTATGAGTTTTTCATTAAAATTCTTCTAATGAGATTTAAGTGTCATACAAAAAGATACTTGTATTTATTAATAACAGTTGGGGCCTTTTAGTTTTTACCGAATTTTACAATTTTCCGGGGAAATTTTCCACTTTTCTTTTCTATTACGAACATTTTTAAAAAAAGAATTAGCAAAATCGGTCCAGCCGTTTTTAAGTTATAAGCTTATCAACGAACATCATTTAATTTTTATTTATATACATTTTTTATTTAATTTTAAACAAAATAAATTCATAAAAAAATCAACTAATAGCTAAAATATTAAATCTATTATTTAAATCATCTACACATTCATTTTGTTGGTGCTCATTGATTTCAAATTTTCTTTCTGTTAATGTAGCCTCAGATTTTAGTTTGTCTTTATTCTGAATTTTTTTCAATTTTTTCAAAACTTTTTTACTTAATGTCGATTCTAGAGGGGTTTGAGAATAGCATGGTAAAAATGTATTAAGCCAATTTTCTAATTCCGAATAAAATTCAAATAATATCTCAGAATCTTTCAATACATAATATTTAATGTAATGAGTAACATCTGGACGTTGTTTTAAGCTTTCATAAATATTATATAAGAAAATTCCATTATATAATTGAGATAACTTGAAATTTTCAAAAGGCAAATTAGATAATCGATTTAGAGTAAATAATTGAAAGCATACACTTTGAAATTCGGCGAAACTATGCAAAATGGAGCTTGAAAATTCGGTATGTTTGTTCCGATTGTTCTCATTAAATTGGAAATATTTCAGGATATTCTCTTGTACTAACAGGCACTCGATTTTTGAAATAAAATAAATTTTTTCAAAAGGATTCATAACTTTTAGTAAATTTTTACTTTTTCTTTGCTTATCATTTATATCTTCTGAATTGGTTTCAGTTTTAGATTTTTGTAATTTTTCTTTTTGCAACAACTTTCCAAATTTTTTTTTAAATTTTTTTTCACAACGAATCGGCTCGATTTTGGAATCGCAAGTTCTTAAAATACATAAACAAATCAATAAAGATTTTATGTGAATAGGATTAGAAGTTTTTGAATTCAAAAACCAATATAAAATAGCTAAAAAATAAAGTTGTAAGTCTTTAGGTATTTCTAAAAGTTTTTCAAATAAAACTTCACACTCAATTCCTGAAAGTTTTGAAAAACATTCCTTTATCGGTTCCATATTTGGTTCAGATAATTCAAAATTTAAATAATTGTTGAATCTGGGAACTTCAATGCGCTTATATATTACATTCGTTAAACGAACAACTCGCGTTAAATATCTCAATTCAGATATTTCCAAAGGATGCATCAAAAGACCAAAATTTTGCAACAATATTGGTAAAGAAATTTCATTAGCATCTGCATTTAGAAAATTTTCAACTTGGGGAGAATTTATATATAAATTTGAATAAAACAGATCAGAAATAAATCGAGGTAAATTTCCTGTAAAAATTAACTTTTGTATTATGGAAGGAATTCGATCTTTAGCGTTTATAACATTATTTTTATTTTGCGGGAGAAGGGTAGTGTTCTCTTCTCTAATTTTTTCATCACAGTCAATTGAATGCGAATCATTTTCACTTTCAATTTTATTTTCGTCAATTTGCGAATCAATATCTTCTATTTCTTCATTACCCTTTTCAATATCTTCAATCTCATCATCACTTCCATCCAACTCACTAGATTTTTCATCTGAATTTTCATCATCTGAATTTTCACAATCGATATCAGTACCGTTTTCAGAAGAACAGTCACTTAAGGAATCATTATATTCATCAGAATCGCTATTGAAATCATCTTTGTTTAAATTAAAAAATTTGAAAGCATCAGATTCATCAGCCATGTAGCCATCAGTGGCATCTTTCATCCGGTTCTGTAGAATTTCTCTGTGCTCTTTTTTAATTCGAGTCATAATTTTTTCTGTAGCTGATTCTAATGTCTCATGACTTAACCATTTCAAAATAGCCATAACACGCTTTTGTTGTCTAAATCGTGTAAAAAATAAAAGATGGATTACTGTTTGCAATAAATCTTATATAAATTATTTATTGTTCAATTATTATTTAATTATTATTTTTGAGTTTGTCTTACCTAGGAATTTTCTTCCTTGCTATTCCGCGCATTCCAACTTGTGAATAAAAATTTTTAAAACAACTTGTTGGTATGTAATCATTTCCAAGTAATGCGGCAAACAAAGGCAATTTATCTTTACTCAATTTTTTTTTTCGTAACAAATTTTCAATCCTGTAAATGCAGCAATCCAAATATTTTACAGTATTTTTCGATTTTTTCTGCTTTTTTATTTTAATTGGAATATTTTCAATATGTTCAGCATTTTCATCTTGATCAAGTGAATTGTTAGTCTCGTCTCTTTTAAGATTATCAATGTAAATAATATCTTGTCCACTATTGATTTCTTTACGTTTTTTCAATTTTTTCGCTTCACAATACCGCAATGTATTTCGTTGGCTGAGCTTTGTTTCTTTTTTCTCCAAGACTTTCATAGTTAATGTTATTAGCGGAATATATTTAACATTGTGAATATAAAAATCAGAATCATATGACAATAGAGGACAATTTAATTTTCTTGCTAATGCCGCCAATTCATCATCAGCTTCGAACAGGCATCGCATTACATGAACATTGCAATCCTTGCAGGCTTCAACGAAAACTTCTCGCATCATTAATGGAAACATGGGCTTACAATTGGATGGATTTAAATGTTTAATTACACATATTTTATTTCGCATTCGTTGTTGAACCGTTTTCATTTTTTTACTCTCATAGCCACCGTCTAACAAAACGAATGGTATAATTTTGCACTCGGATAAGATATGAAAAAAAGAGAGCAGCGTACGATAAAATTCATCATAATCTCCACCGAAGGCTGAATTGCAATTAGAAACATCTTTGTAGAGATTGCCTAAAATAAAAAAAACATTCTTATTTGTAATTTCAACTGCATTGCATGGGGAGTTTTAAATATTTGTGGGCAGGGAACAAACTTGTTCTGAAATTCAATAAATCAGCTTGAGTTTAACAAATTGTAGATGACATCAAATAGTCTAAAATTCTTTTGAAAAAACTCACAAGCTAAACTGTCACCATCAATAACAAGGTTTGTATCATGAAGCTCATATGGTTTTAAAAATTGCTCCGCATTCCTTCCAATGAACGACGTCAATCCTCGTACTCCCATTACTGTTTTGGTTGGATTAAATGTGTCCCTTGCATGTGTAAAATGTCACTAACTCGATAACATTAAGTCTTAAGTGCCACAGGACTTGATTTGGAATTTTTTTCTTTTTCCCAACCGGAAATTCAAAATATAGGTATATAAATAATTTTCAAAAATTTTAATACCATATAAAAAATAATAGAATTCCCTAATTTAAAATCCAAATCTATTTTAATCAATTTTAATAAAATAATAAAATAAAATAACCAAAAAAATGCGAAAGCTTTAGAAACGTCAAATAGTAGTTTACTTCATATATCGTTATTGAATTAATTTCGCCTTTCGCAATTAAAAGTAACACTGATTGAATATCAATTAACGCTACAAACACTACACTAACTTACCTTGTAGGGAAAAAAGAACCAAATGCAAATAAAATGTTTTTACATTTTTCCTGCAAATCATTGTACACATATTTTAATAGTAAAGTAATACAAGGAAAGTTTTCAAGTTTAAGGCCAAAAAAACCAAAATAGAAATATTATTATTTTTGAATTTTTCTTATTCCTTTTTAAATACTATATTTATGTACCCAATACTGCAAATCAAAACTTATCATCTATTCCAAATCATTTTCGATTTCCACCAGTAAAATTGAACTTGGTTCAAGAATATGAAAAAAAAATAGGTACTTGAGATGGCAAAATTTGAAATCATTACAGGTGAAAATACATAATATATTGTTCATCATTCATTAAAATTTTAAGGCTGCTAATTATTTTTTTTAACTATAACTTTATTTTAAATAATTAATTTATTTAAACATTTTAACAATAATTTTGTAGATGATCAAAGTCAAGTAAATATCCCATTATTAAATACAATTGCTTTTCCATTAAGGCAACTTCTAAACATGGTGAATTTTTAGCATTATTATTCATAAAACTGAACAGTTTTTTATATTCCATCAGAATAGTCGTTTTTGAGGGTTGAATTGACTTCAAAAAATGTATATCCGGTATCTCACATAATTTTTTTTCGCTTGATAAGGATGCCATTTCAATTCTTGTTGGCCAATCATTAGAACATGCTTCACAGTTACATTCAAAAAAATAGCTGCTCCTTAAAATATTTTGTCTTATAGTTTTCGGGGTATCTGCGTAATAGGAGCTACAATAATTTTATCAGGTTAATTTAATTTTATTTTATAAGAACCAAATTAAATTTTATGGTAAAATTTACATTAATGACATGAAGTAAGCTACCGAATTTACAAAATTTGAATCTCTTTGATTATGATGTCCAATTGAATTATACTGATTATACCATTGATGAATGTACCACCAAATCACAACTTATCCTAAGTTTACCCAGTAACAAAATATGAATTAACAAAAATATGAATGACATTCTGTAAAATATAATAATGATTTATGTTAATTTTCGTAAATTAACATCTAAATACTATACAAAATTTATCACATATGCTACTAAATACTATTGATAATTAAATACTATTGGTAAATATTAAATTATTAACTGTAGTATAGATAGATTAAGAAAAAGTTCAAGAAAAAAATTAAAAAGGTAGATTTTTTGTTGTGTTTTTACTATAAACTATGAAAATTTAAGTTTTTTTTACATAATGTACTTATGTAATTGTTTGGAAATTTTTGTGAATAAAAAATCATCTGAAAAATCGAGAAAAATACAGTGAAATTCTTTTTTTTTTTTTTAAGTTACCAAATCATTAAGTGGGATAATAATTTATCTTTATGATTGATCAAGAATCTGATCTTTCTGGTTTTATCACAGTTTTTTTTAAACATGAAATATTAAATAATATGTTTATTTGTAAATAGGTATAGCATAGAAAAATAATAAAAATAATTTTGAGAAATTATGTATAGAAAAGTAAATGAAAAGTACAAAATAAAGTATAAAACTAAAATTTTGTGAATAGTGAGAGTATGTAAAAAAATAAATAAAAAATAATTTTGGATATTTGAGTTGAAAAATGTATGTAGTTATGTGGAAATGTATAAAAATTTACTTATATTTCGTACTTACAAATAAGAAACATATAAAGAGTCATTCTTTTTAACTGGTCGAAGTACAAATAAGAAGAATTTTGTACCTTTTTAGAATAAATTAAAATTTTTTTGTAAACATCAAAAGTAAAAATATAATTAAATTGATTTACCTTGTGAAGTAATTACTAAGTTAGGTGAACAACTGTGATTTACTAAACACGTAAACGGATAAATTGCAAGCCCATAAAATTTTCGATTAGTCAAAATGCTTTTGGTTTGCAATCGATATGCATTTTGTGTCACCTGCAACATATGATGAAATAAAGTATTGGAAAATAGTTCCTTAAACTTGATACTAGAAAATGTTTGCATCAAATTTGTAAAATTATTTAAATAATTTAATATAATAGTAACAACACAACAGTAATAAAGTTTAAGTCCTTCAGTAAATTTGTTTTCATTTGTTGTCAAATTATAAATTGATTTGTATATATCCTTTTTGGAAGCACTATTGTAATCAATATCAAAAACATTGCTATTATCCATATTTTCATGCATTTTAAAATAGTCATCATCGCTGCCACATGTAGATAAAGACACTAAAGTTATGCGTAAAGCTAACATTGCATTATGATGCAACACATTTTGAATAAAATCTATTATGGGACACTCAAATTGATGAAAATCCCGCCATGCTTTTAAATAACAATATTCATTACAAAACATTGCTCCAGTGCAGTATTCACATGGAATAAATGTTAAAAAATTCTCACTTTTACAATAAGTACAGCGCTTGTATTTCATTGAAGGATACAATATTGAACAAAACTCACTCTCCATTGAAATCAGTTCACCTGGAATAAGTTCCTTTGAAGTATATATGGTACGACCTAGAATTGGTTCGATACGTACATTTAAGCAGTCAGCAATGAATGGAATATTAGGATGAGTTGGATGACTTATTTTAAATTCTGGAATATTTGTAGTTTTTTCTACATTTTTATTTATCATAAACTTAGAATTATTTTCAAGTTTATTTAAATGCTGAATAATTGATTCTGGAAGATTTTCTCTTTGTTTAGCTAAGCCTATGCAATCAATTGTTTGATCGTATAATTCTAGTTCATATAATACATCTGATTTATTTGCATATGCATTAGAAATTATTGATGAATTGTTTGTTGCATAACAAATCGATTTATTATAAAGTTCAAGGGCATTATAAAATTGGTTTTGTCCAACAAGTACGTTTGCTTGAAAAAAATAAATTTTAATATATACATATTTTTGCTCTTTTTAGAGTTTTCTATTTTATTTTGGAAATTGATAATTTTACCTTCATTAAGATACTCTGAAGCCATTTCATCCGATTTCGATACATGAATTTCAAATTTTTTTTCTATATTATCATAAATATCATAATTTATGAAAATATTGTTTAAATATTCAATTCTTTGGTATGCATTTCCGAAATTTTTATGAACCAAACAAAATTTATGTTCTTTAGTTAAATTCGTCATAAATACTTGAAATGTATTCAATAGTTGTTTATGTTGATCTTCCATCATTTTAGTTTTGAAAAAGATTTACGGATTCGGAAATTAAAAATTATATTTTATGGTAAAATCAATATTTTAAAATACTAAAGCTTGACCTTGATTGAATTCTTACATAACTAATTGTACATAACTATTAAAAGACTTTAAGTTCTATTATTTATTTATTTTTATTTTTATCTGAATAATGAATATTATATTTATTTTTTTATTTATAATTTTAATATTTAATACAATTTTCTTTTTAACAAAATATTTTGTTTTTTAAAAGCGCGCAACAGTTGTTTCTTTTATATTGAACTTGATACTTGAATTTTTACATTTTGTAAAACATAAGTAAATTTGTGAAGCGAAAATAGAAGCAATAGTAATATTGCCGCACAACATACATTTTCTCTTTTCAAGTAAGCTTTGTAGTTGATTACATTGCGTGCGACTAGCCGCTTGCAGTTTTACTGACAACTAAAAAATCATAATAAAACGAGAGCTTTCATTTTAATTAATAAAAATTAAAAAAAGATTTTTGATGGATGGAAAATGGGTGATTAAAAAAATATCTTGATTTAATTTTAATTAATTTTTAATCAATTAACAAAAAAAGTGAATTTTTTGATAATTTTGAGACTAATAAAGCAATCGAGTCGAGAGATTTATACACCAAAACTACAAGAGATGCAAAATAGGTGAAACAAAAAGAAAAAAAAAAGCAAAATTTAAATTTTATTTTTAAAAACAAAGAAAATTAAAAATAAATTAAAAAAAAAAAGTTATTTACCAGAAATAGCCAACTCATCTGGCTGGATTGGAATTGGATCGTAGAAAAAAAAAATTAACAAAAAAAATCGGAAAAAAGATTTGTTTTTTTTTTTTTTTTTATTTTTATTTTCAAAAAACGTAAAACTCAAAAATTTAATTTTGTTGAACAAAATTGATTTATCCAACAGCCTTAAAATCGATCGAATATACGAAATTTATTCAAATTTTTCGAATGTTGTTTCGAATAAAATGGAAAGTGTATTTGAAACTTACTTAGGACCGGATGGTGTTCTTATGGGAGCAATTAATAATGGTGAATTGGATATACCGAAGCACAGCACGAATGTTTGGATATTGGGAAAGTGCTACAATTCAATAAATGAATTGGATGTTATTCGGCGGGACATTCGAAGTAGAATATGGTGCACTTACAGAAGAGGATTTGTACCGTTGGGAGACTTATTTACAACTGACAAAGGTATATTTTACGTAATCAATCTAAAACATTGATTTTGTTGACAATGAAAATTGTGTTGTGTCTTAACTTGATTTTATTTATTTTTAGGTTGGGGTTGCATGCTTCGATGTGGTCAAATGCTATTAGCTCAAGCCCTAATTGAATTACATTTGGGAAGAAAATGGTTTTGGAAGCCAGAAAGTCGTGATCCAACTTATTTGAAAATAATTGAACGATTTGAGGATAGCCGAAAATCAAATTTTTCAATTCATCAAATTGCCTTAATGGGTGAATCAGAAGAGAAAAAAGTTGGTGAATGGTTTGGACCGAACACAGTGGCACAAGTTTTAAAGTAAAATTTAAAATAAATGATTATTAGAATTTGTTCTTATGTGCTTAAGTGAATTATATTAAAAACTGAACCCTTTCCCTAGTTTTTGATCCGTTCAAAACTTTTCGATGTAAAAAAATTAAAGACATCTCACACTGTTCCATTCATTTTTGAACATCTACAATCTTTTTCTTTCATTGAAAATGCTATAATTTCTCTATGATGATTAATTTTTTCGTTTTTTTTAGGAAATTAGTAACATACGATCAATGGGCATCGCTTAGTGTCCATGTTGCCTTAGATAACGTGATAGCAACAGATGATATTGGTTAGTATTATTATACTGAATCAATTTGAAGTGAATTAATTAACAATTGGTTTTGTATACTTTGTAGATTCAATTAATCCACCGAAATCAAATAGTTGGAAGCCTTTATTGTTAATCATTCCACTTCGATTAGGATTATCAGAAATAAATCCAATTTACGTGTCAGGTTTAAAAAAATGTTTTGAATTGGTTGGAAGTTTAGGAATGATAGGTGGTCGCCCTAATCAAGCCTTATATTTCATTGGATACGTCGATGATGAAGTGCTTTTTTTGGATCCACATACTACACAACAATCTGGAACTATTGGCACAAAAACAACGCAAAATGAAATTCAGTTAGATGAAACATATCATCAGAAGTATGCTCAGAGAATCAATTTCACACAAATGGATCCATCATTGGCATTAGTAAGTGTCAAATAGTTAAGACAAAAATATTGGGAGGACCAGTTTTATAACGTACCTAAATATTTATTGATTTTAGTTAAGCAAAGAAAATCTAAAAAAATCAAAAAAAAAATATCGATAAAATATCGTTTGAGTTGAGATTGATTTTATGTAGTTTTACAAATATTAAGTAGGAAATGTTCATTGTCTGTCTGTAAATATTTATTTCACGAACTGGTTTAATTAGTTTTTATTTGTATTTATTCAGGGTTTCTTATGTCCAACACGAATCGCATTTGAAATTCTAATGGAGAAATTAAAAACTGATGTCTTAAATTCGGGAAATCAACCAATTTTTGAAATAATTAAAAAGCGAACAACGCCATGGACTGGAAGTTGCAGTTCGACTCATAATAGTAATTCAAGTTCTAATAGGAATCTTCATACGAATTTTGATGGTAAAAAATCTAATTATTTTGTTTAAATAAATTTTATTTAATTTTGTTTTTCCGTTTATTTCAGAATTTGAGAAAATTAATACTAATTCTAAAGTAGATAATAATTCAGATGATGATTTTGAAGTAATTTAGTTAATTATTGCAAGAAGAAAAAAACCAATTCAATTTTTTTTAATATTTTTTAATGTAAATTTATTATTTAAGTAACTTTTTTTTTGAATTTATAATTTTTTAGCGATACTTTAAACTGTACATTTTTACCGTTTTATTAAGCTAAACGATTATCTTAAGATATGTATTTCTGGTTTTCATTTTAAAAATAAATATCTATAAATTTATAGAACTTTACAAAAATCTAAAATATTATTTCCAATTTTAACATAAAAACATAATTTTGTGCAATTATTTATTACTTGTAAATATTGTTAAAGACTGTTTTTAAAACCTTTAGAGGCACGAAAGGTAAGAAAAAGCGCTTGAGCAATGTGCAGTATATGTTTATTCTAACTAAAATAAAAAATTTCACTAATCGTTAATAGAGAGCTTAATAATTAAATTATATATATTTGAACATTTTCTTTTCAATATAAAGTTTAAGTTTTTTTTTTTTAAATAATTGTACATATAACTTACTAGGAATTTTCCTAATCATATTCCTAATAAAAAATAAAAAGATATTTATGTTAATTAAAGAAAAAAAATGAGAATCAAAAATACACAAATATAATATTTATTGAAATTAAAAAAATTTAATAAATGTTGAAAACAATTTTAAATAAATACAGAACGTTTTTGAGGATTTAAGGAATAAATATATTTTCAACCATTTACATTTTGTGACAATTTAATTTGCTTTTAAGCTAAGAAATTGCTTTTAAAAATAACTTATTCCGCGAGATTAATTGGGGTGCCATTACCATAATGTTACCATAATACTAAATATAACAATATCTTCATAAAAAGACAAAAATTGAAAGAAAAAAAAATTGATAAACTTGATTCTAAAACTAATACATTATAATTAATTTTTCATTAATAATTTCTTCTTAATATGGTTATTCCCATGACAATGAATAAAAGAAAAATTGTATTAGGTGACAGACCACCAAAGTTGTAACTTAAAAGGCAAATGGAAAGAAATAACTCAACAGTTTAATTTTCAGTTACAAAATAATTGTTATTAAAACAAATAAGGTGGAATTAATTAAAATAGCATAATAAAAAAATTTAAAAATTTAAAATTTCAATTAGGTCGCATATAAATACTTGTGTATAAAGTTAAAGCTATTTTTTCAAGGTAAAGTTTTATTTTTTGTTAAAAATATATAAATATTAAATGTTCCAGAAAATTATAAATAATATTTAAAAATTCAAACAAAATTCGTTAGCTTCTTGTCTCGGAAGAGGGGATTCGTTGTCCATCAATTCGAATGAAAATAGAATTATATATTGAAATACATAATTTCAGTTTAGAATGTTTGTTTTATAATAGCACATTTACTATACTATATGACTACTACGAAGCATCATTGCAGATTACGTCACTCTTAACTTATACAAAGTGTTTTATCACTACACTTGGTAAAAAAATTCCTTCTTCATTAGATTTCAGTAGTAAGTAATTTTGAATCCAGTATCTATGTCATTAATATAGACATATGGTAAAATCTTTTACCTGCGATAATGAGTTGCCAATTACTTTATTTTATGTCATTTTTTATCATTCTAAACTTTAAAAAAAAATCACATCTCAATAGGTAGGTACTTAATGTTTTTGTAAAATGAGTTATTTCAAATAAAATTTAATTTCATTCATTCAACCACTCATTATAATTTTTCATAAATTTCCTACAACCTTCAAATTTAAAATTATCTAAGAATAAAATTAATTTTTTTCTTAAGCTTTCAAAAAAATATATTTTTTTTTTTTGTAAATGGGCGCGTTATGGTCAATAAAATGAATACATGCAATGACAATAAAATATTAATCTACATTAAAATGTTATCTATACATTATGCATATATCATGGGCACAAGCCTTTAACTGATACACTTTCTAACATAGAACTTTTTTCTAAAGGTCTTGACAGAAAAAAGTTAAACAATTTGCCACCTGGAAATCTAAACTAAATTATAGGAAAATTGTTGTTTTTTAAATTACATATTAAAATGTCTAAAATAGTTTAACCTCTTACAAAAAAAAAACCAACAAATTAAATTGAAAAGTCCACTTTAACAGTTTATTATTAGTCTCGTGTTGTGTTACAATAAATAAAAAATAATAATAATAATTTTTTATATATTGCACTTTTTAATTCATAACATTTTTTGCCATTTACTTTGATTGGGTGTGGTTCTCAAGTTAAAATGCACAAAATGCAATTGATCCAGTTTTAGTTAAAAAAAAAATTAAATTCACGGCTACTTATTGAAAAAAAAACGATGTGCCTAAAATAGTTTTATGTGTTATTCAGTTTGAGTTCTTTGTTAAAGATAAATTCCACAAACAAATTTAACTAATTAGATTTTGTGGCCCAATAATAAGATCTTTGTTTTATTTTTTGCGGCCTGGCTTTTTTCTTGGCTATAGATAATGTACGAAATGTACGAATAAAAGAGCATTTTTTTTGGGCAAATATGTGGTTCAAAAAGTTCCACAGATAGGATTGATACAAAAGAATAAAAAATTGTCAAATAAATCTTATTGAAATTGCTATTAAGTTCCTGATTCAATTTGTTTTCAGTAATCTTCTTAGAAATTTTTTACGATATTTTAAACCCAAGTCAGATTTTAATGTATCGGTTCTAAAAATAATTGCGCGTATCTTTTCGCATTAATCTATTTCTACAAGGACGAAATTAACGAAAATTACGTGATTTTTATCAAATTAATATTTAACGGCTTTGGAATAAGTTAACAGAAGTTATACATATATGAACAAAAAGGTACAAGAATTTTGTTTTTAACAATCATGGTAATAATATATGTTTTTATGATAAACAATAACGGTTGAATTTAAAGTTGATTTTATAACACTTAAATGAACATAATATGCAAACAAAAGGCGAAATAAAACATATTCAAGGGTAATAATAATAAAATATTTATTATATGATTATTTTATTAAAATTTCATAAAAAAAATTTTTATTTCTTTTAACACTATTATAGAAAAAAAATTTATCTTATTTTAATAAATTTATTACTATTTTAATTATATAATTTTGTTTTTACATTTAACACTTTTTTTTTTAAGTTTCTGTGGCTCGAAACAAGAAAAGTGCACAAGTCCAAAAATTGTAATTACATATTTTATATTCGACTTTGATCTTCGACATTTGAATTGAAACATTTCACTTATTCTGGATTCTAGCAAATTTATTTTTCAACACTTAAGAGTTCTTATTCTTTAGGAAGAAAAAATTACTTCAAAGCATATCTGAATGTGCATTATTATTGTACTGTAATAAAACTTTTAGCTATATAGGTACTTTTGTTAGATAGATTTATCTTTTTGAAAAAAAAAAAAAAAAATTGATCTTTCACTGAATCTTGTTTTATTATATAAAAGGTTAGGAAGAAATATTTGATAATATTAAAAAAAATATCGGTTCATTAAGTTTTTTTTATTAGATGCACTTACCTAGCTAGTCCTTAAATTGTATGACAACCAACTACTTATTTCAAGAAATTTATTAAAATTCAATATAAAATATTTTAATATCCGTCACGAGTGTCGCAAACAACTTTTTTTATTTGTATATAATAAAACAAAAATAATTAACATTTTCCTATAACTATTGCAATTCAAATTATTTTGATTTGAATCAATTCTACAACTCTACAATTAAAATATGAACGATAATATTGCAATTCTTTTCACATTGTTGTTTGGAGTTCAAATTTTTAACTGAATTTTAAAGATCTTTTATTGTTAAGGTTAAATAATTATCTTCAATTTAAAAAAAAAAAATAACCTTTGGTCAATTTTTATTATTTTCCTTCTACACTTCATCAAACACACTGCTCTGAGCTTGTATATACATAGGTGTACAAGTCCAATTATACACATAAATATAAGGTTATTTGAGTGATTGACTTTATTTTATATTTCAGTAATTGTAAAAAAAAAATTCAAAAATTATCTGAGATTAAAATTTTGTATATTGCAGTCTTTAAACCTTTAGTTCCAATCCCATATTATATATTACTAACTAATAGGTGTATATGGAAACATTATTAATGCTCGACAAATTTAGTTAATTACAATACTTTTCCATACAATGGTGAATCAATTTTTCAATATGTACGTAAATTTATGTTTATGTTAAATTCTGATATGATTTATTTCTAGATAGAAATACTTAAAATTATTTATTTATTTATAGAAATGAGATTATTTTTTTTTCTGGAATAAATTAAGTTTAGTTAATGTTCTGATACTGGACATAACTAATTGAAAAATTAGTAATTAAATTGTGTACGGAAATTATATATTTTTATAATAAGTAAATATAGATTGCAAAAATTTGATAAAAATAAATAAAGTTTTGTACATAAATTTTAGAATGATAAAAATTTTAATATATTTTCTATCGTTTTTAATTTAACATTATAAGTAGCTTGAAACAATTTTTATATTTTCATCAGGCACACGTCACAATTATGACAAAGTCTCCGTACTTTTAGTTAGTTTTCTAATATTTCTTATAATCCTTAAAAAAAATTTCAATCTAATTTCAAATTAAATGAACTGAATTGGTTTATTTCTAAGATTTTTTATCTAAAATTAAATTCTATTGTACAATGAAATAATTCTTTATACGCGGAAATAAAATTTTTTAAGAAATTCCATAATCTAATTATAAAGAATAAATTTAATCACTTTGTCAATAACTATGTAATAATGTCTCATGAAAAGGATTTAATCAATTATTATTTGTTATCAAAATTCATTATTTTTATTAATATTATTATTATAAATTTCATTAAAACATAATTATTAAATTTAACAAAGAACATTTTAATGGTTATTTTATTTTAATATTTTGTTTACATATTATATTATGTAGTGTAGGTATTTAAATGATAAATAATGTGTAATTGTTATTTTGATTAAAATTATAGATAATGTGACATAAAATATAGCTTTAGGTGTTGTTAAAACTATAATAATTCTAATTTTTAACTTCTGGAATATATGTATAATATTTAATTCAATTTTATTTTGCAGGAAGAATATAATAAACAGATAATGTTTTTAAATAAAGTAATGTTGTTAATATTATTTTATGATCTCGAATAGCTTTTGTATAATACATAATCTAATAATCTGTGATTAATATATCGATGTTTAACATAAAAATATTGTAATATAATAATGCATGAATGATTTGATTAAGTGTTATAGAAATTATTTTGAATTTTTTTCTTTGACACGTGTACATGACAGTGGAATGTCCGTTTGCAAAAGGCGTTTAATACAGTTCCGGTTTTTGATTAACATTTATGAATTAGTATTAAATATAGAGTTTTTTTTTAAAAATATTACTTTGAACTACTTTGAAGACCTTGAATACACATAATTAAAAACATTAATTTTTTTTGTCCTAGAAAAGGGTATTAAGTGTCTTTATGTACATTTAGTTGATATATCAATTTATAGCTTTAACTTTTGAGTTAATCTAATAGATATATATACTTATAAGTTATAACTTTTGATTCGTAAATTATTATATTTTAAAACAAAATCAGCAGTTTTGAATAATTTAGCCGTGAGCTGATAAAGTTTCAATAAAAATATAAAATTATTACCATTTAGGATTAAAAACTTAATAGAAATTTTTTTACTATTAAATGTTGAAGAAAAAGTTATGAACAGTCATTATATGATATTTATAATATATATATTACAGTTGTATCAAATTCATTGAATACCAAACGAAATGATTATAAAAAAATGATTCATAACAATTATTTATTAATTATAATTTTTAATTACTTATAATGTAGTTCGTTTTTTCCAGGTTTTTTGCTTTTTTTTTTGGCTTATTTTTTATTATTATTTCTGGAAAGCTTATATCCTCAAATTATTATAAAAAAAAACTTAATAATTGAATGACAAAACAAATAATAATAATTAATAAATTTTAAGTAATTTTTAAATATTGAAATCATATTTTAAGAGAAAACTTTATACCGGATTTTAGTGAAATGGAAAATTTCAATATTTGACTCACTTTTAATATTTGCATTTTTTTTTTCGTATAGGTACATTTTATTTTTGAAATCTATGCGGAAGTTAACAAAATATGATGATTTTTTATTTCAAAATAAATTATTTAAGATGGTAAATTTTTTGTTATTATTATTTGTTTTGTTCAGATCCGTTCAGATTTTAAATGTACATACTTAATTTAATTTGCCTTGGAATTCTAATCTCAACTTGCTATACTGTTTTCTTGAGAGTATTTTTATATATTTTATATCTTATTTCATTTAATATATTTGCTAGGAAAATTACTCTATTTAAAATTTGATAATTTTACTTTAATTAAAAAGAGCGTCCCATAAATAAATTATAATAAAGCTCTTCGTTCGGGTGGAAATTCCCAATATATTTTTACTTTCTATAAATCACCAGATGAGATTTTTGAATCAATAAATAAATTGAATTGAAAAAAAAAGTGGTAAGTAATAAAAAATAAACTGCATAGATAAGAGTAAAATATTTCATAATTTTCTGAGAATATCTACAAAAAAAAAGTTTTCTCAAAAACAAACATAAAGAAATTTTACATGATATGATTTCACATTTAATACTAATGAATGTTTATTAATTTATTGGATATAAAATTTTATGATAATAATATTAATTTTTATGTTAAAATGTTATGTGATAAATTAAAAATACGAATAATTGGGTAATTTTTATACAAAAACTATACATTTTTAATTTCAAAATGGGAATTTTAAACTTCAAAGTCGAATAGTAAACTTCAATATGAGAATAGTGAACTTCAAAATGGATGAGTAAATTTAAATATGAAAATAAGAAATTGCATTAATGTAAAATTCAATGTGAGAAAAGTACAAATTTAATTTTTAGTATTTACAAATTTTAAATTAAACAATTTTTTAAATAATTTAATTAATTTTATTAAAATTGCATATCTTAAATTTATCTAAATAAGTAGCAGCAGTGACTTTTTCTTCTACATTTGCAATGCAATTGATACAATAGGTATAGTTGATGTATTTTTCTGAAAAAGTAAACACTTTAATTAATTAATTGGGCGCAACATTTATGGAAATTATTTCTCTATAACTCGTTAACATAATTATCATTATTTTCATTCAGTTTTATTCTCTTAACAAATTTTCTTTTTAGTGTTTTTTATTGAATAAAAATTAAAAAAAAAAAAGAAGAGAATTATTATCAAAATACATAAACTTGCATAATATTTATTTTATTTTTATTTTTTTTTCAATGAATAAATAAATCTTTTACACTCAACACAACATTTTGATTTCGTATAGAGAAAAAATAAAATTCCATATTGAAGTAAAAGTTGAAAATAAAAACAGCGATCATATGTATTAATTTATTGTTTTTTATTTGTTATATAAAAAAAATATATTATATATTGTATATAATATTTCTTTTGCACAATTTCATGGTACTGAAAATTTTAATTCAAAAAATTATTATTTTCAGTCTCTTTGAAACATTCGGCGGGCTTGCACACACGTGAGCTGCTAGACTTGTGCGAACAAAAAAAAAAAAAGATAGCGTTTAAATTTGTTTGGAAAAAGGCGCAATATTTAATTCGTTGTTTTTTTTTTGTGGGTTACTTTTAACAAAATAATAATAATACTAATAATAATGTACTTGAATTTTATTGATTCATAATAATGGGGAAAAAATAAAAAAATAAAATATAAAAATTGTTCAAACAAAATAAAAAAATAAATAAATCGAGTTCGTTGCTTGAATCTTTTGTTTAATATTTTAATTATTATCGTTGGAAAAAAAAATTATCAAGTACTCGTGTGACTTTTAATGTTCTATGAATTTAAAATAGTTAATTTTTATTTGCATTATTTTGATTTGATTTCAAAACTAAATAATATTTAGAAGTTTGAATGAAAAAATTTAGTTCAGAAATATCTTTTTATTTTGGACAAAATTTCGTTATAAATTGTTAAAGTTTTTGAGATTGAGTATTTCTTCAAACAATGCGTCGGCGAGTTTTCCGAATTGTTGAATTCTCTACTTGATGCACACCCAATTAGCGCTTGCACACTCTTTTGTTAACACTAACACGCTTAACCAAAGTTTAATGACGATAAACGTTGATAAATTCTCACTCCGTTGGTTTATTTAAGACCAGCACAATTATTTCGTCGATCAACTAATTACCTAAGTTCTGTTTCTAGTTCTTGCAAGCGCCAGGGCATTTCCAGATTAAGTAAGCTTTTTGTCACTTTTCATATTAATTTTATTTTTGTTTTGTTATTCAGAGTGAAATCATAGACATAAATTTCTATGTATTTCTGATGTCAATGTCGAACTAAGCTAAATTTTTACAGCGACAGCAATTGTGACCCACAGACGGAGGAGATTAATTTTTCTCGTTTCGTTTTCTTTCAATTTATTTATTTATTATTTTTTTTACGTAAGGATGTTTCTTTTTCACGGAACGAAGAAGTTCTTAATAAAATTTACTTGAATTTCAGAAATAGTTTATAAATTGCATATAAATTATAGAAAAAAAAATAAACACTGAAAATATAAGAAAAAAAATTATTTATGTGGAAAATTTTTTAAAATTTTGGTTCATTTAAAGAATATTTAATATAAACAGTGAATAGAATATTTAAAAAATGTTTACAAAGAAATATTGTTGTCAAAGAAAATAATATAAAATAAAAATTTTAAATGGCTTTAACTAATTTTACAATACCATTTGGTGGTCATACGACCCATCATTGGGCTACAACAGTTGGTCCACTTCAACCTTATCATGCTAGTGCTGTAAATAATTTATTATATGGTCCTGCTGGTCATCAAACGTCTGATGATACTTCTGAATATTATAAAAATAATCCTTATTCACAACCGCAACAACACTATCAATCTAGAAGAAGAACAAGTAATAATAATTATTTGCCACCACCACCACCACCATCATCACAGCCAATATCCTCACATTTATCTCAATCAAGAGGTAGAAGCTCAGAATCGCAATTTAATCAACAGCAACACCAACAACAACCAAGTGGTCAATATTTACCGGTGGTCCCACCAACTCGACCATATACTGAAACAACTTATAATTCGGGTTCAGCTGGATCAAGAACACAGTTTTTTAATGGTTATAATACTCAAACAAGAATATATCACTCACAAACACATCAGACTGTAACACCTGCCCCAGATTCAACATATCCTCCACCAGAATTATCTGAAAATAATGATGATTATGGTAATATTCCAAATAGAGGTGACGGAATCATTGGAAATGAAAATAAAAATGTTAATAATGGTGCTGGTGACAGTGTAGCTGGAAGAGATGATCCATTTCCAGAAAGACCACCAGGTTTTACGAGAGTGCAAGCTGGACAAGGCTCAAGGACACAAGTTCATGCTGTTTTAGATTATGATGTGGAGGAAGGTGAAGAAGACTACAATGATACTGATGATGCTCACAATTTAGATCATGGTAAGTGTGGTGTGATAAAAATGAATGAAATAATATATTTTACTTACAATGTTTTTTATGTTTAAATTGTTTTCATTAAAACTTTCAAAATTCAAATCCCTACACATGTTAATGACTATGATTATTGAAATAAAAATGGGTTGATGTTATAAAATGTTATTTGCATTTGATTTATGACGCCATAATACGCCTGCTGATTAAAACGAATATACTATAATTTTTGTTTCCTTGACAAGTTATGAATCATTTTATATAAAAATGTTATCTATTTAGGGAATTCTTGAATGTCAATTCCGCTTTAAAACTATATAAATTTTAACCGCAATATATTTAATCTAAAAAAGTGGAAATTTTTAATTAATTTAATGAAACTTCATTATGTTAATTTTTATATACATAGTTGACCCAGAATAATATACAATATAATATAGCGAAAATTAATTGATTTCTTACGATCTTTTGGGGAATATATTATGGTATTATCAAAAAAAAATTAAAATAAAAATTCACTAAGTTTATTCTACACTGACAAACATTTTTTTTGGATTTCCTTTCGCAAAATATATTTTTTATGTGGAAGCAATAATTTTGTTACAACAATATTTATTTTTTCAGATTTCGTAAATAATTTGCTTGATTTTTTTTTTATGTTTTTGCCTCTTAATGAAACTGAATTAAATATAAGAACTTTAATACATATACTGTAACAATTTTTCCTTTTTTTTATCGTGTATACTCTTCTCCGTTCATAAATCTGATGGTCTCCTGATGCAAAAATAAACAATTAACTCCTTGTAAAGTGGACAAAATTTTTACAATTTTTACAATTAATAGTTTCGTGACAATATTTTGTGTAAGTTCATTTTAATTAACTACCCCAATAAGCCGAATTTTAGACACCAATATGAATTTTATATATTATAAAATTTATATACTTTATCCTAATGTTTTTTTTGTCTTAATTGTTATTTTACTTCTGTGTCATAAAAGCTGATAATTAACAATAGTTTGTTTATCATTAACAATAATATTATGTTCGTCATTAACAATTTGTCTTGTGTGGTCCAGTGAAGTATTATAACGGCTTGAATTCAATGATTTTGATACTTATTGAAAATGAAAAAATGCAGATCATAAAATTTATATAATATTTGGTGCTGAAGATGCCCATGAATTAATTCAGTTCCATTTGAAATTCAGCAATCAATGAAACATAACTTTGAAATTAAATTAGGAGGCAATAATTTAGCACAAAATAATAACGTGAATTTGTTGAAATAAATTGAAATAAAAAAACTTATATTTATCAAATTTTATTATTTTATTTAATAAAATTTCAATATTCTACTATAATTATAAAAACGAGAATTTTAATTAAGTATAGGTTAATGCCCGTTAATCAATTAGAGCTTATTTCGTTTTGCAAAATAAAAAATAAAATAAAAAAAACAGGAAATACATAATTCGTAATACAAAATATTTATTAAAAAATTTATATTCTTCTTATTGTATAATAATAAATAAGTAATTCATCTTTTAAAATGATGCTGTTAATCAATTTACCGGCAACATAAAAAAGTCAGTTGTTTTTTATAAAAAAAAAAAAAAAAAAACAAAAACAAATAAATAAAATGAGTAAATATTATGTACCTACGTATGTATATTATAGAATGGACATTAATATTACATATATAAATAACATATAACACATATATTTATTTTTTTGTCATTTTCTTTTTTTAATTCTTCAAAAAAAAAAAAATTGTTTTTTCTAAATAAAATAACAAAAATTATGTAATTAGTTTTATTTCTGTCTGACTGAATCATCTTTAAGAATAATATATTTTGAAGTCTCTGATTTTTAATGAGAAAAAAAAATGTAACACCTCTTCATTAAAAAAAAATATATATAAATATAGAAGAGAATTTGTTTAAAAAAAATTGTTTTTGTAACAGTAGCAATATAAAATGTTAATAAAATTCAAATAAAATGTTCATTTAATGTTGGTTGACTTATTATGGACGTTCGCAGTATGATTTAATAAAATAACATATATTCGATATTAATATTTCAATTCTGCGATTATTTGTAAAATTAACTAAACTATCTTATTGTTATTTGGTATTATATGAATTTATGATGAACACCGATGTTAACTTTTTTATGTTGTATTTTAATAATTAATATTTTTTTAAAAAATTATTTTGTTAAATAAGATTTGATTATTATTTTAATTCTAATAATTTTTAACGAAAATTCAAAAAAGTAAATATATGTATACTAATTTTTGTTATTCTTTTAAAACTATTCACATTTGTCTTTATTTTAATTGGTCCAGTAATTTCAAAGCATAATAATATCATGTGATTCTAAAGTTTAGAAATTTAATTTTTTTATAACATTTAGAAGGGTTCAAGGATACCTACCTATTATGGCATATTATTTTTTTGTTTTTTAAATCATTTTTTCCATCGTCACCAATTATTTCAGGAATCTTTCAGTTTTGTATATTCTGTTAACTATTTTTGTTATACAAAATAATTTATTGTGATATTTGAAAAATAATTGAATGACCTTAATTAGACAAACCTAATCAATTGAGTTTTTCGAAAATAAATTTTAAACGCAAATCAGTTTTTTTTTTTCAACTTCAAAAATGTTTTAAATATTATTAGAAATCTTGTACTGTTAATCAAACATGATAAGAGTATAACATTTAACATTAATTTATTATATCGTTAAATAAACATTCTCATTTATTAGTAAATAATATTGTCTTTATAATCCGATGATATTTAATTTTAAATTATTTTTCATGTCGAAATAATTATTTTCATAAAGCTAAATACAGAATTACATGTTGTCAATCAATTACAAGAATAGCATAAATTAAAACCCAAAAAAAAACACTCAGATCACAGTTATTTAACATCACAATTAATAATTATTTCGTAAGATAATTATCATTGATGACAAAATTACAAGTAAATTGTTGCCATAATGTTAAAATAAAATTTTATTAAAATTCTAAAGCTGCTCCAGCGTACAGGTGTCAATTATCGTAAAAAAAATAAGATTATAAAGTTGAATAATTAAATTAATACTAAGTCGATTATTTTTATTATATTTTAAAGTCATAAAGTTTTCCCATTATTAATAAACTTTTATGAATGATCTTACGAAAATTAAAAATTTCCTTGTTAATTGTAAATTATTTCTTCGGATATTTAGTACACAAAAGCAAATGTGTAAGACTATTTTAATGTCTTCTAGACTCTAGAGTAAAGTTTTTCAACAAAAATATAATATTAAAATTGCAGGTCAAATATATTTCAGTAAGAAAATTAATGATTCAGTCCTTAAATTAATTTACGAAAATTACTTTGCTTAGAGAAGTGATTTTTTTTTTCTATATTTTTGTAATGTAATGTGTTTTTGCAACAAATTAAATTAACAGCGCTTTATACAGAACCTCTTCATATTTTCTTTAACTATTTAAAACACTTTTATTTATCTTAATTATAACTTTGCCGGGGTCCTTTAGGATTTTCTTTTTAAAGTCTTTAGTCAATTATTTTAAAAGTGTTAAAATATTTAAAATAATGCAAAATTAAAAATATAATTAATTTTAATACAATTGTAGCTTTGAGCGATTTATTTCCGAAAAGGAAAGTATAATTTTTTTCACCAACTTAATTCTAATTTATATTTTAATATTGGGCGTATATAGAGTAAACTAAAGAACTTGCAAAAAAAGAAAAACATATAAAATTATTGTCTTGTTAAGAGTAAAATTTATAATTACGTATTATTTTTACCCATATTAATGAATTATAAGAGAGGAAATTACACAATAAACTTTGCTAAAGATACCAACGCAAATTTATAAATTTTTAATTGATTAAAAGTTATCTAAACTTAATTAAAATTTATTATTTTCTGTCTTTTAGTGTTCAAATTTGGACATCTTGTCATAATTAATTTAATTTCAATTTTAATAAAACATTTTTTTTATATCTTTCATTTATGACTCAATTAAATTATCCAACATTATTATTCGAATGTGTATTAATCATCACTTCAGTTAATCTATAATTTATTTTAACATTCAGTTTATTCTAAATTAGGTTAACGATATAGTTGCTACAAAAAAAAATGCAACAAAATGAAGAAATCATTATGTATTTTAATTTTTAAACATTAATTCTTTTTTTTTTTCAATATTATGAATTAGTTAAGCTTATAAAATCATTATCATGTACATGTAATTAATTTATGAATATAAATTTAATTTATATGTACAAGTTCTAAAGAAACCCATGAAAAGTTTAATTACTTCAACATAACACTTCTTGTAGATTTATTAATTACCTTACTTTTGTTTTGGATTGTTTTCATTGAAATTAAGAAAAAAAAAAAACATTTTCTAAATAAAGTAAAAGTAAATTAGCGTTTAGGAAACAATCTAAAAATTTTGTTATTGAGAATATAAATAGAGCGGCACAGCGCATTTCTTGTTTATCAGAAAATTGCTAACTATGGGCTGGTAAATTCGTTATTATTCGTTATTACAATTAGTACGTGAATTACATACATAGTAATCATATAACTTAACTCTCTTCTTTATGACTAATTTAAGTATTTTCAATTTTTACAGATGGAAAAAAGTCACAAAATCCAACAGTAACACCAATTCAAGGACCAATATTTGTAAAAAATGGTACAGTTCCAGTTGTGCCCCTATTCTCATATCCAACTGTTAATAATGGATCATTTATTCAAATTCCTGTAAGTATTTCATATAATTATTTGTTAATTAGTTAATGCTCCTATATTTAAAATAATGCCAAATGAAATGTAGATTAATAAAATAAATATTCGTTCTATGTTATGTTGTGTTACAGTGCCTCATAATAATTCATTGAATAAATTTATTAAATTAATTAAATTAAAAAAATAAAATGAAACATCATTTTTAATAATGAAACTATATTTATAGAAAGTGTTTTTTCTAAAAAACCATTTAGAAGTTCTAAGTTTTTTCAAACCAAATTTAATCAAAAATAAAATTTTATTTATATTTTTGGTTCACATCATTTGTCATAGTAATGCATACCAAATGACAAAAAAACTAATAAAAATAAAATACCATCGCGCACATTGACATTGACACACTTTTATTTCGATTGTTATTAGTCTTTTTTGATTTGGATGTTTTATTTTGAATTAATTAAAAAAAAAAAACAAGATTTAAACAACTTTTGCTTAATTTCCGAAACTGTTTTAATTTTTGTTTAAAAAGATTTTTTAATAGAAGATGTTTATTGATGGATTTTTTTTTTGTTTTCTATGCAGTATTAAAGATATGTAAGAAATTTACGTAACATTTCAAGTTTTTTTAATTTTTATTTTTTTTATTTTAGTTTTGAAAAAATTTCATGTTTTATTTTTAATTTTTTTTTATTCTTTCGAGGAAATACATGTGATTAAAACATTACACTTATTTTATTTGGTTTAAAAACTAATTTGGTTTTCCAGAAATCTAATGATACTTGAAAAAAATTCTCTAATTTTATTCAATAACAAAAGACTTAAAATAAAACATAAATCTAATTTTTTATTTGCTTTGGAAGACGAGTCGTTGTAACTTATTAATTTGCTAACTAAGCATTAACACAATTTTTCAGAATAGGTAAAACGATACAGGATTCAACTAAAAAGAAGTCAGAATATGTATATTGATTTTAAGCCCTCATGTTTTTGGAATCTTATAAAAATAACTTCCTGTTATTACGTTGAAAAATATTTTGTAAGTCCAAACAAAACATTAAACATTCAATTTTTATCATTTATTTTATCCCAAAAAAATATAAATATAAATTAAAAAAACTAGTTTGAAATAAGTTTCATGATGTCAGTTTCAAATTATTGTGTTAGGTCAATAATTAAATTTAACTGTTAAGTACTACCATCAAATATAAAATTCATTTAAAAATTCTTAAAATTCATTGAATGAATTCAAGAACTGGTTACAAATAATACATACCACAAAGATGACAAAAATTGGGTTATACATTTTTTTTTTTTTCATTATTTTACATAAGTTGAAGTTTTGTGCGTTTATATAAATTGAACTACTTTCGCTTTTTTTTTTTTGCTAAATATTCTTTAGTGATCTTATGGTTTTCCTTTCATTTTTTTTTTTTTGTAATTGCATAATATTAAATTCATAAAGTTGACTGATAATGGGAATTAAACATTATACTTAAAAAAAAATTAACGTGTTCTCCTAAATAAATAAAAGATATACTGAAAAATCGTGCAAAAAATTAAAATATTATCGTTAAAGAAAATATATATAATAATGAAGTTACTTTCGTATTCTCTAAAATTATGTATTTTTGATTTTCAAATAAAACGTTTAAAAATTTTCGAAATATTTACTTACATTAAATTATAAATGGTTTTCTTAAATGTATTTATTAATAGTTTAAGTATTAATTGTTTTTTTTTTTTTTTTTAAATAAAGCATCGTTCAATATTGGGATTTGGCGCGAATATAATTTGTATTTGTCGTAAGAAATGATATAATAGTTTTATACCATTATACCAAAATGCGACATACGGTTAGTTTGAATTAACTAGTATGCAGATATTTTAAGCTCTTGAAGAACCAATACAACGTAATATAATTATGGTTAAATTTTTTTTGTGCAAATTAATTTTACTTCGTAAGTTATTTACATAAAAGTATATTTTTCCATTATAGAGTCTTATGTACGTATATTTTACTTATCTTTTAAGAGTAGCCGTGAATCACGACAATATAGTAAATACTTAAATGATTCTTTGAAAAAGTTTAATCTATTTACTCTTTTAATGTATGTTTTGATTATCTCGTTAGCCCTTTTCAATTTTAAGAAATAAACTTATTTTTACTCAAAAAATTAATTTTGTTATGGTTATGATTTTCGTTGCTTTCAAGTTCTTTACTATAAAATAAAGCTTACGTTATTCAGATAAGTGTTTTATTTTAAATGAAATATACAATTTCTTTAAGTGAATGAGAATTGGAAATGAAATTCTTGTAAATAAGTCCAGAAATTGTGTCCTAAAGTCTTCTGTTTTTTACTTTTATTTTTTCTTTATTTTTTTGATGTTTACTCTTTTGATAGTTGTAAGTTTTAAACTGCCAATGATAAACTTTCGGGTCTCAATATTAATTTTCAACAGTGTGTACGTGGAAATTAAATAAAAACAAAAGACTTAAGAAGCGAACTTTTCTTTTTTACTTACAATTTTTTTTTATTAATATCAATATCCCTTTCAGTTCTGTATTAATTAAAAATAATATTGTAAATTTTGTCTACAATTTAACTTAAATAAACTTTATTTCCTGTAAGAGATTTGTTTTGATATTTAGTAATCAAAATATTTACTTAAAAAAAAATAATGTATCATTATTTGTTCGCAAATATTGTACATAATAATAAAATTAAACATATATTTGTTAGACAATTTTAGTTTTGAATTTATATACGCAGTTTGATCATTTTATAACAGAAAACCGTTTCGATCTTTTAAATGATAATTTTATCAAATAACTCAGTGGGTTATTGCACGATCATCACGATTTAAGATTTAAGTAGAAAAAATTAAATAAATAATATTACGACACTATGTATCATTTGATGTATGATCTACAAATTTTTTTATAAACTAAAAATGATGAATTTAAATAAAACAAAAGTCTTAGAAACATGTAAAAAAAAAAGTTGCACCATTTTTTTTGGATAATTACATTTTAAGTCTCAAATCGAAAATAAACACAAAAAATTAAAATATTAGTCTACGAATAATAATAATTATTTTTAATTTTCAATCCCCTAAAAATGTATGACGGAGGTATTAATATACAATTTTTCAGGTAAATAGAAATAAAACTTCTCTGTTAATTTTCTCGTCCTAAACTATACTTTCTTCAGCTAAAAAAATCATTCTGCATATTCCTAACAGAATTATAGCTCCTTTTATTGTTTACTTAAGTTAATTACTGCTACTTTTATTTCTGAAAAAAAAAACCATTTTATTAAAATTTTAACGTAAAAATAATATAATTTTTTTTAGCCTTAATTTCAATAAGATATAACATTGTCGTGGTATAACAATCAGATCAACTTATAACTCCATGTGGGTGAATTATTTTATATATATTTTGCATATGTACATTTTTGTAAAAGATTCAATAAACATATTAGGTTTTTGCATCTTCAATAATGTAAATTGATTAAGTAAGATAATTTACATAATCGCACAGTTATTTGAAATACCTACTTATTTCCGGAGTAATTAAAAAATTATTTTATGAATTTCTTTCAAACTAAATAAAAATAATAGATAAATTAAATAGATAAATATTAGAAATATAATTTTTTTTATGAAAACACAAAAGCCATAACGTGAATTGGAGAGAAACTGATGCACTCAATTCCATTTTTTAAATCAATTTTGAGGATTTAGTCTCATCTAATTTTATTTTGAGAAAGACAAATTAGATATTATATTGTGGACATTGTGGTGTATTATCTAAAATAAAATTATATATTACAAATATGATTGGTTTTAACATTATACACTAAATTGTAACCAATGGTGTCTATTCATTATTAATTGAGGTATTAAAAACAATGTTTTTTATTTATAATTAGCAGAATCTTTGAATAGACTTTACAAAAATAATATAAAAATAGAAATGAATTAAGATATTTTCCTGCTTTTCATAAATTAAAGCTCTTTGGAACTTTTCTAACCATTCGTATACATTTCTTAGCAACAAAAGGACTAAAATTAGCCAATCATCTGTTCAATATTTTCTTCTTAATAAAATGTCTACAGTTCTAACACTTTTTATGGTCCTACTCTTTCCATTTTCGAGAGCAATAAGTTTTAATATTGATTTGCTCATTACTCTTTACAATATACATACAGCATTTTAATAATATAAATATTTTAATTCAATTAATTTAAATAAAATATATGCGATTTATTTTTTAATTTTTAATCACATAATATTCTGAAACACTCATCTTTTTTTTAAATAAAAAATTACAACCATATTATTATATGTAATTTTTTATGCATTTTGTTATGTTGTATAATAAATTAAAGCATAAATGTCAAATGGTTAATAAATTTTGAGCTTAATAAACAGCAAACATACGTTTTTTTCCACTTCATTGAAATGTCAAAAAAAAAAAATAAAAATTGTAAAGACGGGATACATTTTAGTCACAAATGCAAACAAAAAATCAAATTAAATTAATATAAAACATATAAAATTATGGCAAGAAAACACGAATTAGTATAAAAAATCTTCCGAATAATGTTTTTAGATATAATTAATTTTATTTTTCTAGATTATTATTATTATTTTTTTGTTAGTTTTATTCCATGTTAGGAAAATTACCTTGAACTATTTACAGAATTCTGTTCAATTTTTGATCTTACAAATTCAAATGAAGAATTTCAGTGTTTATTTTTTACAAGGCCATCAAAAATGAACGTCAGCCTGTCACTTATAAAAAAAACAAAGATTATCCATTAAATTTCTGTATTACATATTTGAAAGTAAATTTTCTCACGCGATGTAGAAAAAAAATTCTAATTTACATCTTTTAACATCAAATTGGTAAATTGGAACTCGAGTAATATATTCGATACTTTGGTATTATGACTTTTGCTAGAAAACATTGAAGAACTTAATGAAAATTGTAATATGAGAGTATTAAAAATGTCTTTACTTAAAAACAATCACAAACCAGCTGTCACCTCACCATTTCTACTTAATGTTTTTTTTAATATTTTCTTCAGAAGTAACAGATTTGTATAATGAGAAAGTTTAAATCGAGCATTTAATACAAAAAAAATTTTTGTTTTTGGTAATTATACTTAGTAATTCCCATTCTTTTGTGTCCATGAACCATTTTTATGTGTTTTTATACAGTTTCGTGAACATTTTTTTTTTAATTCGTCATTTATAACGATTGTATAAAGAAAGTTTTTTTTATTTTACCGACAAACTTAAAATAATATTGAAAAAATTTCCCGCTTTTTAATTTGAAATTATCAACATTCTGATCAAGTTTTTGAAATTTTAGCCTTTTTGAACAGAAATGGAAGTCATAAAATCAAATTTTTGACATTATTCCAATGATTTTAGTTTACAAAAAAAAAAAATCGAAATTAAATTAAATTAATATGCAAACCATGTTGTAAGTAATATGGTTAATAATATAATGGATTTTGAATGATTAACTTGGTATTAAGAAATAATTTTCTCATACATTTATATTCTTTTTTAATAAAAAATATACAGATTTTTAGCTATGGAATTTCAAGCTTAACACTTGTTTCTGAACATCATATTAAAAAAGTGCATGATAAATGAATTATTTTAAACTTTAATTTGCTAATTTATTTTAAAGTGTATAGTATATTTAATTTACCAATAAAAACTTGGTTTGGACCAACTCATATTTCCTATTCTACTTTTTTCTCATACTTTTTCAAGGTTTTTTGGGATCAGAATAATTATGGTATTTTCCAAATTCAGGCATAATTTGTAGTTAAACTAAAAGAAAATAACTTCCGGTTTTACCATATAATATAAAATATCCTTACATATTTAACGTCTAAATTTAAATGGGCACAGCAAGCAGTTTATAAATCAACAAAAACTTCTTTTATTTTTTTTACGTATGTGGCGTTAATAATTAATCAGCCTTATAATTTTTTCTCTTTAAGATACCACACCCTCTGAAAAGTAATTAAAATTAAATTTTATTCCTTTCTATTATACAGTTATTACTACCGTTATTTTATATGCAGATTTCCTTGAAATGGTTTATTCACATAAAAGTAAAGGTTACACATTTTATGCTCAATAATTGAGAAAACAGATACTGAATTAGTGAAGGTAATTATTTTTGAGCTATCAAATTATATAACTAAGATCTAATTCTAAATTCTTTGTTTTTGTACTTTTTTATAAATATTTTTCTGGATTGACTTCTTCAGACTATGATTATTAGTAAAACGATAAATGTGATGGTTAGTTGGTTGGTTATAGTGGCGGAGCCCCTCTATCTGAAGAGCCCCCAATTAGCACTTTCGCACCATTTTGCTACCACTTACTCGTTAACCAAGGCCTAACGGCGTTAATAAAAACTAGATCCACCCCGTGATGTTTGAAAATTTCACCACATCTCTGGGTTTGGCCAGTGATAAAAATGTTTATTTCGACACTTGATGTCGATTAATCTATAATAGTAGTTTAATTAAAAGTACAATGAATCGCTTTCTACTCCAATTTTTACTTTATCATTATTCACCTTTGATCTAAGCTTTCATTTAAAAGAATTTAAAAACAACAAACTACAGATGTTAAATAAAATAAAATAAAAATTTATTGTCTGCTGTGGCCCAAAAAAATTTGAATTAAATGGGAATAAAAAAAAAGTAAAAGTACTAAACTGTATTAAGGTCATTTTGAAATATAGTACGAATCTTATGAATTTAGTGCCAATTTAAATACTGGTTAAATACATAATTTCGTAATCCTGAGAATGAAAAGTGAAAGGTGCATAGTTTTTATGAGGTATGTTTTCGTTACAGTTTATATAATTAAATGATATAAAGATTTTTTTTTCTTAAATGTGTTTTAAAAATTAATGTATGGAATTAATGGATACAATGAAAAGTACAATGAACTTAATAACACAGTCCTTAATTTTCGAAATTGAAATATTAGGCCTAATTTAGTTTAGAAGTGAGTCATATATACCAAAATTTATATTGTTACTGGAAGACTGTTATATTGTAAGTCGATAGATTATTAGAAACCCGGTTTTCATATAGAAATACGATCTGCCAATCATTATAACTTGTAATTATAGGTATATAATTTTTTATGAAGGCACGTTTACATAAAAGACGTCTTTTATAAAAAAAATGTCTTCTACGATATAATTGGCCAAATCATATACTGAATCAGAAACTTTGTCGTAAAAATATTTATATCAATTTTATTGGATTATTATGAGAGAATCATTCCCTGTTTTTATTTCTTTGACATAAAAACTGAACAGATCTTGATTAAAAGCTTTTACTACGATAAGAGAACAATTTTTTTTTTAATTGCAAAAGCTTGTCTAGATCGTGTATTTTTATTAAATTATGCATGTTTTTTATGGAATTTAGTATATATATGTATATTCTCTATTACTATTATTATTATTATTATTGTTATTATTATTATTCTTTTTATTATTATTATTTTTAATTATTCTTAACGAATTAAATTAATTATATTAATTATTAATTCAATATTATTATATTTATATAAATAAAATCAATTTAATTTAAATTAGCATTCCATTTTAAGACTCAATAAATTTGCACTTTATTTTTATTCTGAGTACATAAATTTTATGTATTTATCTAATAATTTTTTTATATCAACAAAATTGAATAAAGTTAATTTTTATATTATTTTATATTTAAAGATATGGTGGACAGCATTATCTGTTGCTCTAGGCCTTGATATTCGTGGTGATGTTATAAGAGGAGTTCCATGTATTAAGCGTTTTCATCAATTGTTCTGTCCGACAGCAGGGAATAGTTATCCAATGTAAGTTCGAATATTTAAAATCTATTTTGGTCAAACAACTAATGTAATATTACTAAACAAGCCGTTTGCCATTAACTCAGTTATGATTATGAAGTGTTGATAAGTAATTATTGCGAACCATAAATTTAATGTTTTAAAATTGTTATAAAAACACTAAGTTATTTATAAAACTTGGAATATTGTGTTAAAAATTTATTAGAACTTTTTATAGAGAAAATGACAATTTTTTCCCTTTTTTTTTCAATGCGAGTATCATAATACAAAGTGTTTATGTTTATCAACGTGATCTGTACATCTGTACCTTAAATTATTGCATTTTCACAATCTATTATCGCTGGCAATACTTGTACTTATTGGAAACCCCCAATTTTTCCAAATTATGCATAAAAATTATATTTTTATATTTTTTTTTTATAATATTAAAAATAATTTTTATGCTAAGTATACACAGAAAAAAATTTGCTCGTACTCATTACGTCAAAAAAGTTCGTTAATGACATTCTCGTTAAGATAACGAAAAATAATGAATAAATACGTTTTTGTAACGGAAATTTCGTTTATTTTCTATTACGAACCTTTTTTTTCATTTTTAGTACTCGTTAAAAAAGTTCGTTATCGTTAAATACGGGAAACAAAAATTTCAATCCATACAGAACTTATATTTTCCATTTTACACATTGCCGTAAATTTAGTTCATAGCTCAGTGGCAGAGTTGATGGATTGCAATGTTTAGGACAGTGGTTCGAAGCCACAAGCGGGCATAAAAAAAATTATTAAAAAAAAATTAAATAAAAAAATTTAAAAAATAAATAATAAAAATAGAAACATAAATAAAAAAAATTAATAAATAAAAAAAATAAATAAATAAAAAATAAAAAAAATTAATAAAAAAAAATTAAAAAAATAAAAAAAAATGAAAAACAAAATAAATAAAAAAATAAATAAAAAAATAAATAAATAAAAAAAAATAAATACAAAATTTAAATAAAAAAAAAAATTTAGTCTAGTAAAATTTTTCTTTCGTATTTGCGGTGTTTTTGCTGAAGAATTTGAAAGGTTTTTGGTTTTGGGGTATAACGAACTTTTTTAACGAACTACGAACTTTTTTCAACGAAATGTTCGTTGTAGCCAAAATAACGAATTTTTCGTTGATTTTAACGAATTATTTAGTTATTAGTACGAGCAAATTTTTTTCTGTGTATTTATATAAACAACAATATTTTTCTGCTTCTCAAAAAATAATATGTACAAATTTTTGGGGTCATATAATATGCATCTTTTTACCTAACAAAAAGAAAAAAGAAGGATTTTTGCTTGTAAATGATATGCTGCTGTGAAGATAAATTGATGTCGCCTGCGAATTACCATCGACAATTGTGTTTTTAAATCAATTACACTTGGGTCAAAAATTTAAAATTTCTACTGAAAATAATAAATATTAATGATATAAATTATTGAAAAATGGTTAAATCTGGCTTTTATATGTTTACGGAGGAAAAAATCAATTGATTATGGAAGCACTGTGATGAAAAATCAATTAATTAAGCAATTATTTGTTTAATAAATCATTGGATTAATAACACTGTGATCATTTTTTTTTCATGTTAAATATTTTAATTATTGTTTCCCAAGCGTATATGAGAAAAAATAACACGAAGATGGGTATACAATGTATAAAAAAATTTAATAACGACAGAATTAATAGGTAATTTTGATCGACTTATGATTTCATTTTTTTTATCTATGCATGAACATAAATCCATTATTATTGTGGATGGTTAAAAAATAAATACTTTGTAGAATGTTTGAATTTTCTAAGAACCGTTTGCACTCTAATGTAGATCACGGTGCTATTTATAAGGATGCAGTTGAATTATGTTAGAATTTGAACAATTTGAAGTTTTATTTATCAATATATTCAATATTTGAAATTTTGTTTATATTAAAAAAAAAAAAAAGATCGAACCTTAATTAATTTCCTGATTTGTTTGTATTTTATTTTGTGCAAATATTGATTCATATATTTAAATTACCGTTTTAATATAATTACAATAGATTTATTCCCATATATAATATTTAATAAGTGAGAGTTTTTTTTTAACTGGTGGCAATAAATTAATATAACCCGAATTGTTACACTGTTGCGTACTTGATTGCATTATTGCTGCATCTCCTTTTTATATATAAATTATAATTGATTAAGAAATTTTCAAAAACCAATTTTATACAACGTACGAATAAATAATTTTTTTATGAATATATTCAATAAAAAAAAAAGATCGAACCTTAATAAATTTCCTGATTTGTTTGTAAATTGACATTTGGATTCGAGTTGAATCTAGAAAAAAAATTCTATAATATTGTTTACGTGAAAATTTTTAATTTGCTTAAAAATAATAAAAATATTTCAATATTTTAATAAAATTTATGATTTTTTAATAAAACTTTCACTTTTTACATAAAATATACATAAAAATAAATTTAATGAATTTTTTTCACAGGGATTTCATATTTATAATACAAACATAAGATAAGTTCTACTGTCTAAGACTATTAGCAAAAACTTAAAAGTTAAGCCTTAATTATTTATCGATTTGTATTTTATTGCTACTAGGTATACATTTTTTTTAGAGTTTCTCAATTTAATTTTGTTGATCAATTGAAATTGTTTCCTTAACTTAACTTGTTTCTTCAACTTAAACTATATATTTTAGAGTTCAAAGTTAAAGAAAAAATGTAGTACTAGTACAGAACCTCATAAATGAAGTATATGGCCCGTTTTCAGCATTTCGATTTAAGATACTTTAATTTTGTGATATTTAAGTCACAACTTCAATAGCATTATACCAATACCATTCAATCATATCATGTACAAATATAACAGTTCCATGTTAGAGAATATATATGTATTGTATATTCATCATCAAACCTTGAAACTGATTTCTTAATGAAAGCATATTTGATTTGAATACTTACATAATATTGTTTTCCATTTTATCTGCATCAAAAAAGAAAAATATCTTAGGAACAAATTAAGTTGAATATAGAAATAAAAATAAATAATTGGTACATGAAACTAAATAGATGAAGCTTCAATAATTTTAACACGACAGTTTTGATCTTACCTTAAGATCAGTATTTATGATAGAGATTACAATAAAATCACAATTAATAGATTTCATGAAATAAATTATGAGACTTAGGTGTATATTATTTTTAATTCAGTCAAACAGTGATCAAAAACTATTATAATAATCATTCAGTTAAATTCAGAGACACAATATTGTCATTTTATAATGCCCCTTTTATTTTAATGAAAATTAAATTGCAAAAACAGTTAATTTATTATAATTTTTTTATTTTGTAATTTTTGAATTAAATGACCTTGACCTTGTTTTTTGTTTTTGTATTTTATATTTTAGCAAAATTTCTAAAAATATACATAGAGGTATTTATTTTAATTTATTTCATTATGTTTATTTTTTAGTGATAAAATTGAAAGATTTATAGATGATAATAAAGCACTGATGAGGCGAATGTATGGTGACTTTGAGATGACAGAATTTAAATCACCTGGCGAGGATCAGCCTAATCGAAGGCGAAGAAGGTATATTGATGATCCAGATGTTTTTATTCCGCCTGGAGCATTTTCATCGGATAGTTATGAAAGTGTACCCGATACAGAAGCCGGTGAAACATATTTTGGGAAATTGAGAAAAAAGCGACAGAGTCCTAGTAATAATAGTAATATTAATAATAAGAATAAAAATTCTAATCAGCCGAATCGTGGAAGAGGAGGACCAAATAATGCTCCTAATCCAAATGAGAGTAATACTGGAAGGTATTAAGAAAGCAATTGATATAATATTCATAAAGAATTATCAAAATCGTTTTTATTTTTTTTATGTTTAATTTTAGAGTTGATGCCTGTGAGTCTAAAATAGAAATAGTAACACCTTATTGGGCTTCAAATTCAGCTGGTAAAATTCGTGCCATCGTGAATACACAACATTTTGAACAAGCCATTCATCAAGAAATTTGCACGTAAGTAATTTTTGTATTATTTTGAATGTTTCTCGAATTATTGTAGTTTAGACATTATATAACTTTGAAATTTTCTTAATATAGGAAAGTGCAAACAAGACGATGTGGAAATGATTGCGGTTGTGAACAAAAATATAAATGGCATCGTTTATTAGCTTATGATCCAGATAATGATTGTAAAGGAATTTTTATGGATTGGTTCCTATTTCCATCATGCTGTGTTTGTAGATGTAATCCTTGAGTGCATAATCCCTACTTAATTTAAAATGATCTGTTACTTTTAAAGTTATACAAATGGATTAAACTATTAAATATATTTGTTTCATTCGTTAATAATTAGCAAAAAAAACCTACAATCAGTCTATTTAGTAATTTCTTTTAAAATACCATAAGAATTTATAGAATTTTTAAATTGATATATGATTAAATTAATTATCATAATTATATATTACATTTGAAACTATTTTGATGAAAAATTAATTATCAATATCAATTAATTTGTCTTATTAAATAATATTTTTAATGTAAATTTGAACTACATTATATTACATTTATTATTAGCATTATAATAATTTTTTAAATTATAGTTTTACTTTTACTATACATTATTTTTATTATTAATTTTTCTGTTAATTCATATTATTTACCATATATTAGTTTTGTACATATAAATTCTTTAAGAAAATTCAATAAATTTTCAAGGTATAGTTATGTTAATTTTTTAAGTTAATTTTCCAAAATTTTACATCATAAGTTTACATAATCGCAATAGGTAATAACTGATTATGGATGTCACAGTGACCGCTCAATAAGAAATTATGTTGCATTTGAAAGTGAAGGATGAGTCAGATAATGCTTAGTGTGAATGCAAAAGATTCATTTGAACGTTAAAAACATATCTAGTGTTCCTAGCTTGAATATTTGAATATGTGAGTTGGATTGGAAGAGAAATTGACTGCTCCACTAACTTTATTAACTTGTCGAATTTCAGAGTATTTTCTAAAAAAAAGTATGGCACAAGAGAAGACCATTTTTTAAAATTATAATGAAAGATTTTCTTTTAAGAGTATTAATGATTGATCTGTTAAAATATATGAAAAATATTGACAAGCTGAAATTCATTTTATGTATGATAGTCTCGCTTAGAAAATATCAATATTTTTGATAAAATGGTATAATAAATAAAAAGCTTACTATATATGTCACGCAAAACATTTATTGTTTATGATTTTTTTTATATCTCTGTATTATAAATGATTTGTTAGAGGTCCAGAAAGAAATTTTAATATAAATAATTAAGTATAGAAAAACTTTAGATTTTTGTTTCAAATTATAAATAAATAATCTCAATTTGAGTCAAAATAATAGCTAATTATGTATTAGTTTAATGATAGTAAATGATGTGTCAATAAAAGTTTGCCTATATATATATTTCTAATTTTAAGCTTTTGTATTAAAAAATTACAATAAATATTTTGTATAAATTGTTTCATTTTATATAACAGTTATTTCATTACTCATACTGAGTCTAAAAATAATATACTTTCATAAAAATCTAAGACAATGATCTATGTAAGTGACTTTCATATATTTTTTGTTAATTTTGAGCATACCTACGTTATTCGTTATATATATTCTTCAATGGCATTAAAGTTTATCAGAATATTTTAGTGGGTCAAATATCAGAAAATCTTGTTATATTTTCCGGTAGTAACATAACTAAGATCAAATGATTAACACGTCGCCGTATCGCCTTTTAATTCTTATTATTATATTACCGCGACAGTTAAAAAAAATAAAAGAAATAAAAGTTTTAAGTTTTTAGTTTTTTTTTTTTTTGTTTTTCAACAAATTCACCACTAAGCATTTTCATTGTAATGAACCAAATGGTTAATATTTCAGCGAAAAAAGTGTTTCATTCATGTCTCTTTATTTAAAATATTTCTCAAATACTTTTCTTGCATTTTATTTAGTAACTAAAATTTTATTTTTAATCATTTCGTCCCAAGAAATTTTGTTATTTGTTACATTGATATTGATATTAATTTCAATATCCTTGAATTGTTAAAATTCATTGAGGAGGATTGTTATTTAGGATTTTATTTTTTTAAACTTTTTCTCAATTTCATTAAGTATTTAAAGTATTTATCCTAATTAACTGGCGCTGGAAATAGATTTTCAAAAAGACAGGTATATGAGTAGATGTAGATTGACGAAGCTTAAAAATATGTATAGACCCTGTTTCTGGCCAAGGGATTAAAGAAGTTTTCAATCTAAATTGGTTTAAGAATATAGAGATCCATCGTAGAAATATTAAAATACAAAATCCGAATAATTTTTTAAATTAAATGTTCAAAACGGGATTTTTTCTATTTGTTTTCATTTCTGAAAGAAATGTTTATAAAAAGTAGAAGAAAAAGAATTAAAAGCTTCTTTTTTTTTTGGATTTTTAAAAAAAATTCTTTCCAACACCTTTGCCTCAATCATGTCGCTAAAAGTTTTTTTTTTTTATTTCTTTTTAATCTTTTGTAATAATTTTTGTTTTTATTATGTTAAACAAAGAAAAATTACATACTTTCTTTGGTTGGTGGTAAAAGAAAAATAAGAATAAAATTTTCACTTCACTTGAGTGTAAAAAATGGTAATAATTTTTATTCTTGGTAAAATGGGTTCATTACGTTTAGATTTTTAATGGATTTTATGCGTCAAAAATGGAAATTTCTTGATGAAAGATTTCCGAATTTAGTTTTTTTTATACATATGTTTATTTTTAAAAATTCTTTATTTTATTTATTGAAAATTATAGAAATAGGTTAGAATTTAGGGCTACTGAATTCAAAAATATAAATTCGTTGTGACTGTAGTATATTAATAAAATTAAATGAATACAAAATCTATATCGTTTCTCAAACTATAATATGTATAAGAATCTCTCGAACTCATTTACAATATTAATTTTTTTTTAATCTCACATAAATAGTTATATTACAAAAAGCTCAGTTTTGAATATTTAAACTTTGAACGAATTCTGCTGGAAATAAGCCATGTCTGTCACCTCCAATGCTACCGTACCACCAATTCTTATCTGAGCAATCTGTAACTTCAATTATTTCACCTTGTCTGAATCCTAATTCATCAGCTTCCCTTGATTGAAAATCATATAATGCAATAACTAATTTCTAAAATCGTAAAATTTTTTAATTATGCTACTTAAAACGGACTTAGTAGACATCATTTCATAAATTATATTTGAGTAAAATAATAATTTAAAAGCAAGAATGTTACTGTTAAAAATATAAGAAACATTTGTTTTACCTTCTGCTTATAGCTGAAAATTCTTAGGCATTCTTACATTTTTTTGTTCTTCGTACAGAAAATAGCATGAATATTAAAAACATTAATTATGTATGTACTGAATTAAATCTTACCTTTTTCGTATCTCCATCTTTTAAAGTTACATTTTGGTTTTTTACAATCGGTTCATTTCTATGATGTTCTATTAAATCTGGAATAGTGGGAAATTTTCTTAACCAAACGAAATAAGTTTCATTACTTTCATCAAACAGAATTTTCAAATGATGAATTTTATCGTGGCATCTGGAAAATATGAATGAAAATTAAATCAAAACTCTTGTTATGTAATGATTTTCTTTGTATGTAGTTGGTTAGTTATTATAGTTTCTATAATTGTTTTATAGTCTACAAATATAGTCTACATCGTTTCACTAGCGTAATATGTGAATAGATAGATATACAGCTGATTGTTCTATGTATACCTATTGGCAAAATCAAATTTTCATAACCATCTAATCAAATTGTTAAATTTTCAACATACTTAACTGACAGCGAATATTTTGACACAGCTGATTCAGAAATTCGAACAAGAAAAGAACCAATTTCTTTAGGAAGTAATCCTTCTTCAGCTTCAAATCTTGTCGTATTACCTCGGAACCATCTAAAAATAATTTTTTTTAATTAATTTATCAAAATTGATATCAAACAAAATTTTGTCAATTTATTATTGAATATTTTGTCAATTGAATCAAAAATAAGTTTTTTTTTTTTTTTTATTTTATCAACCGGAACATAATTGAGTTTTTGAGTTCAATGAGTTCGGATTCAGGGTTTATAAAAATATTAATCCTGAATAATGTAACTTACTCGAACACCTTCAATTCGTTCATATTGATTGTCTGGATGTCAATGCATAAATTTTTATAATTAGATGACTCAAAATGAGAAATTAATTTCCTTCGTTAAAATAATATGAACAAAAACAAAAACAAATTTTATTTCGATAAAAACCAATACACAGTTCAAAACCGCAAATATTTTATTAAGTTTAAAGCAAACTTTAACAAAACTATATTGTAGTTTGAAAATCGCATTTTGCGTGTACGTACATATATCTAAATAGCAATAAAAATTACTATCTCTAAAATAATCACCTTAAGTAAAAAACTATAGCAGACAGTGTTAGTAATTAGTTATCTTGACATAGTTAACATTATTAGACTTATGCTAACTTTTATCTCAATCACTTAAAAAGGCCTAACATTTTAAAACATGAAAAATTATTCACTTTATTGTTTAAACTTATTTCTGTGTATACCTACAAAGTACAAAACTTATTATTTTATTTTAAATTAAAAATAATTTCATTAAAATACAAATATTAGTGTAAAATAATAAATTTAACTTGTTAAATATTGTGCAAATGTATAATTATTACATTAAAGAAAAAGACGTATAACGAATACACACATTCAATATTCTTACAAATCAATCAAAGTGAAGTTCATGAGGTTTTGAAATACTAAAAATTTTCCTTAAAATGTAATAATATTAAATTCTAACTTATATAATATTGTAAATAAAAATATCTCAGAAGAAGAGGCATAAGTCCTAAACTCTGAATAAAATTATATTTTAAATTATTGTATATACATCTAATATTAAAATAAATAAAGAATTGAATTGAATAGAATTGAATCAAAGTGAAAAAGGATTTTTCTTTTTAAAATTTTAGAAAAATCTGTTTTCAAACCTTAAAATTTTATCAATATCTTTCCACTTATGTTTCCTATTATGCTATCAGTACACTCTGTTAAAAAATTTAGGGAAGCAATACATAATATTTGAGTGAGTTTTAATTTTATATATTCTTGCTTGGTACATATTTGAACATTATTAGATTATAATCTGTTAAATTAAATAATTTGAAATATATATAATTACTTTTCTAGCATTATCGTCTTAAATTTAATGTCCCTTACTGTATTGATATTATATAAGAGTTTCTTCTCATAACAAAGCAATATTGAATTTTTTTCTTTATTAGGTTTATTTTATTAATTTTTTTTTGCATAAAACCACAAATTTCAAAATAAAATTCTCTAACAGTTGTTAAAAAGTTAAATTTATGAATCCGCGTGTTGGTACAACATGTGCATATTAAAAAAATAAATAAATAAATGTATTGCAAATAAAAAAGGGATTCCTTTCAACTTTATGACATAATGATGTTTTTTTTTTTTTAGGAATCAACAAATACACAAGATTTGCAAATTATTATTGGAATTGTTGTTTTTTTTTTGCTAACTCAGAATATTTTTTTGTTGATTTATTAAATCCATTTTTTTTTTTATAAATTTTTTGATTTAAAAAAAAAGGGGATTAAAAAATGTTGAAAAATTTGTCGCCAAATAATAATTAATTTACATGCTTTAAATTTTTTAATGCGTTGGGCATCGTTATGTTGTATTTAGTGCTATAGAATTTAGATCACTAAATGGAGTATTATATGCGTCAATACACATGCAATCATTTAGATGCATCTGCGTTAATAATGAAAAAATTTAGATGCATCAGTGTATATAATGAAATTATTTAGATGTTTCGTATTGAATTTTACGTAATACCTAAACAAACATAATATCTCTCACAATATTTCAATACAGCCAAATACAAAAAAAAAAGAAGAGAAAAAATGAGAAGAAAAAATATTCTCTCTTTGCAACTACCTCTCCCCTACGCATTAAAACAGTATATTGGATATGTAAACAAAATTTGTTATACAACTTGTTCTGTATTTACACAAAAATACATTGACACTTGTCAATTTATATCACTCGACCTTCGGTCTCGTGATATAAGTATTGACTCGTGTCAATGTATTTTTGTATATACAGAACTCTTAATTAATAACAAATTAAGTTTACATATACAATAATCTACTATTATAATCCAATTTTTTTATGTAAGTATTTTATAAAATTGTGAAGTTCTGATAATTTTATAAAGAATTATTATGTTTAGAATAGGATTTTTAATGAACACTTACTTAGTAGTATAACTATAAGTGAAGTAAAGTTATGTCCCTAAAATATAAGCCTAAAAGTAAACTATTAAAAAAAAAACATTATGTATTTGAAAGCCTATAAACAACACATATAGTTTTAATTTTTAGAATTACGACTTAGAAGGTTAAAAAAATGTCCACGCTGATCAATCAAATCCTTTCACTCCTTTCAATGCCAAAAAAAAATATTTGAAATTGTTTAAATAAAAATCTTTAAGAATAACCTTTTAATCAAAGTAAAATTTTTTTTTGTTCGTTATTCAGTCCTAAGTAAATTCTTTTTTTTTAAACATACATACGTTGTAGCTACATTATTATATTTGGATGCTTCTGATTTGTTAACATTTTTAATTCAGTAACATAATATTTAATAAAATTGTGCCATAAAATAGTCACGTGTACAATATTTATTTTACTTTTATCTAAAGACATGAGGATTCTCTTTTATGTTAATAATGGTGTAAAAATCAGAATACCTACTTGTATAAATCTTAAGATATAAAATCTGATAATATATGTAGAAGATATACTTACTTCTACTTTTACTTAAGAAATCATTGAATCATATTAACAGAAAATTTATCAGTTGCAGTTAACTTGCACGTGCATCATTTTTACATTTTATTTATTTTACGTATATGGTTTGATGAAGCGGTAAATATAATTGAAATTAGAATTAGTGTCTACATTGAAATCAAAGAATTTTGGAGGTAAATATTATTCTAAGCTTGCAAATATATTGTATTACGATTCTGGATAAAAGAAGGACTTCTCTAAGGTACAAGTTTTATCATCTATGGGTGTGAGAATCATAATTGTATAATCATTGTGGTCCCAGTTTCCAATTTGCGTTCAATTTTCCAGTTATTTTAATATAAATATTAAGAAATTTTCCAAGAGTTTTATATTTTTATCCAGCTATTAAAACGGGCTAAAAACAAAAGTACACAATAAAATTTTAAATATTTTTGAATTCTCATCGTTATTTAATACTAATAGCAATTGATAGCACGAATTAGTATACCAAAGGTTATTAGAGAAATTTCTTCATAAATGAAAGATTTCATATTATTAATAAAAGAAATTTAATATCATACTCTTAATCTAAAATTTTAGACATTTATCTTATCTCTATAAAATAAGTAAAATATTTAAATAAAAATTCTCTTAAAATATTATAACGTCTTAAACTTTAATATTGAAATGAAGTCATCAACTTTTTTGGTTAACTTTGTCTATACTTATTGAAAATATAAAATTTTTTATTTTCACTAAATATGTACAATACATATTATGTAAAAGGATTATGATATCATTTTTATTTTTTTTTTTTAATTTTAGCAAAGGAATAATTTATGTTCAATTGAATAATAACTTGTACATAAATCCTTTTTAGATATAGAATATTATAACTAGAGAGTATAAAATGAAATGATTGAAATTTTTGAATAGTTCTCATTGTTATGATTTATCATGTACCAAGAATTTATGTGCGATATTGTTTTTTATTTTTTAATTTCTGATAGACAATAATAATATTTTGAATGTCAATAAAAAATACTGTTGCTTTTCTCTGTTCAGTTTTGGTATTTTATGAATATTATTATATGTATTGGACAATAAATATTTACACATATAGCTAAAATATTGATTTTTATTTGAAAATTTGATTTAGGTTTTATTACAAAAATTTATACGGAAGTTAAAGTGATTCTGTTTTATGACTTTATGATGAACAAAATTTATTCACCATGCTATTGGGTCATAGTTCTTAATGTACGGCAAAGATAACAAATCTTAAACCCAAAATCTCTCAAATTCTGGAAACAATAAATTCTTCTGATGGCAAAAATAAAACTATTCCGCATAAATATTAAGTTCTTGTGAAAAAGAATATCTTACATATTTCTCTGAAAAAAAAAAAGAAATAAAGCTTCTATTTTCAGTATGTTTGTTTAAGTGTTTTAGGCTTGCTTATCAGAACAATCACTAATGAATGCTCTTAAAAATTTCATAATTCAAATAATTCACTGATTTTTTTTATATTTTATAAAATTATTTTTGCATTGTAATTTTAGTTTCGGAAATTGTATCAACAACTAAGTAAAATGAGAAAATTAATTTTTTGAAGTGAATTGTCCGGAATAAATCAATGCAAAACTAGAAAAAAATATTGTATTGACAACATAAGTTTTTTTTTATGTTTTTCGCAACACAGGAAATAAAAGTGGTGGGCCAAAAAAAAAAAACATTATTTCAATTAAAAATATCAGAATGGAAAAAAAAAGTTGAAGAATATTCACTCATTTTATAAAATTGCAAAATAAAAGAAAGTTTTTTTTAGCCAAACAACCAAATGATGAAAATTTTGATATTGATCCAATTTTCTCGTCCAGATGTTTAAGTGCAATGATGACCACACAACTTTTATTTTTATGAATTATTAATAACTTTTTTTTCATTTAAAAATATATTTATTGAAAGGAATTCTAGAACAAAAATATATAAATGTGAGATATGTACATTTCGAATCTGTTTCTGTAATTGTGATAGAGCTTGGTTTGTTTGGAATAGTACAAAGTAATTTGAAATTCCATTATAGCATCAGCTCTTACCTTTAAATCACTCTTAACTATAAATCATTCTCTCAAACTAACTAATATATGTTGTACCTAGTACATATACATACGCACAAAGATTTTACATAGAAAAAGTTGATGTCTCCTCTCATTTAAACGTATTGGAGACAGGCTAAGTAAAATAATAGTATTTTAAGACGGAAAAAGAAGAAGAAAAATTTTAAGGTTTTCTATATGTCATATTTTATTATGATAATTTTAATAGGTTTGAATTAAATAATATTCTGAATAGACTTGCTTGCCATGTTTATTTCCTTCTTTTTTTTAAATGCAAATCGTTTTAAATTTGTCATTTTTTATTTCACTATTATTTTTCCGTATTTATTTTATTCCTCACATTCAAATGTGAAATTTTTCTGTTTATGGTTTTATTTTGTAATTTTTTTTTTTTTTCATTCACAAAAAATATACAATTTCCATCATTTTTTCACTTTATTGAAGAATTGTATATTTATTTTTCATTCAGTGGAAAAATGAAAATTAATAATAGAAAAAAAAAAGGAGTTCATTGAATGTGACGATAAAGTTATTCAGTGCAAATAACTGTCTGGAAGAATGGACCTTTCGTATATAATACTAAAGATTTATATACGAAAGGTCCATCACTAAATTTTTTGTTCAAAAATGACATAATTAACTTAATATTTTTTATCCACTTTGTACAACATTGTTTTCGATTTGACACAAAGTCTTGAAATTAGAATGTTCCGCGATATGCGATTCTAAGAAAAATTTCCATTTTTATCAATACCAAAAAATGTTTAAGCAGTCCAAAAAAGGGGTGGAAAATTTGTTACTTTTTTTAGCATCTAATGAGCTGTGATTTTATTAAAAGAATTTTTTTTTGTAAATCCATTCAACATGATATACCAAAAGAAAATTTAATTTAAAAAGGTTCAAATTTATATTTTTTAGGACATCCTCCATAAAAAATTTATATATGTACTTATATATAAAAAAAAATTATCCCCATTGTAGAAAATCTGTTAAGTTATTTTTCTTCAGAATTTTTAATATGAGGGGAGAATAAGGAATTTATATGCAATTTGTTTATCATAAATCAAATTAATTAATTGGTTTTTGAGATTATTTTTAAATAAAAACATTTCGATTATGGATGACAATAATTTTTTTTGAATCAAAAATGATAGGATTAATTGGATAAGTTTAAAGGAAAGATCAGAGTTGAATATGTATAATGTTCATCAAAAAAAAACCTTATCCAAATATGCAATTTATTATTAGTAAACTGAAAAAAATTTAGCAATCAATTAAAAATATATTTTTATTGCTTAATATACAATGTGAAATGCATATTATAGTATGTACATATCTAGTTATCAATATAATTTTGGGTGACATGAAATAACGCCCAAGGTATTAACGCCCAAAAGGCGTTATTTCCCTCCGTAGTGAGAAATAAAGCCCAAATTGCGATTAGGCTTTATTTCTCACAGTGATGGGAAATAACAGCCGATAATATGAGGAAATAACACCCAAATGAAAGTAAAGAGTGAATTTAGGCCTAAAAAATGTTTCAATTTAAATAAGTGGATTTTTATTTTTATTTGCAGCACCATCTGTTTTTTCTGGCTACATGACATAACCGCGATTTTTTTTTTGTCATAACCGCGAAATAAAAAATAACAGTGTCGTAACCGCGAAAAATGTCTTATATTTTTTTTTATCATAACCACGAAAAAATATGGCAAAAAAATTGAAAAAATTTCGTTTCGCGGTTATAACAAAAATTTTTGTTATAACCGCGAAACACAGAAACTCGATCATTTTGAAAAATGAAATAAGACCTCGATAAAAAAATTTTGTGTGATAAGCACAAGGGGGGGCAGCAGGGCGGCGGGCGTTATTTTTTTCTAACAAACAAAAAATGCAAAAAGGAATTAACGCCCGTGGGCGTTATTACCCATCACTGTGAGAAATAAAGCCCAAGCGCAATTTGGGCTTTATTTCCCACAACGGAGGGAAATAACGCCTTTTGAGCGTTAATAACTTGGGCGTTATTTCATGTCACCATAATTTTGGTCCCAGTTTTAACTATTTTCATCTTGAAACTATGAAAGAGTTGTTTATAAAAATTTAATAAAACAAAGTAACAGAGAAAGTATATTGAACTCATCGTCTATTCCAGCGGTCGGCAAACTATGACCCGTGGGTCACGGGGTGACCCAAAGCATCATTTCATGTTACCCGCTTCGAAATTTTGAAGTGGTTCCCAAATCAATGAATATAGTTTTTGCTTACAACAATTGCATATAAAAATTTTTTGTTTACAACAATTGTATATAAAATAGAAAGTTTTCCCAGCAAGTGTTTTTGTAAGCCTTAGATAATAAATAAATTAACTTTTAATTTAACTATTTTTTTTTAAATTGCTTTCATATAAAATTGCCACTGACCCACTATAAGTTTAAAAAAATCTCATCTTAGGCGAATTTTACCCACGACCAAAAAAGTTTGCCGACCGCTGGTCTATTCCAAGAAAATATAAGATCTCTTTAAATATAAAACATATATTATAGATACAAATATTAAACAATAACATAAATTTACTAACGCCTATAAATCTTAAAAGTTGAAGACGAAGCAATTGATAAACAACCACTTAATAGAAAATTTTAAATAAAAAAAAAATCCCATAAAAGAATTAATAGGGAAAATGAGAACATTTACATACATTATATTGATAAAATTTTAATTTAATTTGAAATCTATTAAATACTATTTTTGGGTATAGTGTCAAGTGAGAAAAACCATTTAACGAACAGATGTGGCAACAAAAAAAAAACTTACAATTTTATTGACAATAACAAAATTCCGTGGCAATACGAATATGGGCTTTGATTTTTTGTTCATGTTTCTGTTAAATTTTAAAATTTAGAAATTTATCAAATTAAATTTTCTTTTCTGAAATTGTATGTAATTATGTAAATTGTATTATGTATATTTCAAGTTTTAAAAAAAAAAAAATATTTTCTTAATATACATAAATTTAATAAATTAAACAAATTGTGTGAAAAAATAAAACAAAGTTTGTGCGGTCTCTTGAGAAACATTTCACAACTTCAAATCTAAGTAATTAGAACAAAATTGCGTCAATTGAATTTGACAAAAATATACTATATACTTCATTTAAATTCAACATCGCATAGATGTTTTCCAGATATCTTTCTAAAAACAATAAAATGAAAATGAAGTTTCGTAATTCCAAATTTTATTTCAATTTTTCTTTGGAAAATTTTTTTTTAAATATTTAAGAAAATAATAAAAAAATTCAAAAATATGTGTAGGTAATTAAAAAAAATTTTTTTAAAGTAGATTTTTATACCAGGGCAGTAATTATTGTTGGGAACTTATTTATTTCGAACCATCATCGAATTCAAGCACTATCGGTCAAGAATAAACATAGTTATCTCACTAAACACAATTGCGATTTGCACCTTTGGCTGTGTTTTTAAAAATCGCTGAAATAGTTTTGAAACTTATTTGCAATACGAATTAGTTAAATAAAATTTTTAATTGATTATTGACATTCAAAAGCATAAAATTCAAAGGATTTTCATAATACATATAATGAAAAAATTATTTTGTAGACAACTTTAATTCAGATGAAACTTGTATTCAGATGCTTTCTTTTACTTATGCCATATCGGCCAAAAAAATTTGACCATTTATTTAAAAAAATATTTATATATTTTCTTTCATTTTTTATTAACTTTATGATTTTATCATCATGATGACAAAAACATAAATTTCTGATGAAAAGCATAAAAACATCAACTTATTTATTTTCGTAGTTTTGAATTTAGAATGAAAATTTTAGAATGAAAATTGTGCAACATATTGTTATCATATATAGTTTTTTTTTATAAATTAGGTACACGTGTCGTTCTACTTTCCTGAATGATGTATAAAAATATAAATATTTTCTTGTAAAAGTAAAATAAAATTTTTCTTTCTAAATAAATATTATTGCTAGGAAAAAATATGTTTTCTGTATTTTCAGTAATAAGGTTTGTAATGAAAAACAAAATAATTATATTCTTTTGGAACTTTACATAGAATTAGAACTAGAACTTTACATAGAAGCGGAGGTAGATGAAACTACAATTTTTAATTTTACCTTTTCACTTTCATACTAATTCTTTGTTATTTACCTTACTTACCTTTTTTGCGAATTTAAAATATTTTTGAATATGTCATATTTTCTCTTGCCGAATAAAAATGAGAGAATAATATATAAATGTAAGTATATATTTCATAACTTCATATAGAGGAACTTGCTTAAACCTTTCTTACTTGAATTGCGATGAAATATATGAAGTTAGATAGTCTTCAGTTTTAACCTAACGCTGGTAAGTGAATCTACAATTGCAGTTCAAATTCTAATTCATAATATTTTTAACTTTTCATTTGAAGGTTAACATTTTTGGCAAGAACTATTTTATTACTTTTATTTTCTAATCTAAAAATCACCGCCAGCTCATTATCAACGTGAACTTTAAAAATTAATTGGTATTTACATAAGGTATGATTTCAAAAACTTTTTTCTTTGAAAAATTGTACGTAATCCCTTTTTTTATTTTATCCATGATGTTATCATAAATGTGTAACATATACTTACTGCACTTGTGTAAAAATATCTTTAATTTTCTCATCTCTTTTTTTTTTTTCTGTAAAGTAATTTGAATTTATGAATGATTCTTATATTAAAGGTATATATATTATATGTTTCAATGAATAAAAATTTACTTTTGCTCCTATTTCATTAAAAAAATTTCCTCAAAGGAATGTTACATATTTATGTACAAATGCAGAATAGAGATTTAAATTTTATTTCAATGAATATTATCTACGTATAAAACATAAAAATAAAAAATAATTATGAGGTTAACTTAATGGGTTATTGACTTCTTATGATTGTATACTAATGAATTACAAGAGTGTATCATATATGAAAATATTATTGCATAAAATAAAAAAATAAAAATCAATTTGGATTAAAAATTCATTTAACATTTCATTTAGGTATTATGTGTTACGTACATTACAGATGTATAATTGCTTAATATTTGTAGAAGTGATTTTTAGTGTGGAAGATTATGATAAAACTATATTTAAATATATTTCGACATTATTGCTGTGCCATACAGTTTCATCGTTTTTTTTATCTTACTTTTAAAATTTTTAAGACTTCAAGCTAATTATAGTATTTTATTAATTCTTACTGCCATAAAATTATTACTTAACAAATTTTATTCGTTTCAAATATGGGAAAAAAATGATTTCATAAAGTTAGTTGTTTCTTTTAAGTCTTTCAGTGCGATTAAAAAGAAATTACTAATATAAATGTTTTACATCTTAGTCAACAAAAGTAAAAGGCTTGAGTCCTACCTCTTTAGATATTGAACACCTTACTTGATACTCAGTGAGGGAAGTCATACTTAAAATAACAATAAGATTTTAGTAAAGTTAACTTTTTTTTTCGAAATTCGCAAAATCATTATAACAGAGGTACAAAAAAATGTTTGCATATTTTTTTCCAATTAAAATTATATATTTTACAAAAAAAAAATTTCTATTTATTTTAGTGGAAATGTTACAGTGTTCAAGAAAAAAAAATTCCTTTTTTAACGACAAAAAAGATACTAATGTGTTACAATCAAATTTTTGTGCTAACGTCATTAAAAAATTTTCAAATTTAATTTTTTTTTATTTAAAATTTATTATGTATAGGTACTCACTCATATTATAGTAATTAACGATAATTGCTTTTTATGTAAATAGGTATGTTAAAAGAAAAATAAATACCAAAGAGTAGGACAAAAAATTATGTTGAAATTCATTCAAATTTAAAAAAGAAATGTTTTTAATTGAAAATGGTTAAACAAATATATAAGTAGCAAAATTAAAATTTTAAACTTCTCATATTTATATAATTATATATATATGAAAATAATATTCTAAGTTTAAATCACATGATTGGTGAAGCTTTTCGGAAACTTTTGTTGCTTCATACGGAAGAGGGAAGACTTTATGAAATAAAATTTAATCTACACAGTCTAGTGAAATACCTAGTCTCTTTTTTTAAGAAATTTTACGAGTACAGAACTTGTTTTAATAATAATTTTCAAAAGTATTAATACTAAAAACTATTATGTATATTTTGTATTCGTTTCCTATTTTAGTTTGATTAATGTTAATATTTAAACACTTTTTTTTTTGCACAAAATTGAATGACATATGAACTTTTGTTTAGAAAATAATTTTCAACATTATCGTAATTCATGAACGTGACTTTTATTTAGAAAAATTTATTACATAGAAAAGGATTATTTTGTGTTGACCAATTTCATTATTTGTAAAGTCATTAGGGTCATTTTAATTTAATAAAACATATTTTTTTTTGCAAATCATAAAAACATTGTGTAAGTTGAAATGCCAAATAAAAAAGAGTTATGATTATGCATAAATAGTTTTCATATTATCTCGAAATAACATTGATAACTAGAAGGAAATGTTGACGAAATAAGTTTAGTTTTTATTATTGATTTATTTAAAGATTCTCTAGTTATAAAAAAAAAAACAAAATGTTAATTCTATTCGATTCCACATTCTGAGAACCGAACCTGAATACATTCATAAAATTATTGAATTTATAATTAATAAAATTTGGACTAAATTTCAAGCATCAAACATTGTATACTCATCGCTTAATAAACTTAATAAACTTAAACATCATTGTCGTCGCGTCGTAGTCAAATTCGTATAAAATTAGCGAAGATGATTGCAATATCTAACCAAAATAATTGGAAAAAAGAATTTTTTTTGGAGAAAAAAAATTCATTTCGCATTTTTTGTTGAATCGATTTAATACATATGCACAATGTACATAATTCATTTTATTTTATTTTATGTATTTATGATGAAATGTGCGCTCACAGCGGGACATCGCACTTGACGTTTTTCTATCATTTTTAAAAATAATATTCTCATATGCAAAAAAATAAATAATTTTTACATAATTCACCCATAATTCATTATTTTCAATGCCCTAGAGGCTTAAAAATCTATTTCAGATCGATTTTATTAAAAAAAAAAAAAAAAAAAAAAAAAGTAATAATAATAAAATTACATTATGAGGTTTGCAAATGTATTTTCTTATACGAAAATAAGAAGAAATAATGATGACTTTTTTATCACTTCCACTATGCATAAAATCTGATTAAGATGTTATACAAAAAAGATAGAAATAATTCAGTTTAACAGAGATTTTTTTTTTAATATGATTTCATTGTAAAAGATAAAGAACAAGTGGAATTAACATTTATATTATTTTTATGAAAATTGAATTTCGATTTATACTCATTTTAAAGACAGTTTTCAATTTAGATAAATTAATTTCACATTCTATTTTGTTGTTAATATTCAATGAATATAAATGTATACTTTCACTCGAAAGGAACGGAGTTCTACAATCTATTGCTATTCATAATTATTTCATAGAACTGTAAGATCCTCGGCGCAAAATAATATAAACCTTCAGGGAAAAGGTTTCAGGTGAGTTTGTTGACACGAGAAAATCTTGCACTTTTCACGTGTTCTTTTTTTTCAGTTGTTCGGTTAAATGCTTTCTCAACTTCCAAAATATTCTTTAATCTTTATGCCCACTTTTATTATTAAAAATAAAAACATGTTGGATAATATCAATTTGTAATAGCGAGGAAAATAATTATATTAAAATTTGTAGTCGGCCAAAAGATTTTTAAAATTTATTAATTTGATGAATCGCTATAAAAATTGGATTGATTTTCAACTCTTTAATTTTACCAACAAAATTCTCGTTGGTCGTTGCATAACGCTTTATTATACAAAATTAAAAATGCACAAATTAAAGGACACCTTTCAACGCAAATTCATCTTCATAAAAATTATTATTCTTTGATCTAACTTTAGATAAAGTCGTAGATGTACATATTTCAAAGTTTTCGTATTTCCCATATGGAATATTAAACACTTTACTTTTAAAACCTTCATTCCTCTTCAAAATTTTGAGTATGATGAATATAAAATATGCAAGGACATGAACAAGGAACAAGTTTCCCCTTCGTTATTATAAAAACATAAGATTTGTTTTTTTTTTATTTAGTAAATGTTTGTCCGCTTTGATTGTAAACCAAATTCATAGAAAAAGCTACAATCTTTATAAATTTATAAATTTAAAACTTTTCGACAATTTTTAAAAATTTTTCCTTGTCTTCTTAAAAAATAGCGAAGTAAAAAAATATTCGACCTATCGAAAACTTTTTATACTGTAATTGAAAATTTTAGAAAGAAAAATATTTTTGGGATAAAAGCATATGTTACTTTTGAATCAAAATTAATTTTTTTTTTTTGGTGAAAGAAAACGAATTAGTTATGCATTCACGTTATACATATCCTCCCCTTTATCAAAATTTCTAAACATAAATTCCTTTACAATACAATTTTTGATTGATTATGGTTTTTATTAATGTTTGCTTATTATACCCTTAATTTATATTTCCTATCTGAATTATAAATTTATTACTTAATCTTTTGTTCACATACTAGATGTGAATATTTACATAGCTCGAAGTTCAGTAGAAATTGAAAGAAAATTAAAGAAGGAAAATTAATGAAAGTCGTTAGGTTATAAAATTATTAAAATTTTGACAATCTGAACTACTGCTTAAAAATTAAAAATTAAAAATTATTAAAAAATTTCAGTAATAATGTTGTTGCATCCAATTTTGATTTCAAAATAATTTTCCTTTTCTGTAGTATTACGAAAATATAAAAATCGAACAGAATTTCCTTTAAATTTAAATATAATCAAGCTTGTATTTACAACCGTTTGAATCAGAATCAAACATTGTTCGTTTCATTTTAATTTTTGTTATAAAACAAATGTTGTAAAGATACATTTTTATCTTATTTTCTTCTTTATGCTTTTTTTTTGTGCTGTTTATGATTCTTTAGTTTGTTGTTGTTAATATTATTGTGCAGTTGATTATTGTTTCATTTTATTATTATTATTTTTTTTTCACAACTTTTAAAGATACTGGCAATAATGGCAATAAAAAAAATTCAATATTTTTTGTTATTTTATTTGTATCTATATATGATTCAACATAAACATAAAAAGCATTGGAGAAAAAATTATAACAAAAAAAAGGAAAGAAAAATAAAGTCTTGCTTGCATGTTGATCTTTTATCTTTTGTTCAGCATTTTCTTCACGATTAATTTAAGCAAGGGTTGCATTTTTGCATAATTTACTGTGCATTTTTATATTTAATGCATGAATGCATGAATATTTGCGAAAAAAAAAACATCAATCAAGATAATCATCATCGCTTTCATTTAGCCGTGACCGTGAAGAATGTTTAATATACCAATTTGTTTTCAATTACAGTGCTATTAAAAAAGCATGTCAAAATCATTTAGATAATTATCTATTCTGTTAATAACGATCATTTTGTAAAAAGAACTTCTTATATTTGCTTCAAGGTCAAGCAAATATTACAAACATCTACCGCATATTCATGCTATGTTAGCACTACTTTAAAAATACATCCAACATTTGATAATAACTTTGATAATTATAATACAGATAAATTAACTTGGTGGCAACCCATTCTGTATCAATTTATATTTATATTTTTTCATTATTAATAATTCGCTGTAATCCTTTTTGCAATTTTCCGAGTTACGGCCCGGCCGAAAGAATTGAACATTTGTATGTTCTTTTAATTCATCATAATGACGACTATCATGGGCATCTACATAAATACAATATCTCTAACTTTTTGTCTGCATAAGCCTTGAGAGTAAATATTATTTTTGAAGTATTTTATTTGAATATTTAAATGAAACTTATTATTTTTGCAATTGGCCCTTTTTACCTTTCTCGGAATATCTTTGTGTATCCAAGCTTTTATTATAAAAAACTATTTTTCATATCTTTGTTACAAAACTTTCATTATTAATAATGTTTTTTTCTTGAAGCAAAAGAATTAAAGCTGATGATCCTTAATGCTCAAACGACGAGCATAGTGGCATATCATAAAAATTCTTATATTCAAAATGTTTTTTATTTTTTTTTTTTTACCAAATTTTCACCGAAAATATTTTGATAATATTTTTATCTCAATTGAAAGTTTCTAAATGAAAACACATTTTCTTTATTTTGTGTTTACCAGATTGCTAGTGGGCAAAACGATTTTTCGTGTACAATGCAAATAAATTTTTTTTTTTTAAAGGCAGAATGGAATATCACTGTTACTGCAATGATGAAATCGGAAATAGGTTTGTAGTTGTAATGTACTATTTATATCCTTCAAAAATGCTTTTGATGAAGACAAACTTTCTCTTAAACTAAATCAAATTGAAGGCTTTCGACCATATAAGATTTATAGATATTGAATACTATGAGTTCACACATAAAAATATCTTTTTTATATTTTACTAAGCTGTGTTTGGAATAGATACTCCTATCCAGCACTTTCTGAAGGATACAATATTAATGAAGGAGTTATAAGAAAAATTACAAACTCAGAGTGAATTTCAAGAAAATATCATACGTATTGTCTAATTAATCAATTCAATGTTCTCTAATATTTTTATGTTCTAATTTTTATTTATAATAAATAATAAAGGACCTTAAAGGGATAAACATTTTATAACATTTAATATCCCTTGAAGAAAAATTTATGTTTAAGTAATATCACATAATAATATAATGTGTGCAATTTTATTTTATTTTTTGTTTTTATTATTATAATTTATTTTTGTTTGTTATGCAAAAGATTTTATGAACAAGAGTTATATTATGTAATGTGTATATTTATTGAACAGTTTATCACTTTAGACAAGATTTACCAACGGATAATTACACAATATTTCAAATTTTTAGGCATAAATAGATACTTTAATATAAGTTATATGACTACTAAATTTATTAAAAATTTATTTTTTATATTTTAATTTTGAAATTCTTTGTTTATATTTTATTTCTTTTTTATTAAGTTAAAAAAATTAAATTCACATTAAAATATTATAACAAAAAAAAAATTAATTTTAATATCAGCGTCTTCGAGATAAAAAAAATTTCATTGTCAACATTTTCAAAGTTTATATGAAATTAATATTACGTATTGTAAAATATTTTTGATTATTTTTAATATTATGTTACTAGACTGTAAAGAAGTTTTAATTGTCTATATAATGAATATACAAGTGTAGGTTCATATACACTATATAGGATTGGTATTTATGAAAAAATTAAGCTGAAAAAAAGTTATAAGTTTCTTCCTAGGACGAACATTTTTATTTTGTGATACTTAAGCCCTTTTCATTACAAAAGGCAACTTTTCCAGCTTTTATAAATATCAAAAATCTCATAACCCAGATTTAATTATTATACTGTAGTGTAGTCTGAATTTATTTTAACGTTAAAAAATTTTTTAATCTGAAATGTTGAGAAATTTCTTTAACATCTTTAATCAGAAAACGAGCTGACATCATAGCATAATGTAAATAAAGAAGTAAAACTAAATCTACAAAATGCATAACGTTTTATATACATGAAACATACACTTTACTTCACATAATATAGAATGTACTGCATATGTCTTCTGGTATATAATTGCATTGAAAAAAAATAATACAGAAAAGTTTTGTTATTAAAATATTTTAATTGTAGAAATTTACCTTTCCACTTTCTGATCTCATATGGATTTTATTATGCACACTATAGGATATGAAGGGTCCTTGAAAAAAGAAAAATGTTAAAATTATTTTAATCATATTTTTTAAGGATCCATTCTGCATTAAACAGACAAAATATTATTAAATTGTGGCGACCCATATCATTATGTTGTTGTAGCTTTATATGGTAATGAATATATCGCATTTGGATTTTATAGACTAAAGTTTTTTCCACATTATATACAGTAGAAGATGACTGTGAGGAAAATAAAGGTTTTAGTTTCTTTTTAATTTTAAATTTCCAGTTGAAACAAAATTAGTGAAATTTAAATTTTCTAATGTGTTTGCATCTACCTTTCATTAACAATGACGATTGTTATATATATCTTCAGAAGTTGATTTTAATCTGAATTAGGTACTTTCTCGACGTATCTTGACTTATCCAATTTCGACGATATCTGGATGCAATTCAAAATAATTTTCATTTATAAAATTTTTCATTTCATTTTATAATGTTCATAATTATATTATAAAGCTGAAATAAAATATACTATTATATAATATTTTTCAAAGAATATAAAAACATATGTAATTTTATGTAAAAACAACATAAAAACATCAACATAAATATTTTTATGTTTTTGAAATTAGGTTCTTTAATTATAGAAATATTGGGCAATTTTATATGTGATACCAATTTTTCTATATTTATGAACTTAACAAACAAGATTGAGAAAATTCATGCTATATATTAAGTTTGTAATTTATGGAAAATAGAAACAAAAAAATTATTTTCAATTTTTAAAAGAAATATTATTAAGAAAATCTATATATTTTGACAGAATAAATTAGATTTAAGAGAAATAGAAAAAATCATCTCGATGAAAGTTATGACCTAGTTGTGAAAAAAAAGAGTTATTTTTTAATTTATAACAATAATCCAACTAATTCTACTATTTGAAGAAAATGTGACTGATATTACGCAATGTCATCCAATAACATCATAAAGCAATTTCAAGCAGTCGTCTTGTATATAATAATTCAATAATTTGTTAAGCTATTTACATATATTATTGAATCGATTAAAAGTATTAAATTTAATATGTTTCTTCGTGAAATTAATAATCTTAATTATTTACATTAATTTTTCACCTGCGTATTTTTCATATTTATAAGATTGTTTTTAATTTAAATTTGTTCAATTTAGGATAAATTATATTTATGTTTATTTTTCATGCAATTAATATATTAGCATAATCTTACAACTTTTAGAAATAATTTTTCGATGATTAACTTTAAGTCTTTTTCTATAAACGAACAACTAAATATTTTAAGTTGCGATCATTGACCTTAAATTTCTTTAATTGATATTATGAACTATGTTTAAGGACCACAAATAAAAGTGGTTCATTAAGATATTTCGGAAATATAACATAAATATTTTTGAGAACAAATTTTAATTATAACCTTAAGTAGTTTTAAACATAATGTATTGTGTGTACATTTATGTACAACATAATATATAATGTAAAAATAAAAATACAAATATTTAAAAATGTTTTATTCTGAAAATAAGTTCATGTTAAATTTTAATCTGTTTTACACGTGTAATTTGCTTCATTATTTATTCAATTTTATTACATGCCAAAAAGAAGCAAGAATTATGTCTCTATAATATGCTTGAAATTTTAATTTAATTTTTTTTTTTTTTTTATTTACAAACATTATTTTTGTTTTTTAATATGCTTCAAGCTATAAATTTTCATTTAAAATGCGTGAAAATTTTAAATTTAATATTACTGGGTAAGATAATTAAGAGAATTTTTATCTTTAAATTTTAAAGATTAAATTTTAAACGATTTTAAATCAAAATTTGTTTGACAGAATAATTTTATAATCGAATTAAATCATTTGATTTTGTAAAATAATTGCATTGAGCTAATAGGTAGGATCTATCATGACAACGACTCATCATTTCGAAGAAAATTCAATTTCGGGTTTTGATAAGAAAATAACGTGGTATTTTGTCACAACCGCTCCTCCTGATAATCGTTTATTTTATTCAAAAGATTAACCAAAAATTGATTTGTTGAAAAATAAATATAAATAAAACTTGATGAGCTTTTGAAGCGTGCGTGTGCATATTAATATGTATTTTTTTTTTATAATTTTTGATAAAAAAGAATAAATGAAACCATTTATTTTATTTGGAATTCAATCTTAAAGAAGTGGTCGCCCACAAGAGCATTAAGTGGATTTTATGAGACTTTTTTATAAAAACATAATATGCAGAAATGTATCGGAAACTATTATAGTTAAATATAAAAAAAAAACCTGAAACATCGTACCATTTCATTTTACATTAATCTAAGCATAAACATACAACTATTTAAGAATATAATATAATAAATACAGTGTTGTCATGTCTAATATCTGCTCAATGTACTTGCATTTACAATAATCATACAAGGCGTGAAATTTGTGAATTTTATGTTTTGTTTGGAATCTTTCTAAAAACTGCTGTTAAATATAACCGATAATGTATATATTATGATGATCTTGATTGAAACATTTGAGCTTCAAATTGAATAGTTGAACTTGTTTTATTTCAATACATTTTTACTTTATATGCTGGAATCGAAGCCCCGTTATTTTCACATTTTGTATTTTTACTACTTGATTTCTGCATAACTGTTATCAAAAAAATAATATTTTCATGGAATTTAAATGAAAGCTATCGAATCTGTTGACATAATATTGAAATTTTGAAATTTTTAACAACACAATTTTGAATTAAATAATAAATAACATAATTTTGTTAAGCGAGATTTTAATGTTTTCTTATTGTTGTTGTGATTTCTATAATGATTTCCAATTTATTAATATTATTATAATGTTCAATAACGGCGAAAAGATAATTTCTGAGATACATAAGAAAATTTCAAATACATTATTTTAAATTATTATAATTGACTTACATCAAACTAATATGTTAGGTAAATGTTAATCATTTTGACGTTTTCGAAGTTTAATGTACATATGAATCGAAAAATCTGTCTTATTTTGATTTTGGCTGAACAACGTATAGTAAAAGTATGTGACTATTAAATAATTTATATTATTGATAACAAAAGTGTGCATTCTTGTACTTCATCATGAAAGGAAAATTCTTCAGTGTTTTGTTTTTGCTTACAATGGTATTAACATAAATATTAAAATAATTGAATATTCTAAGATTTCATCACATTGCAAAAATATAGATTCAAGATTACATTGAATCATGTACTAGTTGTATTACTACATAGACTACCAAGAACATCAATTAAATTTGAAAAAAAAAACTAAATATGAGTGTAAAATTTATTTGGTCACGTTTGTCGTAAAATGAAATATTACATTGGCTTAGACTATTTTTTTTACGTACCATATTAATAGTCACACAAATCGTTTTATTGTGATTGTTGAGATAACATTATTATTGTGTCTAGCAGTCGCATATTTTTATTTATTCTTTCGTGAAGAGTTATTCATTCAAAATTTTTGGCGCGGGAAAAGTATACCAATAATGGTTGCTATATTACTCCTTTGATGTGTATAATAGACTTGGGATAAGGATTTCTTTTATATTCTTTTATTTTCGTTTATACACAACAAATAAAATAAAAAAATTAAAGAAAAATCTGAACCACAAATATTAAACATTTTTACATTTGTTTGGTACTGAATAAATTTTATGCACCAGATAAATCCCATTTAGGGCTTCCACCTACATTCAACATGCATCTTAATTTTATTAAAAATATTGTAAATAATAAAATCATTAAGAGTTTGTATAGAAGAAATTCGGCGCTCATAGATATAAAATTTTAAAATTATTTCAACTATTATTGACAAACTAACAAAATATAACCATTAGAATTTATGTTGTAGTTTTTTGAGATTAGGTAAATGTCACATGAATAACTATTTTTCGAAATCTTAGGTGTAGTTTTAATAATTTTAAAAGCACAACACTTTATCATGAATGTACATTGTATTCGAAGAAATGAAAATTGATTCAGACAGACAGTATTTAGAATACAAACTAAAGGAACATCTTAACAATACTATGAAATTTTTTTTTTATTTAAATTGAAATTTTTTCGTTATTTTCTAAAAAAATATTTTATAAATTGAATTTGGCACAATATGGGAAAACTTGAACATAAAATATAGTATAATGTGTATTCGAAAAAATATATAAAATTTCTACTCGTGAACTCTAGAATGAATAAAGTGTTAAACTAAACACATATAACACAATTGTTTGTAAAAAAATCCATTTTACCATATTTGATAGATAAAAAAATAAATTTACATAAATATGAAATTAAGAAAAACAGAAGTGCGTGAACATGTTCAACAATTTAAATAAAAGAAATTTTTTGTTTTTAACATTTTAATATATGTATGTATAAAAAAAAGTTGAATTTAACAAAATGAGGTGTTTTTTTTATTATTGCAAATGGAACTATCGCATATAGTTTGCAATGAATTGAAATTTAGCAAATAAATCTTTTTTTTAACGAGCCATAAAGTACAGACATTAGATTGAAAAAAAAAATAAATAAATAATATTTTCTTCTGTAATTTATAGCGAATAAAATAAATGAATATTCCTCGATTTCGATTTCTGATTTAATACAATTTAGTGAGCAAGTTAGTTACAGCCTCAGTTTAAACTTTAAAGCTTACTATTAAGCCATAGGAAAAACCAATAAACTCTAATAGCAGTTTTAAGATTTGAAATACAACTTTGGAAAAGAAATAATTTAATTTGACTTACAATTATGTCAATAGAATTATTTTAAATGCCACAAAAATAAAAATATAAATTATTTTTGGGGGCAAAATTTTTTTAAGAATATATTTATGTACAATGCTTTCAAAATATCGTAAATTATTTGTTTTTCATCAAATCAGCCTAAGTGGTTTCTTAAGTAATTTTCATAACGACATCACACCTCATTAGATATTTTGAATACAATTTCAAAGAAATTTACCCTAATTGTATTTATTATAATTTGAAGTATTAATATTTTTATAAGAGCAATTATCGCCTCCCACCATAAAATCCTCAGAGTTGTTTTTAAATGCATTTTCATATCTAATGAAATAAAAATCCTGGATAGCATATTTAAAACAAAAATTTAGCTTAAATATTTTTTTGATTGAAAATTTTAGTTTTTCGCATAATCAGAAATATTTATGTTTTGCATTTTTATATGTTATTCAAATAGATTTAACTGGAAAAAAATACACAACCCGTCTATAGTATAATATACTCCACAATCTATAGTCTGTAAACAAAATGATAAATATAATATTTTCTTAACATGAAAAATTCATTTTTTAAATGAAACCATAAATAGAAAAATCTCAGATATTTTAATAAAAAAAAAAGAAGGTAAATTAAATACGGAAAAGAAATGTGAAAAGTATGACAACATTTTAAATTCATATAAAAAGGAAATGAAAATTATATTTTAAATATTGGATGAGGAAACCAATTTAAAAGGATCAAAAAATTGTTAATGCGAAGAAATTCGGTCGTTTTGCTCAAAACTCGATCATTTGGTGTTCGACAAAAATATATAAATTATAATTATAACAATTGAAGAATTTGATTTGTTTTAAATTGTTTCTAGAATCATATTTTTAGATTTACGTATCATTTATCTAAAAGTGAAAAAAAACTTCTTACTGGTTACATTTCATTAAGGTAGAAAAAAGAAATATCTTTTCAAATGAAAAAAAACTGATCATAAAAGAATATGTACATAGGGCAGTTTCCTGTCCTTTAATTTTCACATAAAAATTTATTAACTTGAAAAAGTGTCCCTTAATTTTTTTTTCATTTAAAATTCATTTCATATATTTATATTGTGATCATATTTATTTTCACTATTAACTTGCCTTTAGTAATATACAAAAATATTATTTACATTTATAAAAAAAGGAAATATTATATCCTTTTATTGTACTTCAAAAAAAAAAAGTTAAATAATACCTCATTTTTTCAAGCAATATTCCATCATATGCTTTTTATGCGTCCAGTAATGTAATAATAAAAAATATGAATGTAAATAAAGAATAAATTATTATTACATATATTATTTAAACAAAAAAAAATCAATATTATTATGATTTTATTTCAATCATAAAAATTCATGAATTCAATTTGGAATCCTTCAAATTTTTGTATATTATTGAGCTAATAGAATATTTTAATGAAACCAAAAATAAAGGATTTTAAAATGTATATGTTTGATCTTTGGCATATTTGTATATTTTTCCTTTGATTAAATAAAACAGAAAATAAAATGTATATTATCAGGAGAATTTATACAATACAAACGTAAATAACATAATGAGTATTACAATTCTAAGATAACGAGCTAATCTGATAATTAACTTTTGTTAGATTCCAATATGTAGGATTTTAACATCGACCAATATTAATCATAAACATATATTCTTTCATTATAAAAATTAATAAATAAAATATGTGATAAAATTTAAAAAAAATTATATAAACACACATGTGAATGAGATTATAATTACAAAAGTTTAAAGTTAAAAGGTTTTAAATTTGTTTATTTATTTCAAATAAACCCCAATTTGATATAATACATATAATATAAAAATCTAAATAAAAGAATTGTTAATTTAAATTTTTTTATTTTTTTCTTAGGGGAATCACACATCAAAGGTAAATTCAATTTTGAATTAAGCAAATAACATTAAATTATCAAATAAACATTAAAATGAAAAAAAAGTAGAACCAAAAAATTTAAATCAAATTTAAAAGTGAAAACATAAACCCAAACTTATTATATTATAAACCAGTTCCATAAACAAACATATTATGAAGACAGAGTAATACGAAAATCCGTGGATCTAAAAAGTAAAATTAATTATTAAATGTATTACTTAGTTTTTTGATTATTTACGAAAAATTTTGTTAATGGGAAAAAAGGTCTCAAAATTTTCGTCTGGATAATGTTACATTATTTATTTATATTTATTATTTATTTATATACTTCTATTATGTACATATATTACTCTAGAATATTATAATTAATACGTAATCATAACGAACGATTGAGATAATGAAACTAAATTAAATTCTATTACAATAAAAAATATTTTATTTTTTTTATTTTTTAGTACAAACATATAGTTTTCTTCCTGAATTTTTTGAATATAATGTAATGAAATGGTTTAACATTTCCAACTATCAACCTTAATGACTTCCAGATTAAATTTATTTGGTGGTTACATAAAAGTAAACTACATTTGTACATAATAAAAAGGGCTATTCGTTGACCATATAATAATTTTATTTCGTCCTCAAGTGTTTGTTTAAAGCCAATTATAATTAATTATTCCGAACTTTTTTTAAATGTGTTTGAAAATAATAGGAACTTTTTAAAATCATAACGAATTTTTAGAATCATGATTAGTTTATTAAATATTATTTTTTTATCACAATATTTTTTTTTTGTTGATTTAATTTAATTTTATATCAAAAACATTTTTTGGTACGTTTACAAAACCAAATGCCGATGCTTAGTATTTAATATTATGAACTGTGTATTTTGTAAAATTTTCACATGAAAAGTGTAAACATAACATGATTTTTTTTTTCTATTTCAATTAATCCAACAAAAGAGTCTCAGCACGCGCCATTTCGCATCCCACAGGAGTCAATCAATATAAACACATAGCACAAAAATAAAATATACAAAAAAAAAAAGAACTATATTTTGTAATTTGTAAATAAGAATAACAAATCTTTCAGAATAAAATATACGTTGTATTATTTAACTTTTTTTTTTTAATGAAAAATGCGCTTCTGTTAAAAGAAAATTCATTCATAAATGTAGTTCATAGTTCTTACAAGTCAAAGTTATTAATTTTTTTGTGGAGATCATACATAAAATATTAAGAACTGTATCCTATTGTATTTATCAATATGTATCCATAAATTACTTGTTCATTTTAGATTGTAAAGAAAAATATTACTTTCGAATCTGAACATTTGAAAATTGATGTACGCAAAAGTACTAGAAAACCAGGGTGCATTTAAAATCATTTTTAATATTTAATATTTTTAATATTTTTAATATTTTGATTTGTACTTTTCTCATATGTGACTTGGCACAGTCACCCCAAACTGGACAACCAAATAATAATATGCTCTGAAATATGCTTTTGTAAATCAGGAGTTTATTTTCTGTGGACATTTTGGATTTTGTATGTACTAATGTTTCAACCAAAACCAAATTAATTCTTCATGCGAAATTAGTAAAAAATTTACTTTATCTTCAATTGCATCATGTCGGAAATTTATCAAATGCTGTTTGTAAAAAAAGGTAACCATGAAAACTAAACTGATTACATAAGTTCACACTGCATTTATGTTAAACAGAAATAATTTTTTAAATGACTTGAATTTTTAATGTATATTTTTTTTAATTACTTTAAAAGATTTTTTTTTTTAAGTTCTATTTTCAGATTTTGTTCTGTACAGCTGGATATTTGATTGATATCATCATAAAATAATGTTCTTATACTTATTTTCACATGAAAAGATATTATGGTGCAATTCGAATAATTATTAAGATATAAAGATTATATTACTACAATTCGAATATGTGGATTTTCACGAAATTGGTTTTACCTACCACCTACAACAGAATTCTGTCTTACGCTAACTGAAATTATACTTCGTGTTTTTCTTAATTTTTCAAAATTGGAAGCAAAAAAAATTCTAAAAAAAAATATAGGTTTTTCGAGTTTTAACAGTTTAATATCTTACATATTGTGATTTAATATCTTACAGACTGTATGTATCTTTTTCGAAAACGATAAAAAGTTTAAAACCTATCAGCGAACATTTTTATGTCAGTTCAATAATAGATTATATTAAGGAAAAATAAAATGTTACCTCAATCAAACCTCTTATTACATTTAAAGTAATGGGAATCAAAAAAAACATTTTTTTAACTATTAAAACAATTATTACATTATTCTAATGCTATACTTTTTCCCTGTACATGTACAAGCAAAATTTTTTTTTATCCTTGAGCAAAAAATAATTTGCAAAGATCAGAAAAATACATATATTTTTTACAAGTATTATTTGTATTTATATATAAAAGTATATAATTCCTTAAGGATAAAAATAATAAACATAAAGCAAGTTATAAAAATATTTGTAAATATTTTTGTTGACTTGTTATCTAGGGATTACCAATAACAAGGACATAAAACAGTTTAGAAAGATTTAAAGATTTGTTATAATGTATTTTCATATATTATCAAAACAACTTTACCGTAGGCAATATTAGCCAAAATAATAATGTATTAAAATGTTATAAGCGGCAAGTATGATTCGGATATCAGATTTGAAACTAACCATTACCATTACCAATTGAAAATCTTAAAAATTAAGTTTTATAATACTAAAATCAACTATCAGAAATTTAATTCTCATTTTATTATGCAATTCGAATGCTATTGCAATTATCTAAGGAAAATTTTAAACATGTTTTGTGTTAGACACAGTGTCCCATGGTGCGCCATACCGAATGTTTTCTTATGCAATTTTCAAAGGCTCATTTTTTTAATTTATAGTAAAAATTTTGAATTTATCACCCATTATTCATTATATTATGCCTTGAAGACTTAAAAATCTATATTTCAAATTCATTTTTTTTTATATTGAAAAACAAGTAAATATAGAGTTTTAATTTATGGTTGTATTTTTTTATTTTTTTCTTTTAAGATTTATTGGTGACTTTTTTGTCACTCCACTGTGCATAAAATTTGATTAAGATTATATAAAAAAAAGATAATAATTTAGTTAAATATGGAAATTTTCATGAATTTATGATTCTTTTATAACCTGGACAAGTTTTTGTTTTTTTGTTATTCAATTTTAGTTATAATTGAATTTTTCTCGATTATTATTTTTTTGTTTTCCAGAAAAATTTAGAAAATTTATAAGAATCAAAGTGAAATAAAATACACAATTGGTTTACTTTGTTTATATAAATGATTTCTTTTTCTTTACAAAGCTATTAAATAAGCATAATGAGCAAAGCTCACATTAGCATGAATATCATTTGCATTTTAGTTTACATTGCTTGCAGTTTAGCGTCTGATATCAGCTTCACGTTACATTTCTTATCACTGGCTGTATCATTATTTTTATTCTTTGCCGTCGTCATATTATATTTATCTCATGAGGACCAAAGAAAATTGCATGCATTTCATCCCCAAAAACTGAATACATTAATCGGGCGATATATCATCCCTTAGTTATTCATATAAACTCATTACAATTTTATCTACCTATAACTCCACATAAAAAATATAAGGGGTTGTTGGCTGGCTGCTGCCAAGAAATGCATTGAATATATGTATATATGTATATATAAAATTGGATATTTAAATTAAAAAAAAAATTTCGAAATCCGAGTTTGTTATCTTGAAAACGAAAAAAAAATTAATTTAAAATTTTATTTATCTTTCTGAAAAAAAAAAACTAATTGTATTTTTTTAATAAGAAAATGTACATTTGTGTTAATTTACCTATTAAATAATGTAAAATTAAAATTAAATTTTATAAAATGTAGAATTTAATATGTAAACTTCAATTATAAGCTGGTTGAATTTCTTAAAAGAGAAAAAAAAAAAATTGTTTTAATTGATTTGAAGCGTTAATGGGTGATGTTTTTATTTTCTTTGTAAAATTTTCATCGCACTTGAAGTTTTTCATTATAAATATAATTGTTTCTTGAAAAATCAAAAATGCATAAATTAAAGGATACATTTTAATGAATCCATTATATATATATATTTAAAAGAAAAACTCTTTGATCTTCACTAGTGGAGACATAAATATTGAAAGAAAAATTTTATGCAAGTACTTTAAGCTTACAAAAAACGGTTTAAACAAGTTTCCATTCGAAATCGTTAAAGTTATTCTGATTTGATATTACAAACATGCATATCTAATGTTTTTTTTATTAAACTTTCATAATATACATTATGTACTCTATAATATGGGTAATAAAAATCATAAGTTTTTCTTTTTTTTTTTTAAATTTATTTTTAATACTTTGACAAAATTATTCTTAAATAAATTTACTCTTAATTAAGTTTAGTTTAGCTTTTAAAGATCTATTTTCTGATTTGTACATATCTAGCTGAATTTTTAATAAAAAGTTAATTTTAAGACAAATGGTGAAATGATTTACTTAAACTAGTATTCTAATTGAAATCTTTGAAATATGGTCTTCTATAGTTAGAATTAATTTCAAACAAGCTTTCCTAAAGCAAAAAAGAATCTGCGTTTGTATATGCTTGAATATCCGTATTTGTGAAACTTAATTGTGGAAAAATTAAATCTATCACTATATTATTAACTAAAACTGTATTCACTTTTCAAACAATAGCTTTGAAAAGCTATACTTTTAAATGTATAGCTTATAACATCATGGTCCCTTACTAACAAACTAATTTCAGATCATTTATTTTTTGTTTTCATAAAAAAAATAGATTAATTTTTGAATGCACAAAAAAAAATTAAAATAGCTTAATGAAAGCAAGAGGTTGAATATGCACTAGTCACTGAAATTAGTATCATACTCTTTTTTGAGGTTACAACATGTTATAACAAACAAATTGGAAATGTTTATCAAACTTCTTGTAACATGATGTAGTTGGATTTAATTTAGTTGTGTATAATTGTTAGAAAGAAAAAGTTGGATAGTTAAGTTCCATAAAAAATGCATTTCAATGAAACCAAATATGTTTTACAGAAGAAAAAACAGTATTAGAGTTCTTGCTACAATATGTAAATTGGAGCATACTATATTTATGATAAATATACAACATTTTGTTTTATGCTCTTTTTATCTCATTTTATTTTTGTTTTGATTTTTATTTTCTTATAAAAAATACTTCAGTTTGGTTTTATGCTTCATACAAAGATACAAGATTTGGTAATTTCGCTTTTTGTTTTCAATTTTTTATTCTCGATGATGACAGAAACAAGAATGATATGAATTTTTGTAATTTTATGGTTTATTAAAAAAGAACAAAAAATTTATAAAAAAAAAATAATAATAAAAAAAAAATTCTTTCGCGTTTTCGCCTTTGATCTTATCTTTCATCATTACTTATTTTGTTCACGATTAATTTAAATCAGGCTTTTTCGTATTGCCTTCTTTATTTAAAATAAAATTCTCTAATTTTAAAATTCATTAATATTTAGTGCGAATTCCACTTGAAGAAAATAAAATAATATGTTTTTTTTCTTCACAATAAAAGATCATCAGTCCAAGATAATCATCACATTTACTTAAACGTGACCGTCAAAAATAATTTTATCGGCCAATTTGTCTTCAATTAAGAATGTTTTGTATTCATTAAGAAATTAAAAAAAAAAAAACAAATCGTTATAAATTATGTCTTAAGATAGACTGAAGAAAATATACAACATTTATATTCAAATTTTGTTTTACTTTCTTTTTACAAACTAGAAGCTTAAATTTTTGTTAAGCATTACTTAATTATATGAAAAAAAATTTATTCAAGAAGTCTTTTGATATAAATATAATAGCTTTATCGATTTTTTTGGAATATATAATGTACGCTTAATCAGCTTAATCTTTCTTTTGGAATATCAATTCGGTACAATGCACGAAAAGTTCGTTACCTGTAAGATCTTTTTCATTAAATAATTTCAATTATTAGAACATTTATTCTAAGCAAAATCAGCTTTCATCAAAATATCTGCTTTATTAATATGATGTACATGTACAATTTGCCCACGAAATTTTTTTTTAAATACCTAAATTTTTATTTTAACTTTAAAAACCTTAAAGGGAAAATTTTATCTACATTTCCATAATAGTCTAAAGAAAATTGTTTTGAAATAATTTCACATAATAATGTCTGCAATTTTTTTTATTATTCAATGTCGGTAGTATAAAAATTCTATGAAAATTTTATAGTATCTTTATTTTTATTTAAACCAAAGTTAAAATTAGTGTAAGGAAATATAGAGCCCATTTAAGTAAATTTATATCTTATCTTTTTCTACTGTAAACAAAGTTGATATTGATCTTTGAGACAAGTTGAAATAACATCTTATGGTAATTATGTTTCAACAAATGAACCATCAAATATTTCATTTAAAACTAATTAAAAAATCATCGAATTTTCAGGTCAAATCAAGGCATGAAAAGATTGCTAAATAATTTTTATTTAATTTTTTTTTTTTTTGCAAAATTATTGATTTTCTTATGCAAATGCAATTATTATTATTTAGTTGTTCTAAGAATCCTTATCCGGAAAACAAAATAATGTTATAAGAGGAAAGGTATATGAGTATATGTAAAAATAACATTATAATATTTGTTAAAAATGTATTTTAATTGTCGATGTTTATCCTTGCACATCCTGATCTCATGGATTTCATTATACACTACACAAATATAACAACAAGAAGAGTCCTTGAAAATCTTGATAATTCTTTTTTTTATCTCAATTAAATGAGAACATAAATTTTTCACATAAGCAAGATATTATGTTGACAAATCGTGTTGTAATGAACTTTTGACATTATTTAAAAGTTCTGGTACAGTAAATATTATTGTGTGTATGTGTTGTAGACGTATTTTCTTCCTTTTGTAAGAAGTTATTTAATAATTAAAAATGTTTTAGGTAAAATACCCGTAGGCCTGCTTGCATACGCTGTGTTTCCTTTATAAGAAAGTGACAAATAAAAAATCGTCTTGCTACAAGATACTTCATAGTATATTGTATAAACATTAAACAATGGTCTTATTTTACTGAGAATTTTCTATTTTTTCATTTTCTTCTTTTTTATGTCCTAAAATCTGAAAATAATTCAAATTGGAAAATTTAATCTTCGTTAAATACAAATTTTCACCCTCAATTTAATAAATTATTGTAAATGTTTAGTCCGCCCCCCTTTTTTTCTATGCACAAAATGTGAATTAAACGAGGTTTCCCTCAAAATGTGTGAAATTAATCATGAAATTTGCTTTTTAAGTAAAATGCATAAAATTAAAATCAATAGGAAAGAGAATCATCTTTAACCAAAAGGACAATAGATATTTTTTTATCACAAATTTTACATTAAAATCTAAATGTACAGAAAGAAAATTTTTCATGCCGTTTCAAAATGCTTTGTTAAGATTGTCAGTTTTTTTCAGGACTGTTCTCAAAATTTATCTTTTATTATAAGGGTTGCCAGTAAAGAACTAAACTATATTTTACTTAATCTGGATGCTTATAATAATTGGAATCATTTATAGAACTATGTTAATTTTTTTGTTATTGAAAAGTACAATAGTTTATATAACAGAAGCTAATATACTGTGATGTTGCATGTTGGCACTATTCGATTCCGTTTTCAAACGCTCAATTCAATGAGATGTAATTAAAAATCTACTGGTTTAGTTAAATCAAAATTTCTTTGACAAAAATTTAATCAAATAACTTTTTTATCTCAATTCAGTGCCTAATCTGAGCCAAATTTAGATTTATCTGTGCTAGAGTTTTTTTTTTGCGTTTTCAGAACGCTACGATGTAATAATGAAGCCGGAAATAAAAAGGTAAAATAAAATAATTTTTAAAATCTTGATATACTGTATTTGCTTTTAATTAAGCCTGGATAAAGTGAATTCATATTACTTAATTGATTTCGATTTGTCATTTCATTCCAATTTCCAAATTAAACTAAACTAAAATCAAAGTCAAAGACAATACAATACATTTAAGTAGTTATGTATATTTATATTATTTATGTATACATGAAACGGAAAAATATATATACTAGATATCTAAGTTTACTATATGAATTTTTTGAATTGACTTTTATTTCTATATTTTGTTTACTTAAAATTTTTGTTTTTAAATCAATATGAATACAAGAAGAAAAATTACTAAAATCCTATGTATAATAAAAATATCCTTTTTTTTTTAGGAATTTAATATTAAAAAAGGATTTACTAAAAAAGAAACAAAATATTTTATACACTTCACTTTTTGCAAAGTCAGATTATTTTCAAATGTTTATTTATGTTTCATAATAATGTGTTTTTTTTTTGACAGAAGGCGGACTAAAAACAATATTTACTAAAAGGATAAAGAAAATTAAATGATATGCCTGGAGGAATTATTATTTTTTTTTTTCAAATTCGCAATTATAATTTTATAAAAAGAGCACTTTTTTGCTAAATATTTTTTAATAAAATTCATATTGAGAAATGTTTTAAAATTTTAGTTAATAATAATATGTTACTCGTATCAAGTTTAAGATATGTATAGTGGCAATATTTAAAATAACCTTAAAAAAGAGAAGTTCAACTATCAAAGCCCCTCATTGAATTACCCAATCAATCTTTTGAGTATGAAATTCAAATGCAAATGGAAAGTATTTGGAAATTCTCTCATTTTTCATACGAAAGTGGTGAAGAATAAAAATAAAATTAGATACCTAATTAATTATGATTTTGCGGAAGTAAATTACTTGGTATTGAGAAGAATTGGATTTTTTTCAAGAAAATTTCCTTGATATAAATATAGCACCAAAACTGGTCAAGTGGGTACAAGAAAAACACAATTTATAAGCCTCAAGCGTTCTGAGAATTAGTTCAGTCTGTTCAGAGTATCATCAATTTTTATGCAGTGTTATATATTAAATACCTAAAATTTTCTATATTAATGCAGACATTGTCATTTTTCCTCCAAAAATAAAAAAAAAACTTAAAACCCAATTTATTTTCAAACAAAAAACAATTTATTAAATAATTTATCATATCTTTTACATCTCTCACAAATTATTATGCATTTTTAAAGCAATTTGAATAAAGAAATTGCACCTAAGATTTTTTTTTTTTTTTCGGTTTTTATTATTATTTAAACGAAACAAAAAAAAATTCAGGTAAATTTTTAGGCACACCAAAAAAAAAAAAACAAAAATAAAAAAACAATGAATAAATATATTTCAAATTTCCTCTTCAATTTTCTTTAACGGCTTTCAATTATTAAAAAGGTAAGAAAAAAATTTGAATAAAAATCATGATTTTAAATGTATATAAATTGTGATGAAAATAAATTTCAATTTAGAAAATAAATAAAAACAATTGGGCGCCGATTTGCTGGTGTGTCGTCTGCCTTATCTGAGTAAAAATCTTTGGAAACTACAACATAAGATTGTATATATTGTGTACAAATATTTATATATGTATATATATAAATTATTTATTTAGTTTTTTTAATGTTTTGAAATATTAGACATAATTTGAATGGGTGGCAGATGAAATATTTTCTTTAGTGCCCCAAAGAGCAATTTTATAATTTACGATTTGTACTATCTGTAAGATTTAGCACCTGACCTTTTGAGCTGTGATTTTATTTTAGTGTTAATTTAGTTTTTTTTTTATCTATATGTATTTAAATAGTCCCCCATAAGCTTCTTTTAAGAAAAGACAAGGAACATTTTCTTTACTGTTTACAAGAAGACCTTAATTTTAAAATGTATTGAGAAATTATAATAAAGATTTAATTGCGGCATCATATATTAAATTCACGAACTAGCTGGAGAAATAATAACAGATATCGATATTCCAAATACACTACTCTTCTACTATTATAAGTTAAAATTTTGTTTACTCAAAGACAAACAATTTTAAATTAATTTTAAACGATTTTGGGATATAAATAACATATATAATATTAAAAAGGAAATTAATGAATCTTATCTAAAAACAAATTAATTCAAAAATGTCTGTAACTTGTGCCAAAAAAGTTTTATATATATATATATACATTACTTGAAAACAAAAATAACAATAAAGTTCAGAAATCTTCTATTGAAGAAAACGAAAGGATTATGAATGAGAAAGTTTTCATCTCTGTAAATAATAATTTTATGCAAAATTTAATTTGTTGGTATTTTGAAAAATATTCTTAAAATTTATGGCATCATAACTTTTAAATTATTTAAGTTTTCCAAAACATATTTTTATTTCTTTCAAATTATTCAAATGAAAATTTTAAAAGTTATTTTAGTTTAAGAATGCAATCAATTTTTTATGCTCTTTTTGCGTCACCAGATTTCTCAACGGGCAAATAAATTTCTTAAAAAAGCTTATTTTTTATTTAGAATAATTTCTTTAGCTTAATTTAAATGGTTATATTCATTTTGTTCATTAATTTGCAATTAATAGGAAGCAACTATATTGAAAATGAAGGCAGATGATGATTATTTGATATATATTCTCTTTAATTAGAATCAAAATATAGATACCAATGCTAAACTAGATATTTCCCTCGAAAAAAACATCTACTTTGGATTCTGGGTGTATTATTAAACTCTAATACGACCTGGGATTGATAATTTTAACGCGAATTTCAAGAGTTAGTACTTAGTTAATAAGAAATTAGTTTTTTAAATTATTAATTATTAATAAATTATTTTTTAATTATTAATTTTAATTATTAATAAATTATTAAAGGTATTATTAATTAAATTTTTAAATTGCCTGTTTCGAAGACACATTCAAATTTTGATATAAATTTCAGTACTTCAAAGTTCACGTAAAAATAATTATTTCGAATACTGCGAAACCATTATAATTAATTATTTTCTTCTTGTATATACAAGTTTTTCATGATAATGATACTCAGTTGGTTTGAAAAAATATAAAAATTTAATTAAAAAAAAAAGTTTTGTAACGCTAGCACGATGAAGTTATTATTATTTATCCAAAAAAAAATTAAAAAATTCGTTTATACTATGGCAGGAAAAAAAGCTTTTCTCCAAAGTTTTGATTTATCAAAAATAAATATATCAAAAATAAGATATCCAAAATCACAATGTTTTTCATTTTGATGATTCAAATGAAATTCTTTGTTTGTATACATTACATTTAAAATGTGAAAAAAATCTGAAAGATGTAAAAAAAAAGCATAAACAAAACTCATATAATAATGCTATAGTACTCTATTATGTCAAATGTAGACTTATTTTGTTTTATGATGTTGAAATCTTTTCTTAAATTCTCACTAATGATATTGCATGGTGTGAAATAGATATTAAAAAAACTTTGAACATTTCAGATTTAATTCTCAGTAACTAAAAACTAAAAATAATTTTTTTTTTTTTTAAACAGAAATTATTTGATTTTCGAGTGGCAAATTTATTCATTTTTTATTCATTTTCAAAATTAAATTGTTTAATAGTAGTCTACTTAATACAGGCTGTGTAAAAATTATAAAAATTATAATTGAGTGAGATTCGTTTCCTTAATTTTTATTAATTATAGAAATTCGATTCGCTTGTAATAAAATCATGTTAATTAGTTACATGATGAAAAAAAAAAGTTTGAATATTCATAAGTGATTTTCTTTTTGTAAATGTGTGAATTTTTGTAAAAATCCTTTTATTTTCTTCACCCATGTTATTTATGCACTTAAATGTTTTCAAGAAAAAAATCTTTTTTCTTTTTTCAAATTATTTTTCCGGTGACAAATTGTTAGTACTTTTAAAATTGTAATTTTTTTTTTCAAGACTTCTGTTTATAAAATGAAAATAAAAATGTGAATGAACTTTTCCTGAAATGTAATGTTTTGAGAATATTTATATAGGATTTTATATAAATACATATTTTTTTTAATAATTTATACATAATATGCTTAAGAATTATACTACGGAGCTGATTTATGCTTACATTACATTGGAAGTCATTGTGTTATTATCCATTAAGCTTTGAATATAGGGAAACGGTAACTAAAAAGTTCAGTTTATTCAAGAATTTTAATTATATGCATATAAATGAGCGGAACAATTCATAAGATACAGAAGTGGTGTAAATTATTGACTACTAAATCGTTCTATAAATTCAATCTTAATACCAAGCTAATAAAGAGATAAATGTGAAAAATTTCACACGCTCGGTCGGATCTTAGGAAAAACTACATAAAAACATAACTTCGAATGTACATAATAAAACCTACCAAATATATCATAACGATCTACATAAATATAATATATGTAATTTAACTTACAGATCTTATTGAGATATGATTCTCTGTTATACTATGTATACATAAATATGTTTTCATTTTACTGATTACATTGTTCAGTTGAGTTGAGCTACAAAAATATTATTGATAACTTTCAACATATCAACAATTCTTTCTTTCTTTTTACATTTTTGCGCAAAAAAAAAAAGCATAAAAACATAAAACATAAGTAAGAATTGGGTGTGAAAAACAAGGCCAAATTATTCACTCCACTTAAGTGTTAATAATATGCCAAAAAAGGTTAATAACATTTTTATTTTCGTTATTATATATTTTGCATTTGATGAAAAGAATTTTTTTTCAAATATAGGTTTCAAAAATGGATTAAAATTTGCATAATATTTACAGACCCCCAAATGTAATTTTAATATTAATTTACTATAATGCATTCACATAAAATAAAAAAAAAAGTTTTTTTGTTTAACCCTCTGATTGTAATCGTCATGCTGAAAATTGGGGCTAAATTTAACCATATTCATATTTTTTATTCACATGTGATTTTCATCAACATTGAAACCGGAAAAAATGTAAAATTACTAATTACCTTAAAAGCTTTTTTTTATATATACATATTATACATGTACATTTTTTTTCAAAGAAAAGTTCTGTGAATTTACTTTAGTTGTGCGAAGGGAAGCAGAAGAAAAAAATTTACCTCCTTGTTGATTTTTTCTTTTAAATTTGAATAATTTTATATTGTAAATATTATGTAAATTGAAAATTAAAATTTATTTTCGTCTTTTCAGTAATTTGTTGTTGATGATTACATTGATGAAATATTGAAAATAAAATTTAATAACTTTACTTTAACAAAAAAAAATGTGTAATCCTAAATTAAATTTCTAATATATAAATTATAATATTAACTGGACGAAAAATTTAATAGAAATAGATTATCACTTAAAAGTGCTTTAAATTCGTTCAACTTTGAAAGACAGGTTTACGACGACAAGGGTTGCCTTATTTAATATTCGAATTCAATTGAAATCAAATATTGACAAACTAAATTTTCATTTACTGAAATAGTTGTATTAAGACCATTCTTAAGAAAAATTTAAAAAAACTTTCAACAACTTAAAGTCTTCGAGACCTACAATTCTCCAATTTCAAGAAAACGTTTTTTGTTTAGAAATTAAAACTATAAAAATGTGAAAGGGTAGGAAAATATTATTTCAGGGCAAAATTTTTATTCATATTTCTGAATGAAAATTTTTGTGTACAACTAACAATATAAAGGTACAATATAAAGGTTGTTAAAAAAAAAGAACACTAACTATACTTTATAATAGTAATTATTTTGTTCTTAGGATTTTTGGGGCATATTATTTCATTCATGCAAAAATATTCAGAAAATAATAATTTCTGAATGCAATGTTAATATTTTATCTTATTGTGATATTTAATATTTTACAACTTTGAACTTTATTTGAAGGTTCAATAGATTTTTTTTTCTTCTTAGCTGGAGAAAAAAATAACGATGTGATAGTAACAATAACCAAAGGCATAACATTTATGAATTCTATAGTTATGCTTCAAATAGCGTAACAGCAATATTATTTTTTTTCCAAAAGACAGATAAATCAAAAAACATTGAAACAAACATGAAGCAATAATAAAATTGAGTAATAAAAATATGGTAGGATACTATAAAAATGTTGAAAATGCCAAGAAATTTTTTTTTACATGATCGGGTTTGTATTTTTTTTGTTTTTGTTTCAAATAAACTTAAGCAGAAAATTTCTTGAAAGAGAATTCTTAATAAAACATTATTTTTTACCTAATTGAGTTAATTAACATCTTTATACAACTTATAATTATTTTTAAACAAAATGCATTAAATGTGACAACTAAACAAGATTGATTTATTAAGTAAGATGTTAATTTGCTTCCCGTGAATATTTCCAATGACTTATTGACTGAATGTTAGTTGTTCATAGCTTCGTCCTTCATTGACAATACATTAGGGAGCTACTAATTAAATTTGCTTGTACATATGCATTTGACGAACATCCATCTTAAACCAGTTATACAATCAATTGCATTTCAATTTCAGATCTAATTATAGTCAAATAAAAAAAAATAAAAATTGAAGCACAGAATAGTTTTCTCATGCGATATCAACTCATGAAGAAGTTACTAAAAAATTAATTTATTTTAACTATTTTCCCTTTCATCTAAGAATTAATCTAATAATAAACATTTTATACTAATATTCTAATAAATTTTCTATTCGAACGCATGCCGCTTGAATCAATAAATTTTATTTTTACAAATTACATAATTTTGTTTACTTCAAATATTTATTGAAAAAAAATAAAACCTCCTAATACACAATATATAATTTTGTAATGTTTACTGAATTACAAAATAGTTGATTAGATATTTCAAATTTTATTATATATCTCTAAATATTTCGGTATTAATTTTATTGACTTTTTATTATCTAATGTAAAATAAATTGTGGTAAACTTATACTTGCAGGTATTCTTAGAATTTCGGCGCGCGGTCGATATCAAAACAAACAATTTTTTTTATCAAACCCAAATAATAAATAATATTAAAAAGGTATTATCAAATTTTAAACATAAATAATAATTTAATAAACCCGGTCACACTCATAATAATAATAAAAAAATAATAATAATTATTATGATAATGAGAAATAAGGTTAAGAGATCGGTTATCGTCATAGGTTTAATAAAATTTATCTTGATTTAAATTATCGACTTTTAATTAAATCAATATTTTTTGTGTCAAAAAAATTGTGAAAATTTGATGACTTGTTCCATGAATTTTTGACATTTTGTTGACATAGGTTAAATAAACGTTCAAACATTTAAAGCCATTGTGTAATTTGATCATGTTACATATGGAAAAAAACCTGGAGTTCGAATTGTTCGAATTTACAACAATTCCAAACTATTTTTAAACATTATAATGTTTGTAGCTGGTACAATAATTTTTATGCAAATTATTATCTATCTAAAATTCATATCGATTACAATTAAAATCATAGCAAATGTGTCAACATTAATATTAATTTTTAATTTTATACACATACATCAGTTTATAATATACATAGCACGCGCGATATTATGCATTCATTGAAGTCAATCAATGTTGTAAACACAGAATCCACAAGAAGTCATGAAAATATTATGGAAATAAAAAAAAAATCTTCTAAGTTAAAAAAAAAACTATGAATTTCCTTTAAAATAAAATAAAAATTTCTCGACAAGAAAGTTGTATTTTAAAATAAGAATGATACATGTTGATTTTAATTATTTTTGAAGTTTGTCTCACCAAGCAATTCGTAATGATCTGGTAGGGGTCAATCTTTGCATTATTATACGTTTTTTAACTTAATATTTTTAAGCCGAAATAAAAAAGACTTAATCATTATTAATTTTATAAAAATCTTTTAGATCATTTCTACAATTAGGAATACGAATTAAAAATTTATTTAATCCAAAAAATATTTCCTTTGACCACAGACTCTTATTAGTTTTTGAAATGTAATATGTCCATTGCAACCCCATTGGCAGCGGAACCGATATTTTTGTTTTCTTAACATTAAGTATAAGTATTCAATTAAGATTCCAAGCAAATACATAATTAATATTATGTTTCAAAACTGGAATTTTTTTTAATTGTCATTTATAATATATTATTTCCTATTATACCAGAACCAGAGTCAGGTATATAAAGTGAATAAAAGTTTACGGAACATCATTTAATGTTTAACATATGTTCTTTTTCAAGAATTCAATTTTCTATTGTTAATATTTGTGTTATATTTTATATTTTATTTTTACTGTTTTTTTTTTTTGGTTCTTTCGGCCAGCTGGAAATTTGTTTGATTTTTACATGGAACTAATTTAATTATTAAAAAATTATTATGAATAAAAATTTTTTTAAAAATTCACAAGCTGCACAACTTAATTGTCAATACTGAAGTAGTGATTTTTCAGTAGTTGTGTCTAAAATAAACGACCTCTAATGAATGAATGAATATATGACTTTTACTTTTTATAAAATTAAATGACGAGAGTTTTGTTTTTCAGAATATAATACTAACTAAACAAGTCGAATTATTTTCTGTAAACTGCGTATCGAGAAAATGAGTGTTTATATAGTAAAAACTACATTCAAAAAACGAACAGCGAACCAATTTCTGTTCCCTATTACAAGTGCCAAGTAATTTTTCATCTTTTAAATATGCCGCACAACATTAGAAAACATATAACAAGCCCAACGAGATATTTAAACTATATATATTTTCAATTGATAACATATTTTAATCTAAATTTTAGCACACTAACTATATCCATAAAAACGATAACTACTCCACTTATAATGCTCCAGTGATTTTAAATGCAAAATTTACTACGAAAATTGTTTTAGTGATTAAAGATATTTCACTGCTTTAACTTATTCAATGTTTTTGTTATAAAAATTCTTAAATAAGAATATCTGTAATACCTGAGAATTTTGAAAAATCATAGTCTAGTCAAATTTAATCCAAAAAAAAAAAAAATTAAATAAAACTAAAACACGTGATAGAAACAATTTATAATGCCCAAACTTTTTATCTTTTTTTGTATAAAAACTTAATTTCCATAGAAATTTATATATAGAAATATGGAAGTGTTATACCGCGTTGGTTTTCATATAATATTTTGCTATAGTAGAGAAAATTTATGTTTTCGAACATAAAAAAAATAAAATAAAAAATTACAAAGAATATTTTTTTTATTGTTTCTAGGAAGAACAAAAAAAATTCAAGTTTTCAAGTTGCATTATTTTCTTAAAGGGTTATATAAAAAAAAGCTCGTTTCAAAGAAAAATATTTTTTTTATCTTACACAAGAAAAGTCCATTACCAATAGGAATTATTATATGTTTTTTATTGTTTTCATATAATAAAGAAAAGAGAATTTTCGCAAACAAATAATAGAAAAATATTATACGTACTTAAAAATTCTCATATTTCTTTTATATATACACTCGTACATATAGCCATTGTCCTTAGAATGCATTCTATGCGTTTTTATTTCTTTTTATTTTTGGAAATGAATAACATAGCAAATAAAATTTAAAAACGAATTAAAATTGTAACTTTTTTATTTTATATAAACTGAAAACTTATAGGGAAATAAAATCAGAACCATGTAGAAATAAGTTTAAGCTTTTCACTCTGTACACGAATTCAAATCATATCAGATATTTAATTTTATAATTTTTAAGATTGTAGTTCGTTGTGGGGGTTTGTAATGTTCAGGTTATTCAAAATTAATAACACTGCTTAGAGCTAAATATTATTTAATTGAAAATCAAGAATATAAACGAAATCATAATTTTTACTTTATTTGCGTTTTTCGCATTATGAACTATACTATTTTCAACAGTAACGAAAGCTTATTCAATATACCTCCGCATTACTGCAAATGATAAAAGAGAACATTTTGGTTAGTTTCTTCTTTTTTTTGACATTTTTTATTGGAAAGATAATTTTAAAATTATTTTCATAAATAGTATTTATTTTTTAAAATAATTGTAAAATAGGTACTTATGTTTTATTTTTATATATATTTATATGTATATGATTGTAAATAGCACTCAAAAGTTTAGTCTGCAATATTTTTTATTTTCCTTTATGAAAAAATAATCTTCCCATTTGTATTATTTTATTTTTATTGAGAATTTTAAAAATTTCAAGCCAATACTGAAAGTTGAAACAATAATATTAAAATTATATAAATATTTTTAAAGAATTTTTTGATTTACTTTTTCTTTTTTTTAAATACTTTTCCATTTCGATGATTCTGTATTATTATCTTTAATTAGATTTTTATTAGATAATTTTAATGGTAGCTGTGAAATGTGTTTTATTTTATGGTACAATAAATTTATATTATTTACATTTCTCAGCATAACTTATTATATTTATAATTTCATTCATAAAATAATTTCAAGAACCACTTTTACGAATATGAATCTATTTGTGTTTGTGTAGTATTTATTTACAAAGTCAACGACCATATTTTGTTTTAATAAATAATATATAATATTATGACTTTTCTATTTATGAAGTGTTTTTTTTATTATCGTGTATGTATATCGTATACCTTAAGGAAAGAATATAATGTACTTTAATGAAAGGCTGGCTGTTTTTAATATAGAAAATTTAAATAGATGCAGAATAACTATGAAAAAATTATTATTTTACGACACGAATTAAATATTTAAATAAATTTTTATATTTTGATTTAACGATACCCAATTGTATTATATGAGATAAAAAACATATACAATGAATAGAAAACATAATAATTTTTCTATTCTATTCTTTGGAAAATTTCACAGACAGATTGAACAAAATAATTTTTTTTTTCGATGTTCTAAATGACTTTATTATATTATTTTTAGTTTTTAAATTAATTTTCTTTTAATTTAATCTTAATTTCTAAAGCGAATAGATCTGATTTAATATTTTGTACCATACAATTACATCATTTACATTAATTTTATGACCATTTGAAAGTTCTATATAATTTTCTAATAAAGTTTTTAATGACCTTTGGTTTTCACATTGTATTTTGAATTCATTGTTCTTTAAAATAACAATATTCTATGTTGGTTTTTTTCATAAACGTATGTCCTAAAAATATACATATATATTGAACACATACACAACATTATATTTATATAGAAATGTGGAAAACCTCTATTAAACTTTTCTTTTTGTTTTTTACTCTATTATGATTTTTTACAAGAACCATTAAATGATTTTTTGTTAAATTGGTCAATAATATTATTTATCACCTGATGACTTTACAAAAATTCTCAAAATAAAAATTAAGATTATACGAAAATAGTCTGAACTTTAAGGAAGAAACACAAATAAAATTTTTTTCTCTGAAATATATTGTGACGGAACTTTATTTAAATTATTTGAATGAACCATAACTGGCTAACTGAATGAAAGTGTTATAGCTTAGAAAATTTAAGAATATCTATAAGAATAATAAAATTTATTAACTTCAGTTTGCTGCTAATCAACATTGAATAATACAAAACTCTCGTGATAAATAGCAAAATTTTATATAATTGGAATAAATTTTCTGACTTTAATGAGCAATTTGAAAATCATTATCGGAAGTTAAATTTACAACTTTATTTATTCTTTGTTATGTTTTATACGTCTGAAAGGATCAATAAGTCTGATTAAAAGTCATAAACTAAAATGTTGAATCAGATGAATAGATTGGCATGGAATTTTTGTTTGTCATACATTAATTTTAGTAAAAGCCACACAGATAATTTTTTTGGCTTCTAATTTTTTATTTTTATGTCCTTGGAAAAATCTATTTTGATTTAAAAATAATTAAGTTCATAATACAACAGAGCAAATTTTATTTCTATAAAAATATATGTTTATATAAGAAGAGGATAAAGGGCTGAAAAGTAGCAAAATTATAGAACTTATGTAAATTTTGTTTCTTTTCTATTTTACATATAAACAAAAATATTTTCTAAGGGTGCAATGCAGTAAAGCAAATATAACTTTATTAATATTTAAGCAGAAAGCTTAAACGTGTCTTGAACTATCTGTGTGTGTACAAATATAAATTTCCGATTTATGTGAACTTCATTTAAAACTTCAATTTAATTTTTTATTTTACGTTCGTTTAGTCATACAGTATTGTGGAAAAATTTTAATATAGAATGGAACATGTACTTATAGGGTATATGTGATTTTCTTTTATACTATTTGTCTTATTTGAAGTAACCGCTATTGAGAGGATGCTACAACAACAATAACTTTATAGTTATCAAATTTATATTGTGGCTGACGTTTTTCTGACGAAAAGGATTCTTTGAATATAAGCATTAAGCCTACATTCAATATGACATTAAGAAATCTGTCAGAGAGATCAAAGTTCCACTTTAGCCTGATTCAGAGATTTTGACAGATTTTAAGAAACCATTATCAAGCCAATGCTCCAGAGTAAAACTTTATTTTTGATAAATTTCTTTTTATTCCAGTATATGTAACTAAATAAAAATTTCTTGTTTTTATCTGCAAAAATCTTTTTTATGTTCAGTGGAGCATCTCTCAGCTGTATATTATTTATTATTTCATTTTTTTTTTTTTTTTAATTCACATATGAATCGTTTTGAATATTTTCTTCGCTATTCATCATTTTCATCCTTAAGGCTATAAATATCTATTTCGGATCGATTTCTTTTTTAAGAAAATTTATAAGACATTTAAATTAAAAATATACATATTTAAATTTATAAATTTGTAAAAGTAAAAAAACTGAACCTAAACATTTACGGCAACTGGTTAAAGCATCAATGGATTATGATACCGCAAATTAAGATGTAACGCATAGATATTATGATAGTAATATAATGTTTAATGTTTGTGTAAATTTAAAAATATTTTATGATTTATGAAGAAGTAAACTACTTTTTTCTGTTTAAAAAAGTATGACTATTTAATTCGTTTTAATTATCACATCATCAACATATAGATAAAACTTAATATAACATAATGCTTGTCGTGATGCTAATAATGATGCCTTGGGATTTTATTTCTGTATGCTTATCAGACATAATCCACTTAATTAATTCTATAGAAATGTTTATTTTGTTGCTTCGCAGATAAAATAGATAATCCAATAAAGTTTGTAGCACATTAAAAAAAAAACGATTTTATAAAAATAAAATAGGTACATGCTCAGCACAGAGATGCTTTTAATTTTTAGACTCCAAGCTGGTTAAATAAAAATTCACGACCATTATATTTTATATATTCCATTGTATTCTATGTAAGATATTTTTAATGCTTCTTTCAGAAGTGAAAGGGTTGAGTATCGCCAGCAATTGAAGAATTGGTCGATAAGGAAAACAAGACAAGAATTTAATTTCGTGAAAACATTCCCAATTTTTTTTTATTTTGTTCTTAATATATATATTTATATAAACATACATATATATAAATATTTTATTTTATTTTATTTTTTTCAAAATAATGGTTTTTATTGAGTACATACTCATTTGTTTTATAATAAGTAAATGAATAGGTATATTATTATACTTACAACATTTGAACACTATTTATAATAAAAATTTAAAATTCCAACACGATTTTAATAAACATTTATGAAAGTTTTTAAAACAAGGCGATAATTTTTTTCTAAAGATTTGATTTAACTAATAGTAAATATTAATAAAAATTAATTGATTGCAACACTTCATTTATATGGTTAGAAGAATTTCACTATATTATATTAAAAACACCTATAACTGGTTTAACCTTTAGACAAGACTGATAAAAATTTAAAGAAATTAGTATTTCATGATAGAAAACAAAAAAAAAGAGGTGTTTTTAATTAAATTTTTAAATGAAAATAATTAATTTTATCTTTGTATTACATAAATATTTTGATCACAGGTACTAAGTATATGTGCCTTGAAAAGATTTATTTAAAGTAAACTTATGGAAATTAAACAATTCAGAAGAAGTAATAGTATTTATAAAAAATTTACCAGAATAAATCAGTCAGTATACTTGTACTATTGTGCTTTCGAATCCTTCCATGGAAAGATTGATATTCCTATATAAAATTTTTCGTAGTCACTCTATTTGGGTTGAAAAGAAAACGAGATAGAGAAAAAATTAATTTTTCTGAATTTGGTAATTCAATTAGCCTCTCGATTAGAAAGCCTCCTCTTGTTCACTTGATTTTAGGTTACTTATCATCACATTCTTATGCTCGAATTCCTTCTTATCCATTGTCTCTAAATTTTTTAATTTCACAGTTCAATAGAATTTGAGTTCAAACGCTACGCTTGTTATTCCTCCAAAAAAAATGTATTAATAAAAAAATATAATAATTATAATTTGCTATTTAATGTACCATAATTAGAATATTTTAAGAAACTGAAAATTAATTCTATTTTTCTAGGGTGAGGTTTTTATTTTAAAAAATGTAAAACTTTATATTCTAATGTTCTTATTATAACATTAAAAGTATTATTATCGTAAACAGTCAGGTGTGAAGTAAAAATAATAATACTTAATTTTTTCGAGGAGATATCAAAAAGGAACTAAAATATTCTCACATATTTTAAAGATATCATCACCCTAATTATAATTTCAAAGAATATATTCGCTTTTTTTTTTTTCTTTCTTTCTTCAAAGAAATTATTTCATTGATTTTTTTTTTACAAATGTTCTTTTTTCTATGTACAACATTTTACATTTTTGTAAAGTTAATTCTTTTAGAATTATTGCACACTCGCAGTATTCCATATATATCCGGTAATTATTAGCACTCATTTTTATGGTTATGATTTCATAAAAATCGAAATTCAAATTTATGTGTTTTTTTTTAAATTAGTGAACCATAAAATTAGATATACGAGCTATAGATGTGATCTTAAGAAATCTGAACTGCTAACTTTAGTTTAATAGAACTATCAAAATAGCCACATCTGAAAATACTATAAAAACGACGGAAAAAAGAATATTTTTATAAAAAAGTTCGTATTTTTACTAATAGCTAAGGAAAATCTAAAAATTTTCTGATATTAAATCAGATCAATCAATTGTGGTCTGACATAATTTTTATGCAAGGATTATATTGGCGAATTAAACAACAAATGAGGAGAGTTTGCGTATCTTACTTCCTCGAAATTAGTATTAATTATTAGTCATAGAGTTTATCATAGTTCAGTGGTATAATATTAAACGAGAAACATTTGTATGTAACTTTATTTTTCGACAAATATCATATACTTTGCCATGCACAACTGGTATTTTGTCTCTGCACAACTGGCATGCTTCTCTACAACTGGTATTTTGTCTCTGCACAACTGGTATGCCTCTGCATATCTAGTTATGTTTAATTTTAAGAATAATTAATAAAGTATAAAAGATTTAGGTGACTCAAACTTTAAAAATTTTTACCAAAACAAAAAAAAGAAACCAATAACAACTAAAATACATTATCCGACAAAATATCAGCAGAAATTGAATATCCTTTTCCTATTTGAAATTGGTTTTCTATTCAACTGGTAAAGAATAAAAAAAATAATAGCTGTATTTAATATTGGTTCTTAAAGGATTTCTTTTTTCGCAACCAGATGTTTAAGTGCAATGATGACCAAAATAATTTTTTTTTTCTTAAATTTAGGTATATAAAAATATAAAATGAAATAAAAATTTCCTGAGGTTATCAACAGATGCTGGAATTAAATTTTTTTTTGTAGAATATCATGAATTCAAAATTTATTTTATATTTAAAGAAAATGTAAACATGATTTAATACATTTATGTAGATGTTTACATAATCCTTTTAATTATTTCCCTTGTGGAAATAACAGAATCCCTTATTTTAGAAATTAATATATAAGTTAAAAAGCTAGGTTGTAAAAAAAAGAGTTCAAAAAATAAATATGTACCTAAACTTGTATAAAAAAATAAAATACAATGAAGAGAAAATCGCCAAGGAATTATTTTTTTCGTAATTTTAGATCTAATAGTTGTAACTGTTTATCTGGATGGTCTCAATTTATTTCATTTAATTGTATTTATTAATTTATTTTATAAAAATTTTAACAAATAAAGTTGTGAACTAATGCTGAAACTTAAACCATTGATTAAGGATACTGAAAATATTATCAGTTTCATACAAATATATTATTTTTATATTTTATTTGAAGGTGTAGAAAGTATTAATATAAATACTGGGATAATAAAAAAACACTGACATTTTTTTTATCTGCGCTTAGTAATTAGTGATTTTCTTCAACAAATATCATGAGACGTTTAATTTTAACACTGTTCTATGGTATATTCTCGGTTCGTATTATACATGCCACATAACCCTTACCTTTCCATGCGCACCCACATTGGTCTTTAAATTATTTATTTACTCAAGAAAATATATTTATTTAAACTCGTAATTGCGGCGAGCAGATTTTTGAATTAAAATTTTTGTTCTTTAATAAAAAAAAAAATCTGCAAAAATTTACCTACTTGATTTCACTAGGTAATATAATGTTAATTACGAAAATTGATTTCTGACTTATCACTACTTCAAAAATAATTTTTTGACACTTAAATAATGTTTTCTTAATTGATTTACAAAAAAATATAATCTTTAACTTTATTCATTTACGTACACAAATTTTTTTTTTATAATGTAATATATGGTGCTATGCCCTCATTCGATATCATAATTTTATTCAACGACATAAACAATAAAAAAAAATATTCCAAGTTTTTTTTTTAATTTTTTGATATAATTTCAATCCAGTCGATAAGTGAATTGTTATTATATCTGTTATTTTTTAAATGATTATTCCTCCACATAATTAAGTAATAAAATTTCAATTTGTAAATTTGTTTAATATTTTGATAAGGGAGAGACAAAAAAAAACATTGTAAATAAAAAACATATTTGTACAATATTATTATCAAATTTAATTGAAATGCGGGCCTTTTTTATGTCTGATTAAAAATCATAGCAAAAAAAATTTTATGATTTCATATCATACTTATTTTTTGGAAATTGTTTATTTTG